>NC_024133.1:3283558-3314010 GCF_000346735.1 Prunus mume | reverse complement strand
CCTGCCGACATCTAACTTTTGCGCGACGCTAGAATTTTCCGTCGCGCAAAAGTTCGTCGCGCAAAATTGTCGAGCAAAAACAAAATTCCGTCGCGCAAAACAAGATATTCGTCGCGTAAACGTTGAACTTTACGCGACGAAATGTAATTACGTCACGCAAATAAAATATCCCACCCAGGTCATTTTTGGCGCCAAAAAATAAAATATCTCTTGTTCTCTTACGCGACGAAACGTCTTTCCGTCGCGCTAAATGAGGGGACTGTCCTTTTTGCGCGACGGAGAATTTCTTCGTCGCGCAATGTTGCCTTTGGCGACGATATTTCTCGTCGCACAAATGTTTCGCGCTAAAAAAATTCCCCCCGCTTATTTTAACTCTGTTTGCGCGACGAAAAATTGTTTTGTCGCGCATATACATTTTGCGCGACGAAAAAGTTTGGTGGCGCAAATTTTCAGTGGATTGGGCGACGAATAGTTGTTTTCGTCGCGCAAGTATGTTTTGCGCGACGAGTTGTTCTTCGTCGCGCAATGTTTCGTCGCGCAAATAGTGAAACGTAGTAGTGAGTGTAATCGAATTCTTGCAAGTTTGTCGATAATGGCCAGTTGAACCACCTCTTGAACACCTATGAATTGATGGTTCTTCCCCTTGTGATGGGATTCTCTTTTCTTTATGCCGAATGGCGGATCCATGAATTTTTATAGGGGTAGGCTATTATTTTTATTTGTATTTTTTAGAGAGGAGATATATTATAAGCCTTTTTTCTCTTGAAACAAAAATGTAAATAAAATTTTATAAATTAAACAAAGCCACAATACGAGCAAATATAACACAAAGAAATGCAAAATATAAATAAATACCAACAATCTCGAAAAAACGTTCTTGTACAAAACCATCCTGATCAACAAATCTTAAAACAATGGTCATTTGCTCTCTATTAGATGCATCTTTTGCTTCATCAACAAGAATGCAATAAGTTGATTTCCTAAAAATACTAGACACCAAAAATCATATATGCTAATTAATAATTCAAGTTGCAAAAATAAAACATATATCAACAATCTCCAAAAGTTTTCAATCAACCCCTAAATCATAAAAACTTAACAACAACAATTGAAATTGGAAATTGAATATATATATATATATATATTTTAAAGAGAAAAACTTACCAAGATTGAAGAACCCACTCAAGATAGGTTCGTACAATTTTTTAGAGGAGGAGAGCTATTTCCTCTAGGCTCTCAAGATTCAAATATGGCATTTTGGGTGGCTAGAAGAATTTTTTTTTGTTTTTGCTCTGTGTGGGTGTAGCCCAATATCAATACGATTAGAATAGGTCAAGTTGGTAAGCCTTAGCGTGAGTCTTGCTTCTAATCAAATTTATATAGGTTTGGATTGGATTGACGTTTATTATTTCCTATATGCTTCAAGAGTGGGCTTATTTTAAATAGAGGACTGAGCTATTATTTACTTTATTCGGATTGGGCTATTATTAATTTATTTAAAAAAAGAAGAAAAACAATGCATCTGTGGGCTATATTTATTTGGTGCAATGGGCTAATATTTATTTGAGTAGAAATAAACCTATAATAATACGACCATGTTTAATATTTCATAAATGTTCCCCTAGGCTAGAGCCCACTCCAACCTAGCCTTGGATCCGCCTTTGTTTGTGCCTGTCGTGCCTTCTTCGTGTAATTGGTGGTAGCACAATTCTATCTTGTACATCATTAGGCACCACCCAATCTGTTTGATCCCCAAATGGCCATATAAGTTCTGCATACGTAATTAACAATGAGTTTGTAGTATAATATTTTGAACACTTTGGTAACATGAAATTTTCGATGCCTTCATGCAGCACAAGCATGTGCACATGGTAGTTGGTCAAGATCAAATTTTGGGCATGTGCAACACTTCCCCTCTAAATTTACAATTTCAACACAACTTCCATCATCTACATGAAATGAGTATGCCTTAATAGGAGAAACCTACATATTCAAGAAAAATGAAATACATTATAAATACTCCCCAACCATTTTATTGAAATCATTTCAACAAATCTGTTCCTTGAACAAAAGAATAAACGAAATTGAATAAATTTTTTTTTTAATTGAATGATATGCCCATTAATATTACTAACTTTTCTTTCTCATTTGGTAGCCTTGTTTGTAGCCAAGGATCCCAAAGACAAGTTCCAAGTATGTTTTATTTCTTTAAAATTAAATACTTGCAACAATGAAAAAAAAAGGTAATGAATTCAAAATACGTGCAATGATAATACTTTTTGGTTATTTTCTCACACCAACTTGTCAGCTCATTCCGTCAAATGTAAATCCATTTTGGCTGCCTCAATTCAACGCTTATGAACCCAAGTTTGAAGTATATTCATTCTTAAATACTATGGTTATTTGTTGTCATTAGGTTGTATTGCTTCCCATTAAAGTACGCACGAGCCCACTTTTCGTATCCAGCTGGGTGAAGATAATTAACCCCGTGAGGGTCAACATTAAATATTTGCACCATATGATGATTAAATTCTGGAACACAATATGTCTTAGCAGTTCTAAAATAACTGGCCTATAACACTGTGAAATCCTCTAATGCAAAGTCCAAGAGAAAAAAATATACATAAAATGATTATTACTGTCAGTTTCAATGTGTGTTATCGTACCAAGATCTTTGGCTTCTAGCATAGCACAATATGATGGGAGTCTCATGTACGATTCCTTTGGTGATCCCCTAACCAACTCCAATGCATGTTCCCTAGCTCTCCAAGCCTTCACATAACTTATAAGGACACCCATGTCTTTCCGCATATCCTCTATGATGTCATGGGGTCCATGTACTCGTGATACACCCTTGTAATTTGACTTTATACACTAACCAATAAGATAACTACTTGCCTATCGATGATGGCGATGATAACATCCAATAAGCAAGTGTGTTTAGTAACATATTTTTCTGACCATGAAATATGAGAATTTTCGTACCTTTGATGCAAGCAGTTTCCACATGCATCCGTCATCCACACAACCAACTTCAAATCTTTCTTTATTAGATCTCCTCACTTTGTACTCAAAATTTTTCTTCATAGCATTGATACCCAACTCTGTTTTTAAATCCTCCTTAGTCTCATACACCTGACCTACAATTATATCTCCACTTGAATTGCGTAGCTCTGCCATGTCTGATCCATGTAGAATGTTTTTATCATCTTTTGGGGCAGTTGGATTGTTAGAGTTAGGCTCATCACATTGCACATTGATAGTTGGCACTTCGTCACATCTCATGTTTTCATCGAAGGCAACATTATCTTGAAAAACATTATCACCCTCTACATGTGGCATATCCTCAAATTGCATGTTCGCAAAACACAACTCATCTACATGTATTGTATTATTTTCCACTTCATATTCTGAGTCCTCAAATTTTTTGATTCCCAAGTCATCTTCTGAATCCTTATCTTGCTCATAATCTTCTAAATCACCTTGAGTACCCAAGTTGAGGTCCATTGGCATTGGTTCAAACTCAACCAGTGGCGTTTGTTGATTGCTTCCACTTCCGTAAGAAAATACTTCACGTTTCACTATAATGCACAATGGAATCTTGTAAGACTTTGAAAGGCTTTCAAAAATAAAAGCTTTTATATCATCATCATCGATTATCTCTGTGGGCCATGCACTTTTCATTGCATCATATATAACTTTCACAGTTACCTCATACTCATTTCGGTCCACATTGGCAATGTCATACACTTTATTCCAGAGTTCCTCAAATGTAATTTTTTCTGAAACAAGCAGTCCTTTACTTTTGTAATTTTTATACGTTGAGTGAGCCCACCATCCACCATAGTTAATCAAAATTGTCAAACTAGACATTTGCCTGAAAATGTAAGCCAAAAATATTAATTAAAAAATAACCTTACAGACCAAAAATTGATGATGAAGCCAAAAACATTAGTTATGGAACAAAGTAGAAATTAATACAGCTTTTAAACTATGGAACAATAGGCAAGTCGGAGGCGTTTGATTCCCCTCGAACTATTGAAAGGTTAAAGATGAATATGTTAGTAGTTACATAGAGACACAAAAATACACTTCAAAAAATTCTACATCTACAAAATAATTCACTGGCATGAATAAATGGAAGTTCCAGCATACATGTGTCTATTTACATATGGGTATGTTTTTGTATTTGTAGTCTGAACAAAGTCAGAGAGAACAAAAAGGAGGAAAAGAAGGCATTACTTAAACGAGCTTTCATGATACCACCAGAGGCCAAAGTATTGCTCAGCATGGATGTAACATCCCCACCCAATTTAAGGGTTTATTTAATTATTTAATTATGAAATTTACATTTTTGCCCTTAGGGGAAAGGGTAGTTTAGTCCCTTTTTGTTTGGGTAGTGTTTGGGCCAAAATTCTACACGCCTAGCCCAGCGCTGGAGGCTCAGAACGACAAAGCAATCTAAGGATCCAAGCAGTTTGGACTTTTCCGTTTAATTGGAATCAAAAGCCCAAAATCAAGAAAGCCCAGCCCAGGATCTGTCAGTCTATGAGAATGAACTTGGGCCTTGGAAACAAAGACCCAAGATTGGAAGAAGGCCTAGTGCATGTGATTTGCTCGGCCTACAGTCCCAAAACTCAACCTGGGCTTGGCGTGATCAAATGAAAAATAGAGAACAACCCAAAATTAAAAGAAACCCACATGACTACCTAACTTTGAAAAGTCAGCAATTTCAACTAGTCACATGAGAATTGATAGGGAATTAATGAAACCATGTCTTAATAGGAAGACTTCTCTGAATATTTCCAGATAAAAAGATCAAAATCCTTTTCTATATTCAAAAAGATATTGCATGAATTATTTCCAAGGGATAAGCATGCTACATTTTCTAAGGAGATAATTAGGGAGCAATGGAGTTGTTCAAACAGGAAAAGCAAACTGACCATCATAGGTAGATTGTACCTTTCCTTCTTCACAAGGAACAAACAGAGAGCAAAAGGAGTTGATTTTCTTTTCTGGGAAAAGCAAGGAAAAGACCACCATAAGAATTGACTGTTGATAGGTTCTTCTCTGCCAGAATAGATAAACTCCCTTTTTCTTGGCATTTAAAATAAAAGATCTTGTTTTTAGAAAATCTGCCGCCCATTATTTTAAAGATTAGAAATCCCACTCTAGCATTTCCTATAAATATAAGAAAGGGTGAACAGATCAAAGGGACAGCAGAAAAAAATCAATAAAAAATAAAAACTCAAAATGATCACTTGATCTCAAAAGCCTTCAAAACACTGAAGCAACCAAAAGTTCATTGAACCACAAGAAAAAGTCAGTCATAATTCAGAATCTCTAGCTTCAGTTCAGTTTCAAAGAAATAGTTATTCAAAGCGAGATTTCTCTCATTACAAATTTGGTTCAGCACAAACCAAATCAAGCAGAGTCCGAGTTTTTACAAATTTGAAAACCTCAACAAATTTGTGGAAAGCCCTGATTAAGCAGAGCATGTACTACAGTGCAGTTCCACCTCAGTAATCACCAAATCCAACCACTTCTGCCCCTTCCAAATTGAAGAGGCTCCAATTCTGCCCGTAGATTAAACCTTTGCCACACTTGAACGTTGGTATCGATTTATAGCTGAAACTTGACAGTTGAAGGTGTTGATAGTCCAATACAACATAGACATATCCAGTCCAGTCCGGATCAAAAGCATTTATCTAGGTGGAAATTGAAGTCCAACGCTTTTTTTGTTTTTTTAGAGTTGGTCTTTCCTTTTTGAGTTTTGTAAACGGCAGTTCTGCCTGAAAACAGTTCACTTTCTTATCATTCATTATGGCCAGAACTACCAATTTTTATATGTGAAAATTTTTGAAGTCCTCACCAGTCTGAGGCAAGAAAAAAACTTACATAGGAGATATTCCTCACCCAAATTTACAATCGCTTGTTTAGAAATTAGTAACTTAGGGGGCAAGTTATCCATTTTTAAAGAGGTCTGCTAGGGTTTTTACTACTAGCAGTGACATGCTCATACACAAAAGAAAGTTCTTGTTGGCCACAAATGGTTTTCAAGTCAATGGGAAACTTTACCCTACCATCACAAGAACAAATCTAAAACGGGTGAACAAGTAGGAATTTGGAAAGTGAGTGGAACCCTTACGTAGAGCTTGCCGATACGAGTCTGTGGACTGGCGGCACGCTCAATTCTGAGTTGTAACGAATGAGAAAAGGTCTGAAAGTGAAAAAGACGTATCAGGAACTACTGAAATTGTCTGAAAAGCTTAAATACCAAACTCTCTCTCTCTCTCTCTCTCTCTCTCTCTCTCCCCTCATGCAAGGTCCGGTATCTCTCTTCCTCCTTGCACAGTGACTGTTCAACTTCCCGACGAGGAACCGGGGTCGTCCGGCCACCGATGGCAACTCGACTGGTTAGAAAATGACTGCCCAGGGCTGGCGAACTCATCTGGGTAACTTTTTAGTCACGACAACCACTCACAAAGCTCCCGTTGTTTTAGAATTTTCCGGCGTCGTTTCCTCCTTCTCCGGTGGCCAAATTCGTCGATCCATGTATGATTTTTCATCTACTCAACATGCTCTAGGTGATGGTATGGTTGGTTAGGATCAATATGGAGTGTTTAGAGTTCAATCTAAAACCCAGGTTTTTCTCCAACTAAGAGGTGCTTTTTCAACTAGCACCGACCACTTTTTGGCAGGGGAAAAGACCAAAACACGTTCCCCTAGGTGTGGTGGTTCTATTGGTATAGGTATTGGCCAGTGATTTGGAGTTTTTTTTATCGCCAAAATTTACTCAAGCCAAACACCACTGCCACTTTTTGGTGGCGCGTGAGCCAATTTTTGGTGGTTCATTGAGTTCCAAAATACTCCCCATGTTGTCCCAGCACAATGGTATGCTCCGATTAGAAATTGGGTACTGTTTGACTATCGACCGGATTTACGCATATCAGGCGATATCCGGGTTCAATAGATTCAGACCGTCGGATCGGTCCCATTTGAAACATGCGGTTCCTAATACCTCTAGGATCGTGTAGGAATTTGTGGATTGAGAATTGGAGTCTCAGGTACTCTGAATAAATGAGTTTAGGGTTATGTAAAACGGTTAATCTCTGATCGTGCTATCGAGGGCGATCCAACCGCTCAATCGAGACCAAACACTCAGAACTTGTTAAGTATATATTGTGGGACTTATAGAAACTTACGGATCAGTAATTAGAGGTCGTGGGCCCCACGGGCCTAATTAACCAGGTTCCGCGATTGAGGTCAAACTGACTGTCGGATCATGATGAAACTCCTGAGATGAGTTTAACTTCTTAATAAGGGCTAATAGGAATCGTTGGATAGCAAACTGGAGGTCGTGGATCGTGCGTGCCTAGTTGACTTGGATAGTGGGCCATGTCGGCTTGGCTGAGGTCATTTAGTATGTTGTGTTTTCAAATTCATTTATGCATGCAATTCAATGTTTGGAAAAAACAACGGTTATTAGATTATGGAAAGTATGGTCTAATCGGATTATGGATTAGTGAGACTATATGCATATTTGATGTTGGTTTTGACAGTATCATATGATCTTACTAGTATTGATTGCTGAAGATAAGGCATATGATTTTGAATATGAATTTGGAAATTAATTTTTTTGGGTTAAAGAGGTTATGAAAAGGTGTTATTAGATTGTTTTCGGCTTTTATAGTGTGACATGAGGATTTCAGAGAATATATAGTCATTATTATTATCGGTATGGATGATAAGCTTATGAGTTTGTGAATTGCACCATCATATGTACCTTCGCTGGTTCAATATGGATGATAACCACACGTGCGTTGAGGGATTTTCTGACGTGTGAGATTTTGATGACCTAGGCACCCTTGGTGGGGTGTGTCGTAGGCCTTGACTGGCATTCCGCACGGGTAAGACTTGTTTCAGCCGCACGTGTATTGAGGATTCTACCGTGCGTGTCTAGGGAGCAATAGTCCCCTGGTTGGATTGCTCATTCCCTAGCCACATGAGTATTGAGAATTCTGCCATATGGTCTAGTTAAAACAATCCCTGTATTGGATTGTTTTCCCTTGGTACATGATGATGGTGTGGGTTGTGTAATATAGATATATACATATATAGATAATGGGTACAAGATTAGGAGAAGGAAAGGGTGAGTGTTATATGTGATATAAATTTGGTTATGGGGATAGTGCGAATTGATACTTGTTTTGATATTGAATGACATTACTGTCTATGCAAGCCTGGAATTCAATTCTGGTTGTGGAAAAAGGGATGTTTGGATACTGGTATTGGATTATTTAGATATTGGATATTATTATAAATTTCTTTCGTGTACATCTGGGTTTATTATATTTATTAAGTAAATGAATAATGTTTATTGGTTTATTGGAAATTTAGTTGTGGGTTGAGTTTTTATTATATAATTATATGACCTTGTGTTTTGGGATTTGGGATAGTGGTTTTGAGTTCCAGCCGCACGGGCATTGAGAATTTTCGTCGTGCGTGTTTGGGGATTTAGTTTCAACCGCATGGGTGTCGAGGATTCCGTCGTGTGTGTTTAGGAAATGTGTATATGTAAAGAAAAAGATATAATGGGATCAACGGTGGGAGAAAGTCAGTATGAGTTTTATATTGTTATTTACGGTGGGATTTTCTTAAGTTTGTGCAATGAGACTACTCTGCACAGGCATTAGTATCTTTAAGCAAAGTTTGATTTGAAACTTGGTTTAGACTAATTTATTGGATTGTATGCGAATAATATCATTACTGAAAGAACTACGTGTGGCTTGATCCCTCAATAAGGATAGGTAACCTAGGTTAACCTAGGTGCAGCCACGGAATAAACTATGTGAGTTGTGCTTGAATTGAATCAAAATATATTATTGAATCTGTTAATGGTTGTTGATCCTAAACTCGAAGTGGTTTGTGAATAAGGTTTAGAATTCTTTTTGTTTTGGTGGGCCTGAAGCCCGATTGAGGTTTGAATTATATGTATAACGAAGTTTGAGCCACTTTAGAATTTCTTTTGATAGTGGTTGGAGTGTAGACCTTGCATACAGGAACTTGGTGAATTTGTTATGGACGTATGTAGGTACGTATATTAAAGGGTGACATTTAAAGGTCGGAGGTCTATGTCGTAGTTGTATGTGATATTTCTTGTGCATGCTGAAGTTTGGGAAGATTAAATGTGTTTTTTATAAAGGTGTAAATCTAGAAAATGTTCAGTTTTTAGGGGAGACTCTGCCGAAATTTTGGTAGATGTCTTGCCCTTTTTTTCTCAATTATGCTGAGTGGAGGGTTAATTTAGTTAGTGCGCTCGGTATCCTTTGGATGTCGGAAGGGAAACAAGATTTGACACGGATTTCAAGGGGGATTCAAGTCAGGTCATGTCAATGGAAACTTCCAAATCCACAGTCAACCGCAAATATGATTCCTCTTTTAGAGATGACAACTTCTTCTCTCTCTTTTTTTTCTTAAATTGTAACCTCCACTATGACTACCTTAAATACTAAGGCCATCCCCAATGGGGGCTCTATTTGGGGCTCAACCACCACAAGGCTCCAATATATACAAACTCTCTTTAAAAAGGCATCCCCAATGGTGCAAATTTAGGGCTCTAAAACTTAAAACCCAACCGGAGTAGTAGCTAAATGTATGAGCTTGGTTGAAGCCCTTGAAACCGAGTGGGACCCACCAATTGAAAAAGTTGCAGCCCACTTTTGTGCTATTTCTCACTTGCTTGCGACTGTACAAGGCATACTTGCCTTAAATTTGGTTGTCCATTTGCATGTTGGCCCACGTGGCATACTTGCCTTTAATTTGGTTTTTCCATTTGCATGTTGGCCCACGTTCATTTGCATGTTGGCCAAAATATAACCAAATTTACAAAGCTATGTCAACAACTCTATTTCAACTTTGGGATGAGCTTGGTATTTATGAAATAAAATGTTGATTTCCAAATCTTGTCCAAATTTTGATTTTTTTTTGGTTGAAATGTTCGCACAAAAAAAAACTAACATAACATGAACAAATATTAAAGTAAAATAGTTAATCAAAAAAATAATAACACGTAAATCAAATTACATCATAAAAAAATATAGAGCCCGCCATGAATATAGAGCCTCCCATTGTGGGAGAGATTCCTTTAGAGCCCCAAAGATTCCATTGGAGCTCTAAATGGGGCTCTATAAACCTTTTTTAGAGCCCCAACCATTGGGGATGGCCTAAGGAAATGAGAGTTTCTAAGCACTCTAAACTCCGGACGATGCAAGATTAAAGATACAAAAATAGGATACCATTTTTAATTTTATAAATACTTGATAAAGCAAACTTTTAGAAGTTTGATAATTTTATAATTATAGTATGAAGACTAAATGAAGAAACTAAACGAAGAACCAAGGAAGAACTGCACTCACCGTTTGACTATGGCAACAGTACGTCTGCGAACGAACTCTTTACAAACGTACAAAGATTCCCAATCTTATAGGGTTTTCTTTTTTCGGTTTATGTGGGTTTTAAAATTTGAGGGTATTTATGTCTATTGGGGTGAGTTTTTTGCTATATTTGAATTATTTTTACAAATACTAATGTTTTTGAAATTAGGGGTCAAATTTTAGCTATTTTAAATAAATTCTTGTTTAGGGATGGTGTGGAAAAGCGCACTCGGTTAACATGCAAATGGATGTAGGTGAAAAGCTACTTGTATAAGACTCTATAAGTAAAATATAGACCAAACATATGTGAGAAACATGTGATGGCCTAATGGAAAAGCACACTTAGTTGACATTTTGTTGAGAGGTTCGAATATCTTTGGTGGCGGACTACTCTTAGAGCACTTCTAGCAGTTTGCCCTTTGCCATGGCAGAGAGAAGGGGGAGGGGGTTAGGGCAGCTACTATTCATGTGAATAGTGACCCTTGCAAAAAACAATGGTGTTTCCAACAAATACTAAGGCCATCCCCAATGGGGGCTCTATTTGGGGCTCAACCACCACAAGGCTCCAATATATACAAACTCTCTTTAAAAAGGCATCCCCAATGGTGCAAATTTAGGGCTCTAAAACTTAAAACCCAACCGGAGTAGTAGCTAAATGTATGAGCTTGGTTGAAGCCCTTGAAACCGAGTGGGACCCACCAATTGAAAAAGTTGCAGCCCACTTTTGTGCTATTTCTCACTTGCTTGCGACTGTACAAGGCATACTTGCCTTAAATTTGGTTGTCCATTTGCATGTTGGCCCACGTGGCATACTTGCCTTTAATTTGGTTTTTCCATTTGCATGTTGGCCCACGTTCATTTGCATGTTGGCCAAAATATAACCAAATTTACAAAGCTATGTCAACAACTCTATTTCAACTTTGGGATGAGCTTGGTATTTATGAAATAAAATGTTGATTTCCAAATCTTGTCCAAATTTTGATTTTTTTTTGGTTGAAATGTTCGCACAAAAAAAAACTAACATAACATGAACAAATATTAAAGTAAAATAGTTAATCAAAAAAATAATAACACGTAAATCAAATTACATCATAAAAAAATATAGAGCCCGCCATGAATATAGAGCCTCCCATTGTGGGAGAGATTCCTTTAGAGCCCCAAAGATTCCATTGGAGCTCTAAATGGGGCTCTATAAACCTTTTTTAGAGCCCCAACCATTGGGGATGGCCTAAGGAAATGAGAGTTTCTAAGCACTCTAAACTCCGGACGATGCAAGATTAAAGATACAAAAATAGGATACCATTTTTAATTTTATAAATACTTGATAAAGCAAACTTTTAGAAGTTTGATAATTTTATAATTATAGTATGAAGACTAAATGAAGAAACTAAACGAAGAACCAAGGAAGAACTGCACTCACCGTTTGACTATGGCAACAGTACGTCTGCGAACGAACTCTTTACAAACGTACAAAGATTCCCAATCTTATAGGGTTTTCTTTTTTCGGTTTATGTGGGTTTTAAAATTTGAGGGTATTTATGTCTATTGGGGTGAGTTTTTTGCTATATTTGAATTATTTTTACAAATACTAATGTTTTTGAAATTAGGGGTCAAATTTTAGCTATTTTAAATAAATTCTTGTTTAGGGATGGTGTGGAAAAGCGCACTCGGTTAACATGCAAATGGATGTAGGTGAAAAGCTACTTGTATAAGACTCTATAAGTAAAATATAGACCAAACATATGTGAGAAACATGTGATGGCCTAATGGAAAAGCACACTTAGTTGACATTTTGTTGAGAGGTTCGAATATCTTTGGTGGCGGACTACTCTTAGAGCACTTCTAGCAGTTTGCCCTTTGCCATGGCAGAGAGAAGGGGGAGGGGGTTAGGGCAGCTACTATTCATGTGAATAGTGACCCTTGCAAAAAACAATGGTGTTTCCAACAGTTGCCATGGCAAAAGGCAAATACTATTCTTTTTTTTTTTTCACAACTTTTTTTTACCTAAACAATTAATTTGGATAATATTTTCGGATAACATTTTTGGGTTCCTACATGTCAATACTATTCATATCTTATAATAGGATAAAATTTTCAGCTAAGATTTTCGGTTTCAAATTTCAAATCAATATCAAAATTCCGATAAATTTCAAAATTCAAAATTCAAATACATTTCAAAATTCAAATTTCAGATAAATTTCAAATTTCAAATTTCAAATTTCAAATTTCAGATAAGATTTTCACCATCTAAAATTGCGCTACGCGTCATCTCTATATGCCTAAATTTTTTATAAAACCAGAGGCTCAGCTCATACCTCTCACATCAGATCTTCTCTATAGTTTCATTTCTTAGATTTTAGAATTCATACTCCATTCTCAATGACAAACATGAACGATGTATTGGAGAGGCAAAAGCAAGAAACTAGAGAAAGAAGGCGTAAATGAGCTGCAGGCAAAAGGGCGCAGAGAGAACTAGATCAGCAAATTGTCATGGCAGTGGCTTTGCTTGATGAGAAAAATCAGAGTCGTCGTGGTTCACAAGAAGGCTGTGACCTGAATGTGGACAGAAAACGACATTCTCAGGGTAAGAATCTTCTGGTGTTCATTTTCGAGCGCAATATAGAATGCAACCCCATTTGTTCAATAAAGTCATGCATGATATTTGCAATTATAATGAATACTTTGTTCAAAAGAAAAATGTTGCTGGAAATTTGGTACTTCTTCCCGAGCAAAAGTTCACAGCTGTTATACGAATGTTGGCGTATGGGTCATCTGCTGATAAGGTGGATGAGATTGACTAGATGGGGAAGTCCACTATTTTGGAGAGTTTGGTGAGATTTTGTGATGCAGTCGAAACTCTGTACACTATGCCCAGGGACTTGCAACGGCTTCTACAAAATGCCGAAGCTCGAGGATTTCTAGGAATGATTGGTAGCATTGACTGCATGCCCTGGCAATGGAAGAATTGCCCAACTGCTTGGTAAGGAGATTAAGGAAATAGAAAAGGGCAAAAAATTATCATCCTTGAAGTCATTGCTAGATTCGATACATGGGTTTGACACGCCTTTTTCGGAGTTGCCAAATCTCAAAACGACTTGAACGTCCGGGGTATGGTTGAAAGTTTTTTTGCTTTGCCCATTAGCACTGTTGTAAATTTTAGACAACCTGAAAAATAGAAATTATAAAGATTAGTGTAAACACAGATTATACTCGCAAGTACACAAGGTCAATCATATTATAGTATGGCAAATACAAGGTCATTCCCACGAGGATTGAGTTCAACTTCCAATTAGTCTAACCTAATTTACTTCACAAAATACTTTAACTACTATAATTATATAAACAAGAAATTAAACACGTAGCATACTCACGTCAACATGAAAGGGGTTTTTGAAAAAATGATTTAATTAACAACTATTACTACAACAAACACTTTGCGCGACGAAATAAGTTTGTTGCGCGAAGTACAATTTCGTCACGCAAAACCTGCACGATGAAAATTTGGTCGCACATGATCCGTCGCGCAAATCTCTTGAAGATAGGGTTTGCGCAACGAAAAATATTCTTCGTCGTGCAGAGCTACTTTGTGAGACGAATCTTAACATCGCGCAAATCTATCTTGAGCGACGAAAAATATTGGTCGTGCAAAGTTTTGCGCGACGAAAAGTGTTGGTCGCACGAAGTCTAAAAAAAATTAAAAAAATTAAAAATAAAAATTCCCGCATCCCATTTTTGGTACCCGCCCAAATTTTTAGAGTTTTGCGCTACAAATACTAACGTTGCTCAAATTTTTTTAATTAAAATAAACTAATTTAATAATTTGCAAGACGAAATATTTTGTCACTCAAGGTTTTTGACTTTTTTATTATTATTTCTTTAATATTAATTTAATTATATTAATTTATTTACTTTTTATATTTGATTTAATTGTCAGATTTTTTTTAATTACTTTAATTTAAATTGACATATTCAAAATAAAATTACATATGAAAAATAGTGATCAAATTATCTAATAAATAAATATATAATATTCAAAATGTACACATAAATTAACAAAGTACAATAATAAAATCCTAATACAAGCATATTGTGGTGGTACTGGAGGATGATATGTTTTGATAGCGTCCTAATCCTCAACTTTAGCCATCAAAGTCTTGACGATTCCCTACAAAAACAAAAAACAAAAAAAAAAAGGTCAAATAAAAAAAAGAAAAAAAAATTGGCATAATCTCCCCTAAAATTGTTCTACCACAAATCCAACCCAAACTCCAATCCTCACCCTATACTCAACCCCAAACCCCACACAAACTCAAAACTAACTCCAAAAGCACATATTAATGAAAAAAAAATTAAAATTTGGAGAGAATATACCTTTTGGCAAGATTGAGAGTGAGTGAGAATGAGAGGGTGAAGTGAGTGTGAGAGAATTAGAGAAGATAGTAAGAGAGAGATGAGAGAGTGAGTGAGAGTGAGAGATAGTGAAGAGAGAGATATTAAGTGAGAGGAGTGAGTGTGATAGAAAGGGTCGGCTTTGGGGAGAGGGAAGAGGAGAGAAAGACATTGAGAAAATGGTGGAGGAGTTATTTTGGCTTTAAAAACCGTATCACTTTGCGCGAATTGTTTGGAGGATGAAAAATATTGGAATATGGGTTGCGCAAAGTTTTGTGCGACGAAAAATATTGGTCGCGCAAAGTCTAAATTTTTAAATAAAAAAAAACAATTCATGCTTCCCATTTTTGGTACCCGCCTAAATTTTTAAAGTTTTGCGCGACGAAAAATATTCGAATATTGGTCGCCCAAACCTTTGCGCGACAAAAAGTATTGGTGGCGCAAAGTCTTAAAAAAAATAAAAAATCCCACGTCCCATTTTTGGTACCCGCCCAAATTTGTTGAGTTTTGCGCGACGAAGTGTTGTCACGCAAACTTTTGAGAGACGAAAAATTGGTTCGTAGTACAATATTTATAAAAATATTTGTTATGAATAATAAAAAATTATTTTATTTTATTTTAGGATTTAAAATATAAATACTGTTAAAGCTACATAATAAATATATATATACAATTCAATTTTTTAAGTGTTATACGTACAAAATAAATAAATTTAAAGCTACTTAATAAATAAATATATATATATATACACACACCATTCAACGATCCAACCGTCAAACTTGTTTGTATATACTTCAAGATCGTATACCCCAAAAATCACAAAAACTAAACATTCAGAGATCTAGTAATGGGATAAAACTTTTCAATGATTATAAATAAAAAATCACGATTTAACGGTTATTTTAACTCCGATTTTGCTGATTTTTTACAGCCACACTCCTTGACCCTATATGAATACAATGACTAAATTTGATCTTTAATTTAAAATATTTACACTAGTGGATACCACAAAATCTTGTGTTATATTTAACAAAAGTATAAATAAACTCTTAATTGTTAGTGAATATATTGTTTTGATGACATACGCATTCTACGAAACTAGTTTCAATGATCCAACCGTCAAACTTGTTTGTTTATACTTCAAGATCATATACCCCAAAAATCGCAAAAAACAAATATTCAGAGATCTAGTAACGGCACAAAACTTTTCAACCATTATAAATGAAAAATCACGATTTAACGGTTATTTTAACTCCGATTTTGATGATTTTTTACAGCTATACTCCTTGACCCTATATGAATACAATGACTGAATTTGATCTTCAATTTAAAATATTTACATTAGTGGATACCACAAAATCTTATGTTATATTTAACGAAAATACAATAAACTCTTAATTGTTAGTGAATATATTGTTTTGATGGCATATGCATTCAACGAAACTAGTTGCAACGATCCAACCGTCAAAATTATTTGTTTATACTTTGAGATCACATACACCAAAAATCGGAAAAAATAAACATTCAGAGATCAAGTAATGAGACAAAAAAATTCGACGGTTATAAATGAAAAATCACGATTTAACGGTCATTTTAACTCTGATTTTGATGATTTTTAACAACTACACTCCTTCACCCTATATGAATACAATAAACTAATTCGATCGTCAATTTAAAATATATATTTTCTAACAAAAACCCAATCCGAACTACAATAATATATTTTTCTAACAAAAATCTGATCCAAACTAAAATAATAAATTTAAAGCTATTTAATAAATACAAATACCGTTTAATTTCTTAAGTGTTATGCATGCAAAAATGAAAATAAAAAATTGGTTTAGGCTACAAAATGTTTGGATTACGTCATGCAAAGGTTTTAAAAAATAAATTTTTTATTTTATTTATTTTTGTAAAGACTTTGCACAATGAAACACACTTCGTTGCTCAAGACTTTGTGTAACGGAGTTTATTGTTTCGTCACACAAAGTCACTCTGAGCGACGATGCATTGTCGTCGCGCAAAAGCTTGTCGTGCAAAGTCACTTTGCGCGACGAATTGTTTTTCATCACGCAAGACTTTGAGCGACGAAGTTTTGAGTTTCGTCACGCAAAGTGACTTTGAGTGACGAATAGTTTTTCGACGCGCAAAATTTGGTCGCGCAAGGGTTTTTTTTAATTAGTGAACGAAATTAAAGGACAAAACAAGTAGAAAGTCATGAAACACAAGATGATAAATTCAAATTGATAAAAGCACTAGGACAATGAATTCACCACTAGTAATCCGATCTAGCCTCTTATTCACCTACCTATTTACTAACCATTTGATGTCGCCGCTTAGTTTTCATTTTTCATGAATTACTTATGGTATTTAGGCTAACTCGTATATTCCTACATGCAATTCGCCTATGGTATTTGAGTGTACAAATTTCCCCACGAGAATATTCGATTGGAAAGATTCCCCTTTCTTCTTTGCCGCCTCCTTCTCCCTGCAAAATAGAACCAATAAGAGGACCACACTCGGGGGGTGTTGGCCAATGGCCCTCCGATGCCTAAATTAGTTCAATTGAATCGTATAGAAAACAATAGCTAATAGGGTACGGAGATGTGTTTATGGTGTAAACCGAGTGGCCGGAGCCTTGTGTAAAAGAGAGAGAAAGGAGGTGGCTAGGGTTTGAGAGGAATTTTCTGCAGAGTTTCAGTAGAGGTTTCAAAGAGAGAGAAAGGAGGTGGCTAGGGTTTGAGAGGAATTTTCTGCGGAGTTTCAGTAAAGATTTCAAACGTACCTCAACCCTTGTGTGTGGCTATCCTTTTATAGTGGTCTTGGAGGCTAGGGTTTCAGAGGAATAATTCTGTAGATGGAAGGAAATTATTCCTCCCCTATTTGGAATTGATTTGATTAATTAGGTAACTCCACATTTAATTGGGAATTGTGGTAGGAATCAAATCAATTCTCAACCCAATTAGGTAACGTTCAATTTAATCGGGTAATCCCTAATTAAATTGAGTAACTCCCAATCAGGTTGATTAATTCCCAATTAGGTCAAATAATCCCCAAATGGAATGAATTATTTGACCTAGGGTTTTGATTTAATTTGGTTACCACAGTATTTAGGTCAAATATCAATACATAAAAACTCGATAAGATCAGTGAAAACCTTGAGTAAGCGTGTAAACCCTAGGAGTATGGTATTTACCCTAGACGAATTACAAATCCTAACCACAAGAAGCAAGCCTCAAATTAAGTATTGTATTTACTCTAATTTGCATCCGATTAACTCAATTAAAAGTCTAGATGGTGATCAATCATCAAGATAATCAACCAAGTTATTAAGCATAGTGTTTAAGAATCCAACATCAAACGGCAATCAATAGATAGGGAAAATAAGAAAACTAGATTATCATACTAGGGCTACATCATGCCCTAGCAAAAGAAAATTAGTTACGCATAATCATAGAATTCGACATAAACAAAAAATAAGGAAGAAACAATCAAACTTAGTTAATTGCGGTACTCTTCCGGCATCTCCAATTTCTCCTAGTCTTTGCATGTCTCCCAAGGGAGTTGTTTCTCATGCTTAAATAAAACACCCCCCATCTATTCCTACCCTAGCTGGGCTTTTACAGCAGCCTAAGAATAAAGACAAACCTAATTAAAACATAAATCCAAAATGGGTAAGTAATTTACTCTTCCTACTTTGACTAGAATAACACTTTAGTTAATTTGCACGCATGTTTGGGGTTGTTCCTCCTCCAAGAAAAATTCGGAAAAAATATGTAAATTGTAGATTTTTGTCTTATCTTTCCAGTCATATAATACGCCTCGAGGAAAAATCAGGAAAGTCTTCAAATAGTCATTCTTCCACAGCAGCACAGTTTTGACGGGATTGCATCTTATGCTGACTTAACTTCAAAGACTACTCTCATTGGCTGCTCCTAAAATTTTAGAAAAATTCCACAATCATCTTCAAGATCTTAGCTTTCATCTCCAATTGGTCTCGTACTAAAACTCCACCAAAAAGTCATATTTCCGTTGAAAACAAATTACTTGCTCTGGAAAGCTGAAAAGTGAGAAAATAAAGTCATAAGTCCTTTTCAAACCAAATTCTCCAACAAAAACCAAGTATAAAGATTACATAAATGTATAAATTTATGGACTTATCAAGCACTATATCACATTTGTGCTTGCATAATCTATATATAAAAAAATATTGGAAATGCAAGAAACTTTTTAAAAAAAATATTGGCAATGCAACAAATATAAACAAAATAATGGAAATGCAAGAAATATTAAAAAAAATATAGAAATTGCAAGAAACATTTAAATAAATATTGAAAATACAAGAAATATTAACAAAATATAGAAATTGCAAGAAACATTTAAATAAAAATTAATAGGACATTAAAATTAAAAAAAACCAAAATTACAAATATTTTACCTCATTGCTAAGATTTTCCCTGCTTCTGTAGTTGTCCATCGCTTTTGCCAAGACATCTCTCCATTTTTCCAACTCTTTATTGAGAATTTTCCACCTACTAGATAATGCCATTTCTGTACGGGTCGAACTCGATTTGTCACAAAATTCAGTATGAATTTTTTTCCACATATGACAAAATTTCATCTCATTGCCTGAGACGGGACAATGACTAATTTGGACCCAACACTCACACAACAAAACATCTTCTATGATGCTCCGTGCATTCCAGTTTCGGTAAAAGAAGTCATAATATGATAGAGAAAAATATAACTTGAAAGTGAAAAAAAAATTGAGTAGAAAGTGAAAAATAGTTGGAGGAGAAGAAAATGTATGAGGATTTGGTGTTAAAAGTGAAGAGTATTGGTAGGTATTTATAGAAAAAAAAATTTATTAATTTTTGGGTATTGTTTTAAAAAAAATTCGAATTTTTTTCATTTTTTTTATTGCACAAAAATTGGTTGTCATTGAATTGGAGGAAAAAGTCTGATCGGCAAGCCCAAACGCCGCCACGTGGCTGCTAGCCGTTGGCAGTATTGTAGTGGGCGCGTTCAATTTTTTTTAACATTGGCAAGTAAAACTCGGGCCAGAGCAAGGGCTCGCCTCCCCTTTGAGCCAGACCAGTTTGCTGGGGTCCACCTTCTGCCCAAGCTAGCCTTTGTTGCTAGAATTGATTTTTTGGGCCAAACCACCAACCCCCCAACCCCATAGGTGTGCTATTGGAAGTGCTCTTTTTCCATAATTTTGGTCGGGCTATAGCCCTAGTTAGACTGGCCTAAGTCCGTCCTTGCTCAAGTTATAGCCCTAGTTAGATGGGCCTAAGTCTGTCTCTGCTCTTAATAACTTGAGCTACAAAATTTTAAAAGAAAATAAACTAAAAAATCTTTTTCCTAAGAAAACATTAAAGAAGCAACTCAATTATTCAAACTTTATGTAAAGTTGCCACTTAGGATGACCGCTGCTTGGTCACAAATACCTGTGTATGGGCCTACATTAATCTAGAAGTCCCTTGACAAGGGTTTAAAAGTTCAAGAAAGCCCAATTGATAAATTCCTCAAATGGGCATTGTCCTCTGCACCAACATAAAAATACCAGGTTCTTTTTTTTTTTTTTTTTTCAAACAAGCAGAATTTCATTATACCATGGGCAAATAAAAGAGATTTACAATAAGAACACACCCAAAGGAGGTTCTTGCATACATAATCTGGAAAAGGAAACCAACAAGAACAGTGAGGAAATTAAATCCTAAGTTAAAGTGCAGCTCAAGGAGAGTTGAAAGAGAGAGGATCATGATACTCTTACTCCTTGCAACACCAATGCATCAAAGAGACCACAGTAGATAAAATTTTGTAATAGCTAGAGACCAGAAACACCAACAAGTGAAAGGGCATGACTGCTCAACAATCACCTAACTAGAGAAAACTACAGTGCCTCCAGCAACCCACATGATCCCACAACACCCATTAAAGGATTCGTCAAAGATCTATCAACTCCTCCTCCAAGGACATCAAAAGCAAATCAAAACCAATTCCCAGTTGTACAAAAGAATAATTATAATAAAAAGTTTACCTTTTTTGGTATCTGAATTTATTTTTATTTTTTATTTTTTAAAAAAGAAGTTTGCATTTTAGCCAGAGTCAATGAATCTATGTCCATGTTAAATAAGAAAAATAATTTATTTTTATCTTTTCAAAGAGCTGCAGACGGAGAGGTGGAGTATGGATGGGGCCCAACTTTTTATTTACCACAAACACCCCTTGCCATGACAAAAAAATCAATGACAACACCTATAACTACCACAATCACTTGATCTGTGGCCAATAGCCTATAGCCATAGGTTGTCTGTGGCGAACATGAAAATAAGCCATAGGTGTATCTGTGGTTTGTATTGAGGTTTTCTAGTAGTGCAAACCAGAAAATTAAGATCCCAATCAAATCCCTAATTAACTCAATCTCTACATTTTGGGGAAAGAATATCTTCCTTCCAAATAAGAAGATATTCTTTGAAAAACCCTAGATGGCTAGAGCCCTATAAATACATGGCCACGTTCAACACACAAGGTAATTCTAAATTCCTCGCTTAACTCTAAACACCCGAAACCTCTCTCTCTCTCTCTCTCTCTGTCTCTCTCTCTCTCCTAGCAAACGACATCCCTAGCTGCTAGCCTCACCACTCTCATCTCTCCTACATGGCCAATCACCACCACACACAACTCCGGCCACCAAGTTCTCCTCATAGAGAAAATTGTTTGGGCCAAAATCTTGCACACCCAGCCCAAGGCTACAGAGCCCAGAATAACAAAGACAAAACACAGGGCCTGAGAAGTCTGGACTCTGAAAATAAACAGGAATCAAAGGCCCAAAATCCAAGAAGGCACAGCCCGGGATCTATCAAGACATAAAAATAAAACATGGGCCTCGAAAGAATAGAAAGAAAAATAAGCCCATGGCCCCGAAAATTCAGACGGGGCCCGGTATGATTAAAAAGAAACCCAAAAAAAAAAGGAAGACCCACGTGACTGTCTGAAAAACTTTGAAAAAAGTCAATATTCTCAACTGAGTTGATAAAAGTTGACAAGGGCAGGCAAAAGAAGGGACATACCTGAATCTCTGCCACTAGAAGGTCAAAACCCTTTTTATATTAGAAATATTGCTTCTGCTCCAGAGAAGGCACCGACTTTCAAGAGATACGCAGGCTAAGTTTTCAAAAAAAAAAGATAAGCAGGAAACATGGAGTTGTTCAAATTGAAAAAATCAAACTAACATCAAAGTTTGAACTCTTACAAAGAGTAGTTAAATTGGAAGGAGGGTTAGGTTTCCTTTCAAAGAAAATACAGGGAAATGATTGCCATAGGAACTGACTGTTAAGAGCTTATCTGCCAGAATTGATAAAAATCTCTTTTTCTTTGCATTTAAAAAGTAAGAGATCTTTTGAGAATTTTTGCGGCCCATTATTAAAAGAGTTAGAAACCCTACTCCAAAGAATTTCTTATAAATATAAGAGGGGGTGAACAGAACACTGGACAGACAATCAATCAAACAATAAAAAATTAACCAAAGGCAAAAACTCAAAATGATCACTTGATCACTGAGAACCTTCAAAACAAACTGGAACAACCAAAAGCTCATTTGAGCCACAAAAGAAGCCAGCTATAGATAAGAACTTCCAAGTTCATATTTAGAGAAATAAATCATTCAAAACGAAACTTCTCTCTTTACAAATATGAAAACCTCAACAAATTTATGGAGAGCCTTAATCAAGCAGAACAGGTACTACAGTGCAGTTCCAGCTTAGTAAGTCCTCAAGTCCAGCCACTTTTGCCCCTTTTAAACTGAAGAGGCCGCAATTCTGCCCGTTCAAAAGCGTCCCATGGCTTGAAGTAGATTAAAGCTTTGCCAAAATTGAATTTTGGTAACGATTTACAGCTGAAGCTAAGCAGTCGAAGCTAGGGACAGTCCAGTCCAGCACAGATATACCCAGTCTAAACAGGATTAGAAGCTTCTATCCAGGCAGAAATGGAAATTCCAGCCATCTTTTTGTCTTTCTAGAGTTGATTTTTCCCTTTCTAGTTTTGTAAAATGCAGTTTTGCCTAAAACAGTCCACTTTATTATCATTTATTCTGGCCAGAACTACCAATTTTGTACTGAGATAAATTGTGAAGTCCTCACCAGTCTGAGGCAGGAAAAGAACTTGGGAGATATTCCTCACCCAAATTCACAATCGCTTGTTTAGAAATCAGTAACTTAGGGCACAAGTTATCTATTTTAAGAAGTCTACTAGAATTGTTATTGCTAGCAGTGGCACGCTCGCATACTAAAGAAAGTTAACTTGTTGACCAGTCAATGATTTTCAAGACAATGAGGAACTTTACCCTTCCATCACAGGAGCAAACACAAAACGGGTGAACAAAAACTTCATACACTTTTTAGCTATTGTTTCTCAAGAATTCAATCGAATTAACCTAGGCATCGAAGGGCCTTTGGCCAACACCCCCGATGTGTGGTCTTTTACTCCTGTTTATTTCGCAAGAACCGAGGAAAAAAGAGAAGTAAGCTTAAAACATGAAGGATCTACAAGTGAATATTCTCTTGTGAGAAATTTGCACAAACACTACACATATCCACAAATCTAGCTCGAAAGACTGGTATACACACCCTAAGAAGACTCGAGAAGAGACCAAAACCCTTGCAAACTCAAGGGAAAGACAAAATCCAGCGCAAACTCTAGGGGAAGACAAAATCTAGAGCAAACCTAGATACAAAAGCTCTCTACAACATGATAGGGGAGAGAGACACCCAATTTATTAGCCAAAAGGGAGAGACGCCCGGTTTATTACCCAAAAAGGTTTGGTTACAAGGGAAACCCCTAGAACCAAAAGGTGTCAGTCAATGACGGTTCTTTGGAGAGGGAGAAGAATAAGCAAGACGGTCATATGAATGATTAATTTAGTTAGCATAAATAAAAACACCAATTGAGGAGCAAAATTTAGGACCTGTTTGGTATCCTACTCAAAAAAATGAACTCAAAAATCATGATTGTTATTATTTTTTATTTTTATAAACATGGGTTTTTAAATACTGATTTTAAGATCTAAAAACTTGTTTGGTATTGAACTCGAAAATATTTTTAAGATCTAAAAAAATTGAAATTAAAATAAGAAACCCTAGATTCCCAAATTGAAATTAATAAACAAAATGACAGAGGGAGGAGAGAGAGAAGAGAGAAGAGGAGCGAGAGAGTGATGAGAGACGGAGGCCAGAGATAGGGAAAAGAGAGAGAAACGGGAGATGGAGGGGAGAGAGAGAGAGAACTGCAACCTTCACATTTTTTTTGTTTTTAAAATTAGACATTTTTTAAGTTATTGAGTTAGGTTTTTGAAAATGGACTTTACCAAACGCGAATTATGGGCTTTGGACTCAAAATTTATTTTTGAGTTTAAAAAAATTGATTCAAGTAGGATACCAAACGAGCCCTTATATTTTGCAAATACTTCGTGTTATAGTTTGCTTTCTCAAAAGTAAGTGCTAATTTGATCATAACATAGTATTTTATTGCATACGAAAATGTTCATAATAGCATTATGTTCAATCTTGTTGATTGTAGTGGTGGAGTCGATCAACCCCACGAAAGCCATGAAAATGAATGTGAGGTCCTGGTGTGACCCCTTTAGGTTGCCCGCTAGAAGTTTAACGGAAAGCTCGAAAGAGTTTCCCAAGTTTCAGCAGCAGCAACGACATTCCCCCTCACCCCAATTTCTCTAATTCTGACATAATTCCTCATTAAACCCTAACCCAACCCTCAATTCCTTTCTCTATTTGCCTTCTCTTTAATGTCTGCGAAGGAACTTGGCCAAGAGCTCAAGCAAATCGTCAGCTCTTTGCAAGACCAAGTTCTTTTCTAATTCTTTGTCTTTTCCAATTTTTTTCTTTCTTCAGTTTATTGCTTTGCTTTTTCTTTTCTAATCCTTCCTTTTCATGTGAACTTCAAAATTAATCAATCTTTGTTTTGTTTATTTGATTGAAAATGGTGTTTGTTTTTATTGATGAAATTTCAGATAATGTATGTCAAGTGCAATTAGATCATTTATATTTCCTCTTTCTTTTCTTCTTTCTTTTACCTAGATCAAAAGGTTAGGGGTTAACGTTAATATTACAGTATTGATTTCGGAATTGTTACACCATGACTGACTCCTCATACTAAAAATTCAAGATCTGCTACTGTTTATTAATTACAAATATTAGGAGTGGAGGAAAAAACTTGAACCGAGAAAAGAAAAGCAAAACTATATGGACAAAAAAAGTTAACTTTGTCAAATATGGTTTTTAAATGGGGATATAAAAAATTTACGATTGTATCAATGGACCATATTGCGAGTTTGCCACAATGTTAGTGTTGACTCAATGTTACAATTGATTGCCTAAACCTTAGCCTAAAACATGTTACTCTAGAATCAACCAGGAAGATATGAGGAAACCTCAAGGTTTATTTGATTAACTGGAATAACAAAACATAACCCTAACCAAGGGTAAGTATGCTTAAATACTCTAAAAACTGAAAAAACTTTAAAACTAGATTTCAGGCTAGTAAACGATCTCGGATGACCCAAAAAGCAATGTGTTTTACTCGTGACACCATTATCTTCGAATCAACGGGTGATGGGCCCAATTCTGAGCTTAGAGCCCAAATATGCAGTTTACCCAATTTACCGTTGTGCACTCGTCGCTCCAGCTCCTCTTCAATTGCTTTCGTCATCTGTTCTAAATCAGTCTCTTCCACTTTCAAAGAAATTGACCCTGAGTTATCATCATGATAAATTGACTCATCATCGTGGAACTCATGTAGATCCCATGGAACGAAGGTCCACAACATAGGCATTGTCGTTTATTTTCTTCAAAACTTTGTAAAGGTCATACTTCCGAGGCTTTAGTTTACTGTATGTATCTACTGGGAAACGTTCTCTCCGCAAGTAGACCATCACGGAGTCTCCTTCCTGGAAAAACTTCACACGGCAGCGCTTGTCAGCGGTGGCCTTAAATTTGGCATTGGTCCTCTCTAGCTTGTCCTTCACTTCTTCCCTCACAGTTTGAACCTATTCGGCCATATTTTCAGCAGCTACACTAGTCTTCTGGGCTCTTGGAAACTTGACCCGGTCAACCACATGCCTAGGCACCAAAGTGTAAACAATGGCAAATGGTGATTTTCTGGTGGAAGAATGAACAACACTGTTGTAAGCGAATGAGTGGTGACATCAGTTCGACCGTCCGTCTACGGATGAGTGGTGCTACTACAATTCAAGTCTGTAACAAACATCCTCCACAAGGTTATCGAAAAGTGGCTAAGGAATTTGGTGTCACGGTCTAATGTAATAAATTTAGGAACACCATGCAACCACACAACCTCCCTGAAAAACAGTTTGGTTATGTTGGAAGCATCCGCAGTCTTCTTGCAACCAATAAAGTGTGCCACCTTAGAAAACCTGTCAACCACAATAAAAGGAATTAACTCCTCGTTATGTATGAAGGGGTCCCAGAACAAAATCCATAGACAAGACTTGCCAAATATCATCAAGGATAGGGAGAGGCATATAAAGACCAGTATTTTGGGATTTCCCTTTAGATATATGACAAATGTAGAACTTCCGCACAATAGTGCTGACCTCTCACTTCAAGTGTGGCAAAAAATGACGCTCCTCCATACTGGCAATGGTTTTAGAAAGGCCTAGATGGCCGCTCAGTCCACCCCCATGCAAGTCTCAAATCCATTTCTCCCTTAAAGAAGAAATAGGGATGCACAATCGATTGCCCTCATTAACATGATAATCTATCATCGGCTCATTGCGAACAAACTTAGCTCAAATTTCTTGAAAATCCTCATCAGTCTCATACAGTTCCTTCATAAATTTGAAACCCACAACTTCTTGAGCCAAAGTAATAAGCAAAGTTGCTCGACAACTCAGTGCATCTACTACACGTTTAAGAACTCCATATTTATGTTTAATAACAAATGGAAATTTCTACACAAAAGTAGCCCACCTGTCATGCAACTTGTTCACACTCTTCTGGCTGTTGATAAATTCCAAGGCTTGGTTGTCAGTGCAAAGTACAAACTCCCACTACACTAGATAATGTTCCCATTGTTTCAGGGCTCGAACCACTACATAAAACTCCTGGTCATAGGCACTCCATTTTTGGTGTGCTTCACTGAGTTTTTCTGAAGAAAAAAAAAACATGCAATCAATCTCTTCTCTTGAGACAAAACAGCTCTAATACCCACTCCACTTGCATCACATTCGACCTCGAATAACTTCTCAAAGTTGGGAAAGGCTAGAACCGATGTTGTGCTTAACTTTTCTTGAATGATGGTAGAGTTGTGCTCTTGCTCTTCACCCCCAATTAAATTTTCCACGCTTCAGGCACTCAGTTTTTAGTGCAGTTAGGGTGTTGAAATGGCGAACAAAACGCCTATAAAAGGTTGCAAGGCCATGGAAACCTCTCATATCACTGGCTGTTTCGGGCATAGGCCACTGCCGAATGGCTCACACCTTATCTTCATCCACGTGGATACCATTTGCACTAATAACATAACCCAAAAAAAGTAACTTGTTTGTGATGAAAGTACACATTTTCAAGTTAACAAACAGCTTGTGCTCCTGATTTAGAAGTCTCATAAATGTGATCGGTGCATTTGACAACCTAAACGGCATCACCAACCATTCGTACAATCCATCCTTGCTCTTAAAAGTTGTTTTCCACTCATCTCCAGGTTTGATTCAAATATGGTGATACTCACCCCTCAAATCAATTTTGGAAAACACTTTAAAGCCTTCCAAAACATCCAACATGTCCTCCAGGCATGAAATTGGAAATATGTACTTGATGGTGATTGCATGGTGTGATGTACTGTCCTTCTTCAGTACCAACAATACAAGAATTGCACACAGACTCATACTTTCTCGAACAAACCCCTTTTGTAGCAAATCTTCTATCTTTTCTCTGAGAATATCATTCTCCTCAGGGCTCATACGATATTGGGGTAGATTGGGAAGACTAGCCCCATGTTCTAAATCAATGTGATGTTGTATGTCTCTCATAGGTGGTAGCTAATTAGGTAAATAATCTGAAATCAAGTCTTGAAAATCAATTAAAATTTTCTTTACCTTTCTCGGGCAAGACATACCCTCTGGCAAGGCAGCTCACAACCCTTTCACATACATAGTGTACATGACATCAGCTTTTTTAATATCTTCCTCAAACTCTTGCTCGTTGTTCAACATCATTAGAAAACTCGAGTTCTTTTGCTTCTCAATTTTCCAGATTCACTAACACGAGCCATAACATTCTTATAGGAACCCTAATTAAACAAATACACATTATCACGTCCTTTATGTGTAGCACATGTATCATACTGCCAAGGATACCCTAGTAATACATGACTAGCATCCATGTCACACGAAACTTCCTCTTTGTAATGCTTGCCAATGGAGATGGGAACCTTGCATACTTCTGTCACCTAAACTATGAGTCCTTTCTTTACCTACCTCAATGCATACAGAGACTTATGCTTCTATGTTGGGAGATGTAAATAATCCACTAATTTCTTGGATACAAGATTTTTGCAACTGCCACTATCCACGATCACACTGCACACTCTATTGTCAATGGTGCAAAGTGAACGGAAAATCTTGTTGCGTTGCCTGCCTCATGTTTTGGGGATATGAAGACTCTCTACAACACGAAATTCATTATCTCATCACCATCCTTATCCGTAAATTCTGCTCCTTCGTAATCTGCATCAACATTACCATCCTCATCTTCGTCTTCAGCTAGCTCAACTAGATTGAAATGTTTGTTAAGCACTCATTGGAGCAATGCCCTGGTTTGGAACTCCTGTAACAAATATCATTCATCGGCCTAGCATAAGGATTGCTCATCTTATTGTGATCTCTTCCCCAATTTCTGCTACTACCTTAGTCACGTGGGGTAAAATTCTTTTGCTTATTACTCTCCCCAGGAACTACACACCCTTGTTTTTCTCCATGGATGGAGCAGAGGATTGATAACTGCTCTTCTTGATACCACTAATGCTCGACCCAGTATGCTTATTTTTCTAGTAATTCGGCCTTCAATGCCGTATTGTGTGCCTTATGAACTGCCCACAAAGTCCGAAGCCCGATTTTCTCCTGCAAAGACCTGCAGAAACGGTCTAATTGCCTTGGTGGCAATTGTGGTGAAGCAGATACAGGTACTGCTCATAATCGACAGGTAGGAATCTCCCCATCATTAGTTGCTTCATATGGCGCCAAGTCTTTACTCCTTACTTACCCTACCGATCTCGTGATTTTGAAGCTGGTCTCACCATATATCCGCACTACCCTTGAGACAAAAGGCAGCTATCTTCACCATCTTCATCTCTGGAACCTCCATAATCTAGAAAAAACGCTCCACCTCTACCAACCAATCAAGAAAGTTTTCAATATGTAGGTGACCATTAAAGTATGGAATATCAGCCTTAATCCGAAAATCATCCATGTATTGGTTACGATTATTCTGATTAGGTGCGATCGGGGGCTATTCCTGGAGTTCTTCTTTAGACTCGTAGTCGCTCTCAATAATAGGATGATGTACAGGGGCCCATTAGGTCACAATAGAGGGTTTTGGTTTCCCATGCCCAACAATAAGCACCGAACCTCAACCATTGTCGCAGAGAGGGTCTCAAACTCTGTACGAGTAACAACTTCCCCTGTGCCACGAGTCTTATCACCTCCATCTAGGTTGTTCACTGGGCCAGCAATACTTACCCAATGTGACAATTGATTAGCTAAACCTTAGCCTAAAACATGTAACTTTGGAATCCATCAGGAAGATATAAGGAAACCTTATGGTTTATTTGATAAACTTGAATAACAAAACATAACCCTAACCACGATTTACCTTATTTGTCTTTGCGTGCGCATCGCTCCAACTCCTCTTTAATTGCTTCCAACATCTGTTCTACATCAAATGTGATGATCCTTTTTGGTCCTTATCACAACAGATCACTCTTAACAAAGAGGCTCATCATGGTGAAACGAGGGTCGCTCTCTTGCTAGCGAGGAGAGTCGTGCTATATTTGAAGGATTTGTGTCTTTTCCACATCCAGGTTTCACCAACCTTCATCGCACTATTTCTAATTGTGTTAGTCTTATTTCATGTCTCTCTCTCAGTTCTCATGTAGTAGTTCTCCTTCATGCGTCATCGTGCCCTCTTGGCTGCGAGGCGGGGCTGGTCGTTGAATCATTTTGAGGTTCGCGATTAGGGCTTTTGCCCCTGCATTGTCAATTTGGTACTTCGTGAGTTGTTGTGTTCTCTTGGCTGCGAGGTGTCCAACTCAGCAGTCAGCTCAACTCTCATATGAAAAGATCTAGGGGCACAACATCCTGTATTCTACACGTCACAAGCTCCCCTTGATGCAGAGACTCACTATCCGAAAATGGAAAGACTCATTTTGGCCATCGTAGTTTCTATGAGAAAGTTCAGACCTTATTATCAAGCTCATCGGATAATTGTCATGATTGAATTTCCTTCGAGATTGATTTTTCATAGCCCTGACGCTTCTCAATGACTCATGAAATGGGCTATCAAATTGAGTCAATAGGATCTCATCTACCAGCCG
>NC_024133.1:3263183-3273919 GCF_000346735.1 Prunus mume | reverse complement strand
TAGTATACCAATTATCATGCCCACGGTAAAAGGCATATGGAAGCCTTCTCCCTTCAACCTACAATTTTCGTCGGATATTTTATTTGCATGCCGTGAATAATAGTAATCATTATGTTTGAACAAATACATGTGAATAATATGAGATAATAATCAAATTATATATCTAAAATATTATTTTAGACAATGCCTTTTTTCTTTTTCTTTTTTCGTTAATAAACTTGCGACTTCCTTCAGAAGGAGTCTGACTTTCTTTCAGGCCTCCAATCTGTCTCACTTTATGAATAGTAAACGTGATAAAAAAAGATCTACCTTTCTCTCTCCCATCTTGTAATATTTTCGGTGGTGAAACAGAAAAAAGTATTTGGTGAGCGTTATTGTTTTTAGGGATTAAAAGAAAAGTGAACTTTGTTCTTTTGAAAAGCGAGAAAGTTATATATACTTCAGGGTATGGTATGAAAGTTCTGGGCCACCTTTCTGTGGGTGGTAAAATAATCGAGTATCCATGACTTTCATACTTTGATCTTTTTCCTCTAAAAATATAAAGTGTCCAAAAACATCATCATTTCCTCTAAGAAAGTGACAACTACAAACATTAAATCTCATACTCGGGTCTGCCCTAGTTATGTCCCACTCCAGCTCCTGTGACCCAAACTTTCAAGAAATTCTCGTAAATTGTTTTATTAACTAACAAATCGGTTTTCACGCCGATTATGGATAATTTAGTAAACAATTTAATGAGAATAAACTTCATTTTCATTTGAATTCTAGAATACAGTTGGTAAACACTTGAACGTGTGTGTATTGAAATGATTCATGCTCACTTCGATTCATTATTGCTTATATTCCAAATTATACACATAATATTTGAATTATTTCAAGAAGCAATACAAACATTCTGTTTTAATACAAATAGATCCAAAAACGGATTTAAAAGAAAAGATGAGTGTCACTTCTCGACATTATTAGCTAGCAACAATAAGAATACATAATTATGAACACTATTCTTCATCATCATCCTTCATCAACAACTTATTGATGAGCTAATAATAATCAATTTGGACCATTGTATGGGATGACCATGTTGAGGAGACTGATTTCTACAAGTGCATTTTTGACCCGACTTCCTCAAATTTTACTGCTACATGTCCATGTAGGGTTTGTATGTATCCCTACATGGTTTGATATCATTGTGTTTCATTATCAAAAAGAGTGATGGTTTTTAGTGTGTTTGCATTTGATAGTAAGTTTTTGAAGTAAAAATGCACCAACTATATACTCTAGAATAAGTCATACTTTAAACAATGAGCCAATAACAACACAAAGTTCCAAAAGAATGTTTTTGTTTAGTAATTTTCAAAGATAATTTAGAATTTACAAGGGATTTAAACCTTACAAAATTTTATGACTTGAAACTGGTCTATTCTTGTAGAATTCAACACCGCAAGTGTTTTGTTCCAAATCGTGTACGAACCAAATTAAAATGAATCGTTATGAAAATATTTGTTGTGAAAATATTATTCTAATACGTTCAAGCGCTAACTAGCTAGCAAGTTAATATGCCATGAATCACTTGTTTGGTTCTACTTCATAACATAATTATATAATCCAAATCGTTCAATTTTAGGTCCTTATTCGAAGTTCATCCATGCAAAATTTCACTGAAATCAAAAAATCACTTAGCAATCAAATTCTTATCAAATAAACAGATCAACAAAATTCCGATAAATAAATAACATATTCACCATAATATCAAAACCACTACACACAACTTCAAATTTTGGAGAATTTTTGTGGGAACAATCCTTGAATGAGGACCTAAAAAATCAACAATTCAGATCATGGGATTACATTATGGAGTGGGTCAAACTAAGTGATTAACGATGTATTAACTTAGTATTGGTAAGGGTTGTGTTTGCTTTTTTTAGGCGAGAAGTTCGATCTCCACCAATGTCACATAATAGTTCTGTTTTCCTTTCCAAATAGGAGATGTCTTAAGAGGTTGTTGATGAGTAGCCAGTGGGGTGACATTGCCGAAGTTGGCCATTCAGATGAGTTCATTGTCTGGTGTCCGGCCAGAAGATGTCGCTTGAGTTGGTTTGGAGGAGGTTGCTGACATAAGAAATGTTACCTAAATAGCTTTTCACAAAAAGGCCCATTCTAACATGAAATTTTATAAACAAATAAATAAAACCTTTCAAGTCCAATATATAGAAAAACTCGATGTTGAACTTTCAAGTGAAAAAACTGTAACACATTAAGAACTAATTAGAAAGTGACAAGTGACTAATTGAGGATATTTTTTTTTTCTCGAAATAAGCTCTTTAAGGGCTTTTATATAAAATTTATTATGTTAGACCAAGTCTATTTATGAAAATCCCTCATGTAAATTGCAGTGTTAGATTTTCATGTAGTATCTAAACTAAAATGATATAGTTGCGAATGCAGATTAAGCCAGTTGACCAAGATAGTGAACCCAACTCCCTTGTATTGAAGTTGAAAATGAGATGGTTAGCATTTAGATAAAGCAAATGACACATTTTAAATCTCAACTATACGAATTATTACCCTTTATTACCAATTTGTCTCATTGCTCGTAGGGAACCCCCACAAAATAGTATTTTATTTCTAGTTGGGTACAAGTTAAAATTTCATATCGCAAAACCTTTATTTATCCAAAGAAAGGAAAACCCAAGAAAATGATTAACCTCACATTATCCAAGAACAATAAAAAGCTTGAGCAGAACCCCTTTGCAGCTTTCAGTTTAGGAAATTGAAATTTGAAGCCCATCTCTCTCTCTCTCTCTCTCTCTCTCTCTCTCTCTCTCTCTCTGTTGTTGAGCGTTCCCCAGTAAAAATTTGGGCTCTAAAAATCAGTGGCGAAGAAGTTTCCAATGAGACCCTCTTGCACCATAATATTTATAGAAGCCAGGCAGCAAATCCTATGCATTTTTCTTTTTATTTTGGGTTCTAAATCCTATGCATTTTGACTCTCACCCCCTCACATTGACTTTTTCCCATTTTTCTTCAAATCCCAACACATCCAAGCAAAACAAAACCAAATAGTTCCCAAAAAATCCTCAGTCATCTCAATCCATACATCTCTGCCTCAGAAACCATCAACCTTCATCTGTCTAAGACAGACAAAGAGAGCCATCAAGTATTTCCATGCCCTTGCCATGAAATATTTGGTTAAGAGAAGAAAGCAGATGAGCCTGAAAACAGAGCTGGCCTGCTTGTCTTTGCTTGTTCTGATTCTACTTCAGCTGGAGACTCCAAGCTTAGCAGCTGGAAATGAAAAGTCAACCAGAGTCAAAGCTGCTCCAACAACTGCTTCTGAAATCAAACCAGCTAAGCCTCAAGTTGGTGGGTTTAAAAGAAATGCAGAAAAAGATGGAAATGATGAAATTTTTGGTGCTGATAAGAGGACCATCTACACTGGCCCAAATCCTCTGCACAATAGATAAGTTCATTTGTAGCTTACAGAGAAACCCAGCTTTCTCTCTCTCCATCCTTCAATCCTTGAAATTTTTCTTTCTATATATCTCTCTCTCTACTTTTTATATTTTCCTTCATCTTGGATATTTTTTTTTTGTGGCATTTTTTTTATGCATGAGTTAGAATGTGCTAAAACTGTCCAAAGCAAATGTTCTTCAAGTGATCTTACAGATGTATATGAAGGTTTACCTTTGAGATTTTTGGTGAGGAATTATACTTAATTATTTGTTTAAAATTATATAGGAATAAATTTTTTTTTTAGGTAAAATTATGTATGAACATTAATGCCATTAATGGGGTTGTTGGTGTTATGAATATTTGGTCTGCTGACTCTGCTTTACCTCTTGGTTGGTAGTGTTATTCTATGTAGTTGTTGTTCTTGTTGTTAAAGATAGGATCTTTTTTTCCCAATGGACTTTTGCATATAATCCTTTGAAATCATTTGGTTATCCAAGTCTACTTGCGGATTAGGAACATATCAATTTTGATCTTTAAAAGATTTAATTTACCAATAATTTATGGACTTTTTTTCTTTTTTTTAAAAAATTTTCTTTTAATATCAATATAAGTGCATGGTACATAGGGTAGGAGTGTCATGAACTAGCTAGACGGTCATTTCCATGCTTTTAGTTTGTTTTTCTTGGGTTTTTTTCTTTCATAACTTTTTATTATCAAATTGCCACATCAATTAGTGGTGAGCATTCAAACCGGCAAACCGGAAATCTGAGTCAAATCGCACAGAAAAAATCGAGAAAAACCCCGATCAATTGAAGGGTTTTTTTTTTTGGGTAAAGATTGAAGAGCACTCTTTTTAAAAATAAAAAGGAAAAGGAAATGTACACATCTGGAAAGTCCCATGAAAAGGGGTTGCGATTTTTATTTTTGATTTTTTCTTTATTTATTGTGCTGAAAAATATTAGTGTGATGAGATTATTTTCAGCCATAGATTTAGAGTGATTTGACAATTAATTCTTATCAGAAATTCTAATGATAACGGAGGAAGACTCGGGTCGAGTTTGTCCAAGGCCATCCGTCATATTAATTTCTTTGTCTAGAATGATTATGGGGCAGGCCCCATGTAGGTTTGATTTTATTCTCCCTTGCCAACCATGTGCCGACTTATGACAATACTTAGACTCATATGCAAAATATTAAATTTAAATTTGATGGCTTATGTGACAATTTGATACTTTGGAAAAAATTTAACTCCACTCAAAATGCCAAATATTATATTATTTTATTATATTTTTAAAACCAAATGGGATCCATATAGTGCATAAAGTTTTTAAATAGAGTAAAAGTGGGGTCCATGACCAAAAAAATTATTAAAATAATATTTGACATCAAGCTTTTTGATATGTTATTTTTAACATATCTCTTCCAGCCTTCAAATTCATGTAGGATTTGACTATTCAGTTGAAGCAACTTTAACCTTCAATTTTTGTTATTTCATGTCCATGTGGTAATTTGACATATCAGTTGAAGATGCTCTTGGTCGTATTTTTCTTTTCAAAATTTAATGAAACTCAAAGTTTAAATTCTCTCACAAACACGAGTTAGGTTAATTAGTCAAATCAGTGAACCCGTCCTTTTTCGCAAAGTTTGAATTCCCATCTTGAATAATAAAAGAATTAAGATTTAGTCAATTTCATACTCACGGACTAAAAGGAAAAAAAAAATATATGTAAGATGAAATGTGATAGAGTAATCCTAATCCCATTTGCCATTAATTTGGAATTAAGGTTTAAAATTCATATTTCTTTTTAAAACAAAGTGGTTTTGTTGGATTTTTGTAGGATAAGCAGTTCAAGAATTATTGGTTAAAACTTTTTAAAGTTAATTTAAATTTAACTAAATGTTTATGCTTTGGCTCAATTTCATTTTTTATCCATACAGTTAAAATATGGGAAGTTTCACATAGAAGCCTATAACTATAAATGGGGCTCAAATTATATAAATTTTAAAAAATCTACAATCTAGAAACTTTATAATAATAAAAAAAATAACCAATTGAAGCATGATTTTAGAACAAGAAATCCAAGCTGAAATATTGAAAATCACATATTAGAGATGAAGAATAGAGTCAAACCTCGTAAAGCACAAATTAAGCTTTGCTCCTCTCGCTCCAACACCAAAAAAGCATAAAAAATGGGACTAATTAATTTGGAAATTTCGTAATCCAATATTAAACTTAACGAACAATTTCGTTGGAGAAGCCGTTGCTAGGCCTTGAGTGGAACATCTTTTCCACCACATATTAAACTTAAAAAAAGGAAAAAAAAAAATTTGAAAGCAAACTTTTTTTATTTAATAAAAAAAATGTGCTAACAATAACTTGTAAGTTGGGCTTCTTTTTTTTCAAAAAAAAAAATTATGAAGAGGGGGGAAAAGCCCCAGAAGCAAAAAACAACTAGCTAATACTAATCATTCGAGGCTTCACAGCCCCCAACATATCATCAATCAGAATAGAGCTAATCCAAATTGGAGCATCATCAAAATAGCAAACCCCCAAATCCATATTTAGACTCCAATTAGCAAAGCAATCTGCAGCAGCATTCCTCTCCCTATAAACATGAGTAAGCTCAACAGACTCAAACTTCCTCATCAAAGCAACACAACTTGCAATCACCCCAGCGCAAGGATGAAGACAACTAGGAACATGCTGCTTGATAAGCTGAACAGCGGTCATAGAATCCATTTCAATAGAAAGCCTAGCCACCCCTTTAGCCGCAGCAAGCTTCAAACCAAAGAATAACCCTTAGAGCTCAGCATCCAGAGTTTGCCCAATACCCAAGTTGACAGCAAACCACCCATCTAGTCCCCAAAGGAAACACGGATGATACCACCCTTGCGAGAACCATCAACATTTAACTTGAACACACCATTCACAGGGGCTCCCAAGCCAACATAACCTGCACTTGAGTCCTTTTGGAGATGGAATTAGGACAAGCCTTGAGCCACTCAGAAATTGCAGAAGCAATAATCCTTTTAGGGTGAAAATGAAACTCAGCTTCAACATTAAAAACTCTGTTGTTTCTCCATTTCCAAATAAACCAGCAGGTAAACACAAAAATCACCGGCCAAGGTTGGTGATCAATAACAGACTTGGAACACAAATTACTAAGAAGCCAAGCTTTAAAATCATCCTGGAAAAACCTTTCAGCATCACCCCCCTTAAGGAAAAGAAACCACACCTCCCTAGCCTTAAAACAATCCCTCAAGATATGAAGCACAGATTCAATGGGCCAACCACAACATTGACAAGATGAATCAAAGGTAAGGTGTCCTCTCACCCTTTGCTCATTGGAGAGGATTTTCCCCTGATACACCAACCAACAAAAAATTTGCAATTTAGGAGGAATCCGCATCTTCCATAGGACTTTGCACCAACGGTCAGACCAATCAGGCCATTTAAACAGCAAATTATAAGCGGATTTCACAATAAAACTTCCATTAGCAGTATATTTCCAGATACGAATATCCTTCAATCTCCCATCAAAGTCAGTAGCCAAAGAAGTAATTTTCTGAACCGTATCCTCAGCAAGAAATTTGTTAAGCTTATCCACATCCCACCACTATCCTTCCAAAAATTCACTCTATCACCCTTCCCAAGCCTCCAAATCAGAGCCTTATTCAAAAGCTCAGCCCCAAAAAGGATACCTTTCCAAGTTGAGGAAGAACCTTGCCTAGAAGTCATCTTTAAATCAAGAATGGAGTGCCCTTTGAGATACTTAGCCTCTAGCCCACAAACCTGTGTCCTTCTGAAGCAACCTCCACCCCACCTTGGCTAAAAGAGCTTGGTTGATATTATGAGATTTTTAAACCCCAACCCACCTTTGCCCTTTGGTCTACACACCAAATCTCATTGGCACAAGTGAACCTTATGCCTTTTCTCACTGCCTCCCCAGAAAAAATTCTTATTAATCTGATCCAGCTCCTCACAAACACTTATAGAAAGCTTAGCAGTCTGCATAGAGTAAATAGGAATTGCAGAAGTCACAGCTCGAATAAGAGTAGATCTCCCTGCCACGGACAACACCTTGCTTTTCCAAGAAGCCAACCTACCATAAACTTTATCCACCAGCCCACCATAGGTAGCCTTAGTGATCCTCGAATGAAGTAAAGGCATCCCCAAATACTTCCCTAGATTCTCAGTAAGAGGGGAACCACATATAAGATTGATTTCTTTTGCCACCTCCTCATAAGTATTAGGGGAGCAAAGAACAGCAGATTTATCAAAGTTTACAGTCTGACTAGAGGCAATACAAAGCAACTCTAGGCAACCCTTCATCACCCTAGCTTGTTGGGAACTAGCCTTAGCAAACAGAACCAAATCATTTGCAAAAAATAAGTGCGAAACCATAGGACCAGACTGGCACGATTTGACAGGCTTCCACTTCTTTCTTCTAATAGCATAAAAAATAATGTGAGACAACTTTTCAATGCAAAGAACAAAAATATAAGGGGAGAGTGGATTGCCTTGTCTAATGCCACTTTGAGGAATAAAAGGCTCAGTCAACTCACCATTCACACAAACCTGATACTTAACAGAGGAAACACAATGCATAATTAATTGGACAGTCGAAAGAGGCAACCCAACCTCTTTGAGCACAAACTCAATAAACCGCCAATTCAATCTGTCATAGGCTTTAGACAGGTCAATCTTCCACGCAATAAAACCTTTTTTCCCCTTAGCATTCCCAAACTTGTGCATTAATTCTTGAGCTATAAGAATGTTGTTATAATGTGCTTCCCAGGCACAAAATTGACCTGATTGGGGCTGATCAAACCAGGCATAATAGGCCTCAATCAAGCAACCAAAACCTTAGAAATAACTTTATATAAGGTACAACACAAACTAATGGGCCTAAAATGCACCATGGAAGAAGGATTATCAACTTTAGGAACCAAGGTGATTAAGGTAGAGTTCAAACCATCTGGAATACTGCAGGAGATAAAAGTTTGGCAAACCATACTATAAATGTCATTCCCGCAGAGATCCCACTTATTTTGGAAAAAGCATGCAGGAAAACCATCAACTCTAGGAGAAATTATACAATAGTACAGATATACCACGTCAGCTTATAGTACTCCCACTTAAATATTGCCATGTGTTCATTTTTAAAATTAAATAATTTACTTTTTACAGCTGAGCTTCTCAGTTTTTATATTTTGAAATAGAATTATAAAAATAAAAGACTTGATTTTTTTTTTTTAAAAAAAAAGAGTATTGCCCCAACAGCAGCACCACCCCAACCCGATGAACCTAATCTCCAGTACCTGCCATGACAGCCATCCCTCTCCCTTCCTCTTTCTCTTTATCCCTTATACTAATTTCATGCAGTGGGGTTGGGTTTAGAGGGAGGATGATTAAACTGGTTTTGATGATAATAGTTGGGAAGTAGCCTTGATAATTAAAAATAGTTCATGCTTGGGTAATCAGGATCGGCCAGTGGCAATCTAAGAAAGGTCTAGGTCTGAGAGAAATAAGAGAAAGGTGTAGGGGCACTATGGAAGATAACGATATTGTTTGAAAGAGGAAGAGAGAAGGGGAGGAAGAGAAAGAGAGAAGGGGAAGAGAGAGGGGTGGCCACTGATAGTGGGAGAAAGAGAGAGGGGGAAGAGAGGGGGGTGGCCACTGATAGTGGCAGTGGTGAAGAGAGAGAGAGAGGGGTGGTGGCTATGGTACTTTTTAATTTATTTTTATTTTTCTAATTCTATATAAAATATGAAAATTAAGTAAAAGTCCAGCTGTGAAAAAGCAAATTATTATTTTTTTAAATTGGACAAGTGGCAATATTTGAGTGGAAGTATCATAAGATGACGTGGTATAACCGTACTATTGTATAATTTCTCCAACTCTAGGGGCTTTTAGACCACCAATATGAAACAAAATTCTCTTTAACCTCAAGGAAATCAATGTTTTGAACAAGATTGACCAAATCAACATCCGCATTACTAGGAAACAAATGAGGGAGATCCCAATTGATGCAGCTACGCTGCTTCTGCTCAAACAACCCCACAAAATAATTAACGGCAAGCTTCTTCAGACCAACAGCCCCTTCAATCCACTCCCCTTTATCCCCTTTCAATCTTTCAATCTTGTTTTTCCGTCTTCTTATTAAGGTAGAGAGATGAAAAAATTTAGTATTTCAATCACCTTCTTGCAGCCACTTCACACGAGACTTTTGTTGCCAAAACAAAGCCTCCTGTTCAAGGACACCATTATACTCATCAATAAGAGTGGTTTCCAGATTATTCAGGAAACGATTACTGCCTTGACAAATAGCTTTCTGGATACCAGCCAAAAAAGCTAAGAGCCTAGCCTTTCTTTGCCTTAGGTGCCCAAAGACATTAGAATTCCAAAGTAACAAAGGCTTCACCAACGAACGAGTTTTATCCAAAACAGACCCATCAAGAAGAGCCCATTGCTGATTAAGGAACTCCTTAAAGTGGTCATGTTTCAACCACATAGCCTCAAACCGAAAGGGACGCAAACTAGGAGACGAAGAGAAACTAGATTTAAGACTTATCTTAATAGGACAGTGGTCAGATTTGGTTATTAGCAGATGCTTAACAAAAGCCTCAGCAAAAAGTCCTCGCCACTGAGCATTACAAACCGCTCGATCAATTCTTTCATAAACCCTTTTATTACTCCAAGTATATTTAGGTCCAGAATACCCAAGATTAATCATTCCATTATCATCAAACTACCTTCTAAACCCTTTCAGTCTACAAAGAGGAGCTCCCCCTAACTTATCATCATAACTCAACATGTCATTAAAGTCCCCCGCAAGAATCCAAGGCAGTTGGTGACATTCAGAGACAAAATTCAAGTACTCCCATAACTTTACTCTCTTAGAACTATGATGAGTCGATTTTATATTATATATTTAACCCTATTCTTAGTATATTTTGGTTAATATTTTGGAAGAATTTTGATACTTTGAATTATATTTTCAATATAGGACTTTCGACTCTCTCTGGAGCAAAACATAATCAAATGGACGAATTTTGGAGTAATTCCAGTTGGAGGACGTACGTGAGTCACTTAGCTTGATCGTATCAAAATATCAGACTTTTACACTAAGCGATGATTTCCTGGTGAATAAATGAAGGAGCGATGTGCAGTGCTGGAATAGTGACGTTTTGGGCTTATATTGCGTTTTTGGAGCCCAAGATGACCTCGGATGGGTTCGTGGCCTTCTGGAGAAGTGTTCGGAATATTTTTATCTTTAAAA
>NC_024133.1:3226217-3252840 GCF_000346735.1 Prunus mume | reverse complement strand
GGTGTTGGCTAAACCCTAGTTTTCTCTAAATTGTTAGTCTTTAAAAAGAAATCATTTTTCTTCTTTGCTGTTATTATTTCCCAACTTTCAGATTTCTTTTACTGTTAGTTTAATCTTTTCAAATTCATAAACTTCAAATCTTTGATAAAATCTATATTAGTTATTAATTAAGAGTTAGTTTAATTACAGATTAGTCAAACAATCTTTGGGGACAACGACCTTGCATGAGCATTTATACTACAATTACCTTGTATTCTTGCAAGTATTTTCAGTGATTTTAACCCTGTTTACGCAGGTACTAAAAATCCTATCAAACTACACGGCGTGGCATAAATAGCCGTGAACAACCAAGGATTTTGACCAGGCCAAGCAATAGTTGCAGAAATAGACTGATCAGTAGTACCAATTACTTCAACTCTAACCTTATTATCATTCCACAAAAGCCAAAGACCACTAGAAAACCCAATGGGATCAACCACCTCAAAGCACGAAAAACCCAACGACTTCACCACATCAAGAGCTTTTGCCCCCCCAATTCTCGGCTCATGGAAAACAGAATATCAACACGATGAACACGAATCAATTCCAACATAGTGTATCTAAATTTAGTGCAAGCAGCACCTCTAGCATTCCAACAAAGAATATCCATCAACAAACAACAGTAGGAAAGGAAACCGTAAGGGCTAAACCCTACAATTAAAAGCCAAACGGCTTACCTTCACCATTGTTGAAGGCATTGCTAACCACATTCCCACTAGAATCATTCACTTTACCTGTAGAGACGTCCATCCCTTCATCAAAAAACTGACCATCATGAAGAGACGAAGCAACATCATCAAAAAACTCACAATCAATTCCATGCCTATCATCTTTATTAGCTATATTTGGAGGTTGATGTCCAAATATATAGACACCCTTCTCTTGATACAAACTCTGATCCTTCCCCCAAGAATCCAAATGAGTATTCACATATTCGAAAACAGGAGCCCTTCTCTCATTCACAACTTTCTTACCTTTAGCATTCACACTACTATTAGAAAGCCCAGACAAACCCACATTTATTTTACCACCAAATAATCCAGAAGCCTTTGACTTACCATGCTTATTATAAATATCACCAAGCACAACCCTGCTCCCACCATTGGTTTGCCTAGTCTTAGTCCAGATTTTCTTCTCAAAACCAGCACCATTTTTATAAGCAAAAAACTTCCCTGTAGTCCCTTGAGCTACCATACCACCAGAGTCAACATTATCAAACCCAAAATCTTCACTGTTGGCTGCGCAAATCTCACGCCCTGGTGCTCCGGGGCGAGGGGATGTGCATTAACATGTAACGTCCTTCTTTTGGATGCGGTGTGGTTGTGCGCGGGCGTGCCAGCAGGGTCTACCGTGCGTCGAGATGGTGATGAGGTTTGGGTAAAAGATGGTTAAATGATGCGCCTGTTTCGAGTTCGACTCCTGATCAAACAATTGTGACCGAGAGAGGAATTGATCTCGGCCGTCAAGTTCACGGCCTGAGCTACAAGGCCGTTTAATGGTGGTGTTGGTGGCGGGTTTTAGGTAGTGCTCCGGCGCGTTGCTCAGAGAGCGACGGTCGTATGATATATGAGGTGAATGAGATGACAACAGAGATGGTGCTCCGGCGCCTTGAAAATCAAGGGTCGTATGATATATTTGATGAATGGATTTTCCTTACAATCTACCACTACTCCTAGGAAAGCAAATAAAGGTATTGAATTACAGGAAAATATAATTTGCTCCGTGGGAGGCTTTTGGTTTGGTGTTTGAACCCCTTGAATGTAGTCTTGAGCTTAGTATTTATAGGGGGAGTCTTGGAAGGACAATCGAGGCCGAAAAGATCTGCATGGTGGAGTCAGATCGGGGTAAGTGGGTAGTCAAATCGGCATTTGGGATCTTGAAGCATAGTGGTGTGACCCCCATGGATTCGGGTAAATCTCGGCTACCGCCCTGATTGTGGGTTCTGGCCCCTTGGCCGTAGGAATGCATTTAATGCCCTGATTTGGTGGTTGGTGGTCTGACCTTAAGTTGTAAGATTACTTGTGAGAATATTTGCTCCTAAATAGGGCGTGGGACCCTGAGGCCACGTGGCTATTTAACCTCAGTACCTTCTGCCGTGTCCTTTACGGCCTTCGGCTTCGGCTTAAAATACCGCAGTCGCGAGGCCGAGAGGATTCTGTCTTTGCAGCTTTTCTTTTGTTTTCAGGAAGGCGAAATGTCTAACGAAACGTGGCCGTTTCAGTTCATGAGTAGGTGCTAGGGCCGAGAGGAGGTCCCTTCGGTCAATTTATGACCGTGATTTATTAGGCACAAACATTCACTAACCTTCCTCAAAGCATCAAAACGAGAGCCTTGGTTCATAGAACCAGAACCTTGGTTAACCATCCCCTTAGACATATTCTTTGGCCGCCTCCATGGTGGTACATTCATCCAAGGACCTTGAAGATTCTCCAACTCCTTACTATTCTCTTCTTGACCTATAACACTATCAGCACCCACCTCCGGACCAGCAATAGATGACTCTGCCCCAGGTCTGTCTGAGGCAAACTTCTCTTTCAAAGTACAATGCTCCCTCTTATGCCCATAATGGCCACACAAATAATAGATATCAGGAAGACCTTCATGCTCTATGTTATACCACACTTGGTTAATTTGAATAAAAGCCTCAAGAGGTTTCGTGAGATCCAATTCCACACAAAGCCGGGCAAATTTACCCCTATTCTGAGCTGTAGTTAGAGCATCAATCTTAAGCAACTTACCCAACAAATTCCCAATCCTCTTCCAAGCCCAAACATCAAAGCACTCCAGTTGAATTGCTAATACTCTGATCCAAGCCGCCATTCGAGTGATATGTGCAGTCCCTGGACAAAACTCAGGCCTCCACTTCTGTAAAACCAGATACTGCCCAGCAACAATCTAAGGACCCTCAGTTAACACAAAATCTAAATCCTCCTCTAACTCAAATTTCACTACACTCAAATTTCACTACAAAATAGTCATTCACCAAATCCACTAGCTTCCAACCACCTTTCAAACTCCAATTCTGCTGCAAACGATCATGAATATAGTTATAAGTATGCGACCTACCAAGCAATTTCACAATTAAAGCATTCTTCCAAGGTTTACAGATGCGATCCATTGCTCGCTCAGAGAATTGGATACTGGGTCCCTTATCATCACGAGAAACCACCACATCATCTGCATCAGTCAGATCAGCATAATTATCATCAAGGGAATCAACATCAATACCCACGTTTTTAACCAAATTGACTTTGTTCATCATCTTATCCCCAAAGTTGTCAGTCCCCACAAACGAGCTCTGCCGCAAAGGCACCTCAAGGTCTTCCATCAGATCTGCATTCAGGACAGAATTAGGGTTGGGCTTAGGCTCGCAAGCTTCCTCGGTTCGAAACCTCTTAGAGAACCGAACTTGCTTACAGGCACTACCAGGAGAGCCTTCCTCCATAGATCCAAGAACCATAGCCAAATATTTAAGAAAGAAGATCAGAAAGGCTGGGAGACTGCCGGAGCAGCAAGTCCCAGCCGCCAACGAAAAGGGGAAGAAAACTCAAGATCGGCACAGCGCTTGAGGCGCGTACAAAGAGTCGGTTATTCTTCAGTTTTTACCAATTGTAAGTTGTGCTTTAACTTTTCACATAGACACGTAGAATGTGAATTGTCCTTAATTGTTACAAAACAATGTTGGCCGTAAAAAAAAATGGAATGTAAGTTTATGTGTCATCAAAAAGTATTGAATCTCAAAGCTACTTTTCTTTAATTATATATAAAATTTGCTCAAATGGATGAAAGTATCCCTCTACGTTAAAGGTGGCCCGGTCTATTTAAATTTGTGCCGCTATGTTATTCAGGTCAGATTGAACCAGTTGGTTTAATTAATTAAGTTGTACCGTACTAGCCCATTTATTCAAATTGTTAATTTTGGCCCGACCCAAAAGCCAAGTCCACATTAATCTAAGTTTGTGCTCGTGCCGTGCTTGGTTCGAGTCTGTGCTTGGGCCATTTAACTTGAATTTCTTTTATTAAAAAAAGAAACTCATGTTAGCATATCAAATTTATAGACGGAAAAAATTATAATATGTTCAGATATTAAAAATTGAGAATTTATTGTAGTATTTATTTATTGAGGATTTAATATGGGACTAAAAATTGAGGATTTATTGTAGTATTTATTTAATATGAAAAAATATGATTTGTTGGAAAAAGAAGCCACCAAATCAAAGTCCATATATGTCGATCTAGGGGTAGGAGGCTAAGAGAGTGTAGTGTTCTAATATTTTTGTTAAGCATGGGCATTTTTTTGAATGTTTCACTGTTTGAGGCTTCTGCCCTTATATATGTACATCAGAGCTAACACTAGAAACTAAAGCTACCAGCCCACCCCTGACCGATCAAAATTGACCATTAAGATGAACAAAAAGCAGTGGACTTAGAACAAGAAGAATCTCGAATGGAATGACTAGGACTTTCTTGTCAATCCTTTTCAAAAAATTATATTCCATAAATCACCAGCATACAACATCCTTTTCAATCACTTTTACCCATGTCAGTCTTTGGTCTTCATCTAGTCCCCTTCGATTTTCCAAATTTATTCACCTTATTATTTCACCAATGTACTTTGATTTTTACATTTCACATCACCAAAATGTCTCAAAGTAACTGCCCCTCTTGGCTCTTGATTTCAGATATACACTCTATTGCCCCACAACACTTATGCTCAATCAGCTTGTTATATCCTATGAATTGGAGCTCTGGTCCTACATAATGTTACAGAATGGAGAGGTGAGTACCTCATAGCTTAGAAGCATGAGCTGTAACTTTACTCATGGCAACTGCTGTCTTTGAACCAGATGAGCGCCCCAAGTGCTTGCAGATAAAGTCCCCAGCCAACATGAGCTTTTTAAGATCTACGTTCGTCTTCACTCCAAGTCCATTTAGCATGTACACAACATCCTCCGTGGCAACATTTCCAGAAGCACCTTTGGCATATGGACAACCCCCAAGACCTGAGACTGATGAATCCACTGTGCTGATCCCCATCTGCAAAGATGAAAAATTGTCATTGCAATTCTATTGCCTTAAAATATTATGAGATAGTTGGAAATCTGAAATTATGGTCATTAGAATCACGCATCAACACAAAAGGTAATCAGTTTGGGGATTTCTCATTGCTCAAACTTAAACTCCAAAACAATTGAAGCTTCAGCTATACCTTATTTACAATGTAAGATGTTCAGCTTGCAAATGAAGGTTCTTCCCCTCGTATAGCAGAACATCATATTTTTCTAGATGATATTCAGAGTTCAGATCTTTTTAAATTTTGTCTTTTCTCCTTTTTGTATTCCGTATAGGACAATTCTAACATATGTCTTTCTTGAGAAGCCGACTAGTTCATGCATGCAATTTTAAATATCACTTTGTAGCTAACTCCCACCACAGTTCCACAATCAATGTCAGGAGAGCGTCGCAAGTATAATCTAGCTCTACCAAATGCCAGAGAGACTCACAGCACTCACAGGTAAGGGTGATGAGTCAGGTTGGCTGGCATATGGTGTTTGTCTGTTTCACAAGTATTCGACATTTCGACTAATTGGGCAACAAGAAGACAACACTGATTACTAATGTATTTAATTTTCGCTAATCACAACACAACATGATTATTGAACAAACAAGGCAAAACACATGTAGCATGCAGGTGAGTCAAGTCATAATGAGGTTTGATGATTAAATACCCAACTCAGCACTTTTATTCATTATAATTCACTTGACCAATTTAATGCAAACATCATTTTAGGTACCCGTTTAAACAATACCTATTAATTTGAAATTAGTTTGACATGGTACGCTGGGTCCAATACCTAACCTCATAAAGTCATGTTGTATTTAGGGTCCAATAAAATGTTGTCTTCTAGGCTCTTACTTCAAAATCTTTTTGTCATGGATGTGCACTGAGAAGGTCCACACATCTCCTATGTACTGATGATTTTACTCACTTGGGTATCCTAAGATTAGAGAATCCAAGGCTCCTAAACATTTTAATACCTTTCGTGCATTCCCTAAAGGTTGCTGTGGTTGTTTTTTATATCTTTTCGAAGTAATTGGGATTTGAGTGACATTATTTTGCAATGTCATTGGGGTTCACTGCCACCAGTCCTGTTGTCACACACTAGAATAAGAATAGTACAGCTGAACTAAAGCTTCGCCATATTACTCAGATAGCTTCTACGTTTCTCAGTTCAGTTTTGTCTTCCTCAATCTTGGTTGACGCAGTTTCAATTGAAGTCCATGTTATGAATCTCCTCCCCAGTTTGTCTCCCCTTATTGATCTCCGTCCCACACTCGTCTTCCTGTGTTAAAAAACATCCATAGTTAGTTACTCATCTTCACGAGGGGATAAAACGATTGTAGTTTCACACAACCGGCAAGGTATATCATCCCTTATCATGCCTTGGCTGCTTAAATTTCTATATCCTAAGCCAACCAAAACCCATACTGTCATTAGTTTGGTAGTCAATTTGGGATGATCCTCCACTAGTTATATGAATGCTTCCTCACATAGCTTCATTAGACTATGTTCATGACTCTGGCTCCTTGTGCCTGGTTTCCATGGTTTAGCTCCTTGCTCATTTACTGTGTTTTCACAGAATCGTCAGATCACTCCATGTTTGTGTTTTGACATCCATAATAAATGGTCCTTTTCTTGTTTGTCGATGACATTAGGATCACTATGTATATGGAGACACCCTGTTCACTCTCCTCATTTACCTCCAGTTTTTGATAAAATGATCTTGGCCGTCTTCATTATCTTCTGGGACTAGAGGTGCATTGCCTAAGTTCTGTCTTTTACATCTCCAATCTAAGTATATCGTTGACTTCTTGTGTCGCAATTCTATGATTGAGTGAACAGAAACATCCAGAATACCTTTTGAGTGATAACAGCTTTCCTCACTAGGGCGTGATCCACTTTTAGATGCTAATGAGTACTGTCACCACCTAGTTGACTCATTGCCTTTACTATTCAAGATGTTGCTCAACTTATGGGCACCTCGAACTCCACATCTTGGCCCTATTAAGCGCATTCTGCAGTATTGCAAAGGAACTACAGATTGACTTCCAATCCTATATTACATGCTTGCACTAACTTCATTGAGCATGATTATCACTTTATTAATGTGAGCATGTACTCTATGTCAGTCAATCTGTCCAGCGTGTATATCAGACTATCAATTTCTCGATTAAAGGGATTCACAAGCACTACTATGTGCTTTTGCACTCCAAACTCGTCCTCTCTTGACTACCGAGTTGGGAGGGGAGTACTAGCATATTAGGTAGCCTCCTTGCTTGTCTCTTGATTGCGCTTCGTTATAGTAATTGCCTTTGGAACTTTTCTTATAGCTATTCCTATAACTAGTATATAATCTCATTTCAGATGAACACAACCACTCATAAATTCCCAAAACCTTACAAACACAAACTGTTTATTGATAGTTTTAATTTGGTCAAATTTCAGCACGAACACAATTGAAGAACACTAACCCTTTAGTTTTGTCTATTTGAGTCGTATCAATAATTGTCACACCTGCCTACGTATGGTTTAATTTTCAAGCTAAATTCAAGATGCAAAGTGTGATTACCTGGAGTGATGCAAGTATGTTTGAAAGAGCTTGCCCATAAGTGTCATGATAATGGACAGCAAGCTTGTCAGTGGGGACCACATCAGTAACAGCTTCAAGCATTGGAATGACAGTACCTGGGAAAAAAAATTAACAAGCAAATACATAGAAACCCATGACAAAGTTTACAGTAGCTCTGATAGTTGGCCAGAAAACCCACATAGCATGAAAGCTTATACAGTTTAATTTACTTATTTGTTTTATTCATTTTGTTAATGCACTTAGAGAGTAGTTAGGAGGTCATAAAGAGATGCTAAAGGTACATAGGGCTGGAATAGACGTTAAATTCAAGGCACAATAAATTGCCACGCTGTGCCTATCCTAAGCTATTTTATAAGTGCATCAGATGCTTTTGTTTGCTTTTCTAGTTGGGAGACTTAGTTCTAGAGTTCGATAGATGCAACATCTTATATGTTTAAATCCAACCAATTGATTGTAAGGTACAGCATAGAAAGGACCAAGTGCATTCTATAACTGTCTGAAAATCAGTTTAGCAAGGAACATGGGAACTACAAGTTTTGGAAGATATATTCAAGATGCAAAACAATTATATCAACAACCAACTAAATGAACAAGATTCTTCACTAGAATTACCTGGAGTACCAACACCAATCGTATCACCGAGAGAAATTTCAGAGCAACCCATATCATAAAGTTTTTTGGCCACATATGCTACTTGTGATGGGAGTACTGTTCCTTCCACTGGACACCCCACAACACATGATATGTACCTAACAAGATTAGAGAGTATTACATTGTCGTATTGCTTCTAAACTATATAACGTTACTCCTGCATGATTTAAAAGCAGTGACCATAAATAATTAAAAATGTAAGCATTTGAAACTTAAAAGTTGTCCCCAGAAATATTCATAATATTCACCAATAATATATTATAGACAATACAGACAAAAGAAAGGAGGTTATTAAGTGTAGAATATCATGAAAACTTGCATTTTAATATTTTTGGGTCAGGCTGGAATTGAAAATTAACACAATTTTTTTGTACCCAGTCTAAAATCATTGTCATAATTCCAGAAACAAAATTGAGTGCTGTAATTTAAAAGGTAGCAATGACTGAAGGGGTTAGAGTTAAAAATCATCCGTGATGACCTTATACCATTTTACAGAATCATAAGTAATAAGGCCAAGAAGTAGTCCCAGGGGGGCAAAAAAAATTAGAGCCCAGTTCTTAATACTACAAATCTCTTCTTCAAATAGTCTGTTAAAAAGAAACTTCTGTGCTTATTTCAGTCTGTTTATATTAAAGGATTTAAAGAATATACTATTCTGAAAGAAAGTAATTAGTTTTAGTCGGAGTGCACAACACACCCCCGTTCCCCCTATGAACACACACACAAAAGAAAAGGGAAGTTAGAAGATATACCCACGAACAGGAATTGAAAGCTTTGTAGCAGCAGTAGCAACATCATGGTAACGAATGAGACTATCTTCAATACTGCAATTTATATTTGATTTTGAAAAAGACTCAGAAGCTGCGGCAAAGATGGCAACTTCCTTTGCACCAGCAGCAACAGCCGCCTCAAATCCCTATAAGAAAGCTCTACACAATATGAATAAGTCTCACATCTTCTTATTATTTATAATGTTTTGTTTCGCACCGAAAAGTGCTTACTTTAAGATTAGGAGTTAAGACAGGAAATCTAACACCTTCCACATTCCGAATCGCCTTCATTACATCTTTTGCATCTGCCAGCTGCAATTGAAGGAAAAAAAATACGGGCGTGAGAAAACATAGCTAATGAGAATCTAATTTTAAAGATGCTCTAAACTTTTTTTGTACAGATGAAAATTTCATTAGGTTTCACGAAGGCATGACAGAAGTATACAAACAGTGTAAAAAAGAAAGGAAAACAAAAGAAAGAAAAGCTAAATATATAGAGGGAGCTAGAAATCAAAGAATTAATTACTGAGAAGTGGCAGACGTGAAACAGCCACAAAAACAAAGTATCTGAAAATTGTCTTACACTAAAAAATTGGAAGCTAAAATCCATAAATGGTCCAGCTCCTTTCCAACCACATGCACCAGATCAAACATAAAGGTATTGTTGCTAACAAACTTTTCATGACACTAAGGTGATGGATCACACATAGACAGCACCATAACCAATGCATCATATAAAATCAAAATGATATAGCTAAGGAACCAACAAGATGATTTAAGCCAAATGAAAAGAAAATTGATTATATTTGAAACTTCTTATTTTCAAGAATGAAGCTGCAATAGCATCTTTGTCAATTCTAGTTTTGAAAATTATTTGACCTGTGAATATTAGGAGCAAGAACAAAGATTGCAAACGAGGCCACTACCAGATGTTTTGTAAGATAAGAAATTTGTTCTAATAAAAACTACATTTTGTAAAAGAGAAAAATATCATATTGAGATCATGTTTAATAACCAGTTCACAACCATTGAAGATCTAGTTACAAGGAGAAACTTTATCACGATCAGCATTTTCTTTAAAAGAAACCACAGTTTTACATTAAAAAATAAAACAGAAAGTACATCGCTGAACGGCCTTATTGGTGACAAGAAACCATAATTTTATATCACAATCAGCATTGAACAGCCTTATCTGTGTAATCGTTAATTCAATAGACACAAAGAGGAAGGATTGAAGACTAATAATTTTATATTTATACGTACTGTCAACCTTCTATAACCCTTCTCCTTTATTATGGCTTAGGACATAGTTGATATTAAATGTATGTGAGAGGGGAGGGGAGGGGAAGGGAGGGGGGCTGTGGTGAGTGTGAGGGTGTTGGTTAGGTAGGAGAGAGAGATTGGCATCTTTATATTATATTACTCCTTCTTTTACTTAACCTAACGACTCCAAAACACATCCTTTAATAGTCCATGATCCATATACGCCCTGCATATTTCAAGTCTGTCCCTAGTTCTTAAGTCTCTTGACGTTTTTATAGTGTGACCATCTTCAATTATCCAGGTTAGAACTTTTGCCACATAATTCTAAATGCATTCTAGCTCTTTCGACAACACAAATTCAACCAAAATGACTAGTGAGGCCTTTTTCCTAACTGGTCAAAATGCAATCCTCAATAAAATTTTAGTTCGCTCAATGAATGTCTCATCATTATCCTTGGGTTCCTTAACTGCTTGGTAACATTTTCTCTAACATATACCCTCAGAGGCATGCAACAAGAACATTAGTAATTGAATAGCGACCCAATGCCATTTTATAAACAAAATAGACACAAAAAAAGGAGTACCTGCGGAACCCATTTGGGTGAGACAAAACTTGTAGCCTCAACAACATCCAATCCTGAAGCAACCAGCATTTCAATCAATTTAACCTTCACAGCAGTAGGAACAATGTGCTTCTCATTCTGAAGTCCATCCCTTGGACCAACTTCCACTATCTTCACAAATTCTGGAATGTTTTTCAACAGCTGATGGATCATACAAATTAACAGATTATCAGAAAGAATTCAATCAAAAACCAAATTTAATCAAATGGGTACAACCATAAGACACCAACATTACTGATTGGCTCCTTTGTGGAACTTTGATTCCAATTGGAGCTTAAACGACGAATTGACGAATATGAAGCCTCAAGGCCCTCAACATCATTACCAGCTGCCCTAAAAAACCCACCAAATCCTGACACTGCTCCGTTCTTACACACAATCCTCATTTGTCTTGACATCTCATGCAAAGCAAACATTGCATTGAATCTACAACGCTAAACGAAACATGTTAAAAGCTCTAAAACTTTCAAAACACAAACATGAAAGGAAAGAAATGATTTTCGAATTGAATTAAAGCCGCTAACCTCAATTAGACGAGATTCTAGTAGTTTGCTGGGTGCGGCACGGTCGCAGGTATGCAATTGGGGACGAAAGAACTCTGGTGTGCAAGGAGACGATGTGGATGACGAGGGTAATTTGGTAAAACAATAAGGGATGTATTCAATTGGGATTTTCAAAAACTATTTTAGGGATAATAAAAAATGTCTACAGAATTTAAACAGAATGTAATGACCAAATGAATTTTAAAATATTCAAATCGATTTTATGACCAAAAATTATTTTTAGATTTTTATAATTCAAATTTTTTACTTAGAGATTTTAAAGGATTCAAATCATATTATTTATAAGATTTAGAAGTACAAAATGGATTAACTATTCATCATTTCCACCACGATACTTCCGTTTAAAATTTGTCACGTGTCTTTTTTCTTAAAAAATTTTTTTAAAGCTATTTGTCATTTTTGGGTTTTACCCTCAGTTTTCCTGGCAACCAAACATAGAATAAAGAACTAGCTCGAAATAAACAATGGATGTTACACATTCAGTCAAACTGACCACAAAAGGAGTTAAATATAACAATAAAACATAAAGAATACCTAGCAAGAAGACAAAATCATCATGAATTGAAAATAGATAGTTTTTTTTAGGGAACTTTAGTTTTAAAACAAAATATAGTTTACTAATTTGGAAGATAGGAATACAATTTCATCTAATTAACATAAGGTCAAAGACCAAAATGTAGTACCTAATTTTACAAAAATATCATTAAAAATATCAAAATTACACACAATGTCACTCCTTCTAAAGCAAGCATATTATGTCATATGTCCATATCTAGCAAACCGTCATCGCTGGCCATCGCCAATGCCGCCACCACCACCGCCGGCCACCTGCCACCACTGTCGGACTCCCGCCGCCAACCACCTGCCACCACCACCACTGGCCGCCACCACCCTTCACCGGCCTACAGGGGACCAACTCCATTGCTTTTTATTCACCTTTAAAAAATAAAAATAAAAGATTTTGTGTCATTGAAGGGACTTGAACCTTGACCCTCTAAGGAGGGAGGCTCACTCACAAACCACTACACCAAACTTGAATTTGTAATATTTATTCAGTCATACAATATTTATATAAACAATCAACCATTTTTTTTTTATTAAAAAAAAATGTATTTCATTTCATCACTTGTTCACACAAAAACTGCAAATAAAAACAGAAACTGCAACAAAAAAAACAATGTAAATATCAACTATGTTAAAATTTAAAATAAAAACAGCTACAAAAACAAAAATTAATTTTATTGAAGCAAAATGGAGGAACCAATATGAAAGTACTAAAATGGAAACTGTGATGCAGAAACGGAAACTGCAATGTAGAAGCGAAAACTGCAATGCATAAATGGAAACTGCAATACAAAAATGGAAACTGCAATGCTGAGTTTGGGCAAAAATTCTCAGCTCTAGAGTTAAACAAAACTATGTTTTATTTATTTATTCAAGACATGTTGGTAAAATACATGTTGGTACAATACTTTGTTTTTGGCAATGCAATTTCCAAAAGTCTAATTTTGAGTTCCCTTGCTCTTGGGTAGTTCTACTCTTCTCTTGCCCACCTTATTCCTCATCTAGGTAACCTCTACTCTTCAAATTGGTGAGGTTGAAGGCCAAGGAAAGAGCACAAATCTAATTGTAATTACCAAACTGCAATGCAGGTTCCAAAACTGCAATGTAGTTTGTGCAAAACCTGTATAAAATTTCACTGAACTAAAGCTTAAATGTAATTGCAAAATATCATATGACAGTGATGGTATGAACCATTTCCAAATCAAGACAAATGCATAGTAAGTGAGCTTTATAATAAGAAGTTGCAGCTAAATTAGATCATTGCTTGACATACATGCATACATATATTTGATCATAAACTCTCACATACCAAAGAACTCGAAGATTAAAGTCGTCCTTTCACTTTAGAATTTTGAAAATTAAATTAAATTTCTAGACGGGATGTTACAACATACATGAATTCGATGGGCCAACAAAAGTATCTATGATTACAGTTCATATTAGACAATTTTCTATTCTTCCCTTATGAAAAGAAATGTTGCAACGATAGGAAGCAACTCTATAAACTAAGAAACAAGTCAATAGTTACCTACATACTAATGAAAAAAAAAAAAAAGGATTTTGAAAAGCAGAATACCTCTCTAGCAATATTCCATATATAGAACTCAAGGTGTAATGAAATTGCAACTGCAACCACAAGGTCATATCCAAATAACTACTGACAAACACAAAAAGCCTAATTTATTAACAAAAAGAAAACTAATTTATTAAGCTACACTAGAGGTTATAGAGATGTAAAACAAGCCTCCTTCAACCTATTCTGTGCTAAAATTAGCTTATTACACACAAAATTTGGTGGCTTCTTTTAACTCTTATAATAGAGCATTTCACCCCATATTAATGACAAGGCTGGCCCAACGGATCTATTGTTAGATCCATATAGTCTTAATAAATCAATAGATATATAAATTAAACTTTTGCAAATACCTCTTCGGTTTAGAAACTGAACTTTTGCAGATATCTATTGTTAGATCCATATGTCACATCACTCAGCATCCCATGAGAAGTCCATTTCCATGGCATCTGTGGGAGCAAATTTCCCCACGAGAATATTCGATTGGGAAGATTCCCCTCTCTTCTTCGCCGCCTCTTTCTCCCTGCAAAATAGAACAAATAAGAGGGCCACACCCGGGGGGTGTTGGTCAAAGGCCCTCCAATGCCTAAATTAGTTCAAGAGTTTATAAGAAAAACACTATCTAACTAGGGTATGAAGATGTGTTTATGGTGTAAACCGGGTGGCTGGAGCCTTATGTAAGAGAGAGAGAGAGAGAGGAGGTGGCTAGGGTTTGTGAGATGAATTTTCTGCAGAGTTTCAATAGAGATTTCAGACGTACCTCAACCCTTGTGCGTGGCCATCCTTTTATAGTGGTCTCAGAGGGTTAGGGTTTGGGGAAAAATAATCCTTGTTGGGAAATGAATTATTTTTCTGATTAGGAGATTTAAATCAATTAGGGATTTAATGCGAATCAAATTCCTAATCAAGGCAAGAATCCCCAAATCAAATATTCCCCAAATGGAAGGAAATATTTGACCTAGGGTTTGCTTAAAATTAGGTTCCCACAAATGCCTCCCCAGCTTCTGCATGGCACGTGGTGGCATGGAGGAGGTGTGAATTAACTGTTGGGATGTCAAGCTGTAACTAGGCTTCCTTCTTGGATTTGAGCTCCCAATTGGAGTCGGTTTTTGATTGTTCTTGGAGTTAGATTCCCAGTAGGAATGGGCTTGTGATTCTTTCTTGACCTAGGATGCCCAACTTGTATAAATGTAGGGGTTCTCTTCACTCTTCTTCACATCGCAAACTTGACTTCTTTACTTTCTAGCTTGAGAGAGATCTTGGAGAATTTGTACTGCTTGTCGAAGAGAGGAGTTGTCGCGCATCCCAAGGTAAGTCGAGCATGTATATGTTTTTTCTTCATCTTCTCTTTTTTGCAGCGAGGACCAGCTAGGTGGGACCAGGCTGGTTGTCGTCGCTGGTGGTTGAAGACAGTTGGAGTAGCAATGACCGTTGGTGGTTGCTGAGTGAGTACTGAGAGGAAGTTGGTGGTCTACCCCATGTCCAGTATGTTGAAAGATGGAAGCAGAATGATCTAGACTCTGATGATTTGCCTGCTGGTGTTTGCCCGTTTCGGTGTTCACTCCTGTGATGGAAGGGCAAAGTTCCCCACTGCCTTGAGAACCATAAACTGGTTGACAAGTCAGCTTTCTTTGGTGTGCGAGCGTGCCACTGCTAGCAATACAAATTCTAGCAGACTTAGTTTGGAGTAGATAACTTGCGCCCCAAGTTACTGATTTCTGCAAACAAACGATTGTGAATTTGGGTGAGGAATATCTCCCAAGTAAGTTCTTTTCTTGCCTCAGACGGGTGAGGACTTTAACAATTTATCTCAGTATAAAAAGGCTGTTCTGGCCAGAATGGTTGATGGAATTTAAACTGTTTCAGGCAGAACTGATGGAATTTAAACTGTTTTTAGGCAGAACTGATGGAATTTAAACTGTTTTTAGGCAGAACTGATGGAATTTAAACTGTTTTTAGGCAGAACTGATGGAATTTAAACTGTTTTTAGGCAGAACTGATGGAATTTAAACTGTTTTTAGGCAGAACTGATGGAATTTAAACTGTTTTTAGGCAGAACTGATGGAATTTAAACTGTTTTTAGGCAGAACTGATGGAATTTAAACTGTTTTTAGGCAGAACTGATGGAATTTAAACTGTTTTTAGGCAGAACTGATGGAATTTAAACTGTTTTTAGGCAGAACTGATGGAATTTAAACTGTTTTTAGGCAGAACTGATGGAATTTAAACTGTTTTTAGGCAGAACTGATGGAATTTAAACTGTTTTTAGGCAGAACTGATGGAATTTAAACTGTTTTTAGGCAGAACTGATGGAATTTAAACTGTTTTTAGGCAGAACTGATGGAATTTAAACTGTTTTTTTTTTTGAGTGTCCTCTACCCTGTTCACTCCTTCTTGTATTTATAGAAAAACTGTTTCTTCTCTGGAGTAGGGTGATTGTGTTTTTTTATTGGGCGGCAAAGATATTTTCCCCCTTTTCCTCTTCTTCTTCACTTCTGGCAGATAGGCTCTCAGATAGGTGATCACTTCCCTGTTTTTTAGCTGCCCCTTGTGATGTTTTACCCGTGATGGTTAGTTTGATTCTTTTTCTGGACAGCCCCCATGCTTTCCTGCTTATCCCTTTCTCAGATTTGTAACTTGCTTATCTATCTTGGGAGAATTACCTTCTCTGTAAAGACAGGAAAATCTCTGTATATACATATATAAAGGGGACTTAATCTTCAGTTCTTCTTGATATCACGAAACCTTCAGTCACTTCTTCTATGGCAGTTGCCATTGCTGACTTTTTCATCCCAGAGGCTGCCTTTGCTGACTTTTCATCCCTGCTGACTTCCGCTATTGCTGACTTTTATCCCAGAGGCTGCCATGTGGGATTGTTCCCTCTTCTGGTCTGGACTCCCTCTTCCTATTTATGTTGGGCCTGTGAGGCCTAACTCAACTTTGTTTGTTCTGATGGGTCTTGGGCTGGATGTGTCAATTTTTGGCCCAAACAGCTGGGCAGGAGGAGTGTTCTACCGAACTCCTTTTAAAAAAAAAGGCCGATATGTTAAGTCTTCAAGAAATGAAGCTACGACTTCATTGGTGAAAGATGCGACTCCGTTAAGGAAAAAGCCAAGGATCCTTTCTGCTGAGAAGACTCAAGAAAGAGCTGTTCCACTGCCATCAGCAAGGTTTAAACATCTTGTTAGTGCAAATAGCAAGAAGATTGACAGTATACGTAATGTTCGGGATGTTCCACTTCAGTCTCCTACAGACAAGCTTGAAGACTGTGATTTGCTCCGTGAAGAGGTCTGCTTGCATAGAAGTAAAGAGATGTTGGTATTCCTCTCTGAAGTTCGAGTCATTTGCACTAGTCAAGGGATGAAGATCGAACTGGGAGGTGTGCTCATTCGTTCAATTATCGTGATCCAGCCATTGAGTCACGAGCAGTCAAGCGTTTAGTTGATTCAGCATCGTCGACTCCTATGGGAGTTAAGGATGGCGACGGTTGAGAAGACAAGAGAGTCATCTGTCTGGGTGAAGGGTTCTTCTACAACGTCAGCAGCTGATCCCAAAGTGGACAAGTCCAGCCCTGCATGGGATGCAGACGTGTCTGATATGCTGAAGATGAACCTCCTATCAAGCCCGTTTGTTTACTTCAAGCTGGTTGATCATATCCATCAGGCTGGTGATCTTGAGACAGTCTCAAGTCTTTCCTTGGAAAAACAAAGGGAAGCAATATTTCATCTGCTTGAAAAATGAGTAGTTCTTGCTGCTGAAACTATTCGAAACTCGTCTGTTATTGCCTCTTCTTCTGCTATTGACTTGGTTAGTTGAAAAGATGCTTACTTCCGTCTTGAGCGCAAGAATGTTGACGTCTCCTTTAGTTATGACAAGCTTCTGGCTAGATTTGGCGCCCATAACAAGTGTGCTGAAAAATCCTAGTTTGAAGCTACCATGAATGCGTACAAGCTGGGCTACTTGGACTGCAAATGGAAATGATCTCTTCTATGCCATTGGAGATGAAGACATCGAGATGCTCTGTTCTGACTTGCTCCATATGCAAAGTGAGCAGGTTAATTGCATGGACATAGAAGGAGCTGAAGAGCAGGCGGTCAAAAAGACGGTAGCTGAAGAGGATGAAACAGAGGAGGATGCAGCAGATGAGGTAGTGGCAGACATCACAGATCAGGCATGTGGAGCTGTTGAGAATGTGGCTGATCAGGCGGACCCCGAAGAGGCTGTAGACCAGGGATCTCCTACTGGCATCTTAGAGTAGATGAAGACTTCTTCATTTCTTTTAAGCTTTTGTAGTCTACTTTCTTGTGTAGAATAATTGGTCTTATCTGACCATCTTCTTTTTGTTGAACTTTGCTGGTTGGTCAGCTTGCTTTGGAAATTTCAGTTTTTTTTTTTCAACTTCAATTTGCGTATTGACTTGTGAACTACTTGAGTAACTAGCCAGTATCTTGATTGTGTGTCTTCCTTGGGAAATTTATAAGTGCCAGGGTCCCTCTTAAGGGACTCCGGGCATACTCTGCATATCTAATAGGATGTTTTTCTCATGTTGCAGCATGTTTGGCCTATGTCCGAAGACATGTCGATGAGAGCGGCCCGTTTGATTTACGTCCAGAGACGTGTCATGAGTGTGGCCCGTTTGGCCTACGTCTGGAGACGTGTCGATGAGTGTGGCCCGTTTGGCCTACGTCCGAAGACGTGTCGATGAAAGTGGCCTGTTTGGCCTACGTCCGAAGACATGTCGATGAGTGTGGCCCGTTTCGCCTATGTCTGGAGATGTGTTGATGAGAGTGACCCATTTAGCCTACGTCCGGAGACGTGTCGATAAGTGTGGCCTGTTTGGTCTATGTCCGGATATGTGTCGATGAGTGCAGCCCATTTGGTCTACGTCTGGAGACGTGTTGATGAGAGAGACCCGTTTGGCCTACGTCTAGAGACGTGTTGATGAGTGCAGCCCGTTTGGCCTACGTCCGGAAACGTGTCGATGAGCACGTCTGGAGACGTGTTGATGAGTGTGGCCTGTTTGCCCTACGTCCGGAGAAGTGTCAATGAATGTGACCTGTTTGGCCTACGTCCAGAGACGTGTCAATGAGAGTGGCCCGTTTGGTCTATGTCCGAAGACGTGTCGATGAAAGTGGCCCGTTTGGCCTACTACTGGAAATACACATTGCTTTTTGCAAGGGCAGTCACTATTCACGTGAATAGTAGCTTCCCCCCCCCCCCCCCCTCCGTTTTTTTTTTCTGCTGGAAGTGCTCTTAGTGATTTTAGTTAGATTTTGGAGTTCATCAAATTTTTATCCTGATTTTTTTTTCTAAAGATTATTTTCATATTGAAATCATTTTTTGATCATGTTGTTGACTGCTTGAATTTACAATTTTGAGTTTTTTGCATCAATTCTTTGATTCAAGTCGGAATTTAGTTTAACACATGTAAATTAATGTAGAATCAAATAATTAAGTTTTTTGTTCAATTCTTTGATTAGACATGGCACAAGTACAAGAGTATCTGGCCACATGTTAAGTCAAGAGGTTGGATGATAAGTCTCACAATGGATAAGACAATTTTATCCATGAAGTTTTCATCCCAAATTTCATCGCGATGCATAGGGACTTGTTCAAGATATTAAGGTAAATTAATTTTGGGTTGTTTTGTTTAATTATTTCTATTTGTATTTTGTTTATCAATTTGTCTTTTTTGTGATATATAATTTTTTTTTATAGAGAAGATTGTATTTCATTAAACCGAAGGAAACATTACATGATAAGAACTAGCATGTTAACGGCGACCTCGTTAAAACCTTCCTAGAGAAAATAAAACCCTTAGGGTAGGAAAGAGTACCACACATGCTATTGACTAAATAGACTTATACGAAACAGATAGACCTAAAACCCAACCACAAAATCTTTAAAACAACATCTCATCACTACGTAGGTACTGTCAAAGAAGTCCTATGATCTAGAGAAAGCATCATAATTCTTTGTATAAAGTCAAAAACATACTATGGGTATCAGAATAGTGTAAGAATATTTTATAAATATTCTGTGTGGCCCATATGAAGTAACCTATGTGGTCAATAAATTGTTTAATTGTTTAATAAATATTATTCAAAATAATTATATTGGTCAAATAAAGAGAAGTAGTTTCCTATTTTATTACTATGATGGGTGGTAATTGATTATGGGCTTCACTAGGAAACGGGTCCTCTCTCTGCCTATAATAATGCACATACCCATCTTATATGAAAACACGTATTAGGGTTTTCTAACGTGCAAAAAGGCTAGAGAGAGAAATTTATTTCCTCTTACGGCTCACCTACGGATCACTCAAGACAAATATCTTGATATGGTAAGACTAATCATTCAAAGCATGTATGTAATTTAAGTCTAATTGAATTTTCGCCTAATGCTATTGTGAAAATCATGAAGTTCAAGATCTTGGATCATGGATTGGGTCTTATGATTTTACCCAATATTAAGTTTACATGTGGTATCAGAGCATGATTCTAAACTTTCATGATTTTCCCATATATTTTTGGTCTGTCAAGATTTGATCGCTTGATATATGTACTTATGTCATATTCTAACATAAGTAAAAATCTTCTCAAAGGTGCCATCTAAGTCAGACTGCCATAAACATTCTAGTCAAGATGCTCAAAGTGCCAAAGGTTTTTACTGCACAGATCGATATGCAGTTTTTGTGGGAAGAAGGGTAGATGGGGAAGGGATAGGAGGGTGAGAATTGGGTCTGGAGTATTTTGAGGAATACAGGCTCGGGATGGGTGCCCAATGTGACAAAGAGATAGGGATTGGGGTTGGGAGGGATTGGAGGAGGAAGGCATGGGTTGCGGCAATGGAGGAAGTGGAGGGTTGTGGAGGAAGGGGAGGCTTGTGGATGAATTTTCGAATTTACTCTCATTTTTTACAAAAAATTTAACAGAGTTTGACAGAGGGACTAATGGTGTAACAAAACACCTACTTGAGTGACCTCTGCAACTAATATTTCAGTTGAGTGACCAAAATGTAACTTCGGGTATAGTTGAGGGACCATTGCTACAAATAACCCTAAATAAAAAAAATAAAAATAAAAACACAATCCTAAAGAATCCTATGCCTAGCAAGGGTCTTGTAGTTTCATAATTAAAGGGAGTGTATTCAATTAGGATTTTAGAGTGTTTAAAAAGATTTTAAAAATCCGGGTGTATTCAATTTGGATTTATACAAACTTTAAAAGAGGTTTTACAAGTCTGGGTGTACTCAATTCAGACTTGTATGAACTTTTAAAAAGTCCATATAAATATGGGTGTATTCAATTAGGATTATAAAAAAGTTTAATAAAATCTAGGTGTATTCAAAGAGTCATATATTTGGAAGGATTTCATTAAGTGATAAATTTTGGTAGGTTTTAAGGTGAGAGCTATAAATAATAAAGACCATAATAAATCCAAACTCCCCCCCAAAGATTTCATCATATGCTAGTTTTTCTCTCTGCATACATCCTACCAAGTATTTCATCAAATGCTAGTTTTTCTCTCTACATACGCCCTAGCTTTTCTCTTTATAGCATAAGACGAATAGCCTTCCTCCATCTGTGAAGGTATGCTCCCTATTTTTTCTTCGATCAATACCTTGTTGGGTTTTCTTTTTCCATGATTTTTCTTCATTCGTGTTTTTCTTGTTATTAGGGTATAGTTTGGGGTTACAAGTTTTACTTGTTATTAGGGTTTAGCTTGGGGTTAGGGTTTATGCTTTGTTACTGGAGTTTATGCTTGTTACAAGGGTTTATGCTTATCACTAGGGTTTATGCTTGTTTTTCTTCTGAAATATCTATATACAACTTTATCAAAATTGTTCGCTGAATCACTAGATAGGAAATTGAAATATAGCGATTGACAACCTTACTGTAATCAAACAAAAAAATGACACAAACTGAGATAAACAGTAAATAAACGAAAAGCCAAAAATTAACTACAACTTTAAAATGCTGTTTTGGAAGCCTAAACGACCTTAGAAGCCCAAAATCCACCTTACATCATGCGCCCCAATCATTTCCTTTTCGGAAAGGTATCATGCGCCCCAATCAGAGTTCGGATGCCAAATTTGTAAATTCTTGCGGCGTCCTTTTTCCATTCTTCACTCCAATTCTTCTTCAATCCATTCAGCCATTTGTTCTACTTCATTCATGTGTGTATTCAACATATGATGTGTCTGTTGGGATCGGTGGTTGCTGATGTACATTTTTTATGTAGTGTTTTATGGATTTTGTATATTTGTTATGCTTTATTTGTGATTGATATGATGAAATTCATAGCTGCACCACTCAAATGGAGTCTGAAAATGCACAACAAGTAAATGGAAAAGGGAATAGCAAACAAGATTATCACGCTTAGAGTGTGGAATAGAATAGAATATTGTTGCAACTCCTGGTTGATACTGCATCCCGTGGATGGTATAATGCTAATGGAATGCTAAGTAAGGCAACTGTAGAAACCAAAATACTCCCCAAGGTTAATGAAAAACTTGAATGCACAAAACCTATTCTCAATACCAGAGTCAGTTGAAATACTTTAAAAGAGAATACTAAAAATATTCACAGCTTCTCCATCATAGCTCTGGGTTTGGGTGGGATCCAACCACAAAGAAATTCACTGCTCCTGAAGAAGTTTGGAAAAACTACTTTAAGGTTAGGTTATTAAATTTTCTTTAAATAATACTATTTGGTAACTTGAATACATACTTCTATTAAATTATTATTATTTTATTATTTTTGTTATAGTCCCACCCAAAAGACACATGTATTCAAACAAAAACTTGTGAGGGCTATGAGGATCTGCAAATTGTAATTAGGAATGCAACTGTTATTGGAAGAAACTCATTAGGATTGGGTGATGATACTGATGCAAGAACTTTTAGGGTGGAAGATAGACATGTTGGAATAGAAGACTTTGGTTTTTTATGATGAAAGTCAGGCTTTTATGCCAAATCATAATGAACCACCACACCAAGATCCACCACTCGGACATTCTTCTTCATACTTACCCTTTTAGGCTACTAATTGTGAAGGTCCCTCAGAAAGCTCAAGCTAGAGGAAACGAACTAAAACAAATTTGGAAGGGAATGCTATCTCAAATGTGACCACCCAACAAGGTATGGGAAGAATTAGCCTTAGCATTGATTCAATTGCCACCGACTTCCGGGGAATCCATAACCTATTGAAAAAGGGAAAAAGAGATAGAGTAGCAGAGTTATGTGTGGGATGCCATTAAGGAGACCCCAAATTTGGATAAACATGCTCGTTATAAAGCGCTTTCTTTATTGAATACTAACAAAAAAAGGATGAATTTTTGAAAATGTCCCCTGAGGAGGGCACAAATTGGATATCCTACAATTTGGAATGAGTGGTTTTTTTGAGAGTTTTTGGGAATGACTGGTTTGTTTGGAATGATTGGTTTTTGGGATTGTTTTTTTGGTTGATAATGCATTAGGATATGTGGACTATTTGTTTTGTTTACCAAACATTGTTGTTTATGTTTAAATACTCTATTGGTTATTAAACAATTGATGATGAATTCATCAACTTGTTTTGCTTTTCTGAATCCTTTATTTCTTTTGGAAATCTGGAATTTATTATTAATTGCAATTTGTTATTAGCTCCAGTGCATATGTGTGACTTGCAATTTGTATGTTGTAGCTCCAGTGCATATGTGACTTTATTATTAATTGTATTTGTAATTTTTTTTATCATTTTGTTTAGGCGGTATCAATATATATGATGGAGGTAGAAGAAATTAGGCATGTGAAGTTCTACCGAAAACCAACGGTTCCCGTCCGATTTTTTCGGGCGGTAAACCGCGGTGATCAAAAAGTCAACGGCAATCAGGTATTCATAACCAAGCTGAAGAGTCTCAAACACAGAAGCGGTATTCAATTATTATTTTAATTGCACGTGTCAGCATTTTATTGCGTGTAATGGAGAGTTCTATGGGTTTACAATAGAGCCGACTACACTGAATCACCCGAAAATTTAAGAGATTCCTTCGAAATCATCGATCTCATCTCATTTCCGGCAAATCCATCAAACTCTTCTCCTCTCATTCTCTTCTCTCCTCTCCTCCAATCCGACGACATCTTCCCCTCCATGTGGACGAGTTCTTGGCCTCCTCTCGTTCTCTTCTCTTCTCTCCTCCAATCTGGTAAGAATAAAGAATAGCTTCTTTCTATCTCTGTCTCTCTATCTATCATTTTCTCTTCTCTTTTCTCTCTTCTTTCTTCTCTCCTCTCTCTTTCTCCCTTATCTATTCTCCTTTTAGGTTTCTGTCGAATAGGGTTTGTTACTTTGTTTAGAATGAAATCAATTAAGGTTTTCTTTAGGATTTGTTTAGGATGAGTTGGGGCTTTTCAATTAGAGGTTTCGGTTAAATGGGGGTTTCGATGATTATGGTTTATGTTAGAGTTTTTAGGGTGTACTGTATTAGGGATTTTTTTAATTACCGTTTCTGTTAATTGCTGACAGAGACCTGCTGCTGCTTTTGTTTGGAAGCTTAAATTGAGGTATAAATAAAAATCACAATGGAAGATTAATTTGAAATTGAATGCATCTGTTTTTTTTTATTTGAAAGCATTTGTTTCTATTTATCTTTGTTGTTGTGTTTAGGATTAGTTAAATGAATGTAACTGTTGGTTGGAATTGAATTTGAAAGTATATAATTTGTAACTGCTGGTTGGTTAGGTTTTTATAAATATGTTGGTGTGTTTCTGTTTTTGTAACTGCTGGTTGGTTGGGTTTTTATAAATGTGTTGGTGTATTTTTTTATTTTTTTTTTTAACTGTTGGTTGGTTATGTTGTTATTGTGTTTTGTGTGTGTAGTATGTTGGTTGGTTAGGTTGTGTGTGATTGTTTTTGGTTACGGTGTCTTTTATTTTTAGGATATGATGGAATCTGGCTAATCCAACACTAATGCCTCAGGAAGTGCACCTTCCATTCAACCCCAAACAGAACCCGAATCCCAAATAGAAACAGAAACCGAAACCCAATCATAAATAGATTCAGGTAATGTGGGAGGGAAGAGGAAACCCCCAAAATCTGTGGTGTGGCAACACTACAAGAAAGTCCACAAGAAAAATGATAATGGGATTGAAAGGGTACTTGTAGTTTGCAACTATTTCGAATTAGAGATGCCGAGTGATTCTAGGAAAAATGGGGCAATCGGTATAAGAAATCACCTAGAAAAGAGAGCACTCTCTTCTCTTTTGGAGAGCGGAGATAAAACTCAATCGATCTTGACAAATGTGACTATGGGCAGTCAAGCTCAATTGGGTCCTTACACCTTTAATCAACGAAGGTGTGAGGCCAAATGTGTGAGGTATGTCATAAGAGATGAGATCCCTTTAAGGCATGTTGAGGGTGGCGAGTTTAAGGACTTTGTGTATGAGTTAAACTCTAAGTTCAAGATCCCTAATAGACAAAAGATAGCCGTTGGAGTATGGTATTTGTTCTTAGTTGAGAATGCCAAGATAATGAGTGTGATAGGTAAATAGGGTAAGTATCACAACCGTTACTTGGACTTCGATCCAAAACATCAACTACATGGTAGTCAGAAGCCCATTTCATGGATAGTGAATGGAATTTGCATAAAAGGAGCATCAATTTCGCAAAGATCACTGGTCATAAGGGTGTTGACATAGGCAAGACTTTATGTGAATGCTAAGCTTGGGGGATTGAAAAATTGTTTAGCATTACGGTTGACAATGCTTCGGCAAATGATGGGATGATTGCGTATGTGGGAAATGGGATAAAGGATTTCAATAACTTTTGCTTGATGAGAAGTATTTGCACTTAAGGTGTGCATGTCATATCCTTAACTTGATTGTTAAGAATGTGTTGAATGAGCTTCGTAGCGCAATTGAGGGGATAAGGAATTGTGTAAAATATATTTACTCATTCCTGTCAAGGTTGCATTCTTTTAGGGACCATGCCTTGTAGATAAGGATGGATGAGATGGCAAATGTGCCAATGGATGTGGTGACAATGTGGAATTTGACTTATAAAATGCTTGATTGTGCTTTCAAGTACAAGGTAGTATTCAATAGGATGGCAGTGGAAAATGTAGCTTTTCTAACTTACCTTGAGGAGATAGAGAAGGATGAGATGAAGAAAGTGGGTCCTTCGAGTAATTAAGATTGGGAGAAGTCAATCTCATTTGTTCACTTTCTTAAGAAATTCTATGACACAACCTTGAAACTAAGTGCAACCAAAACATGTTGGAAAACAATCAGTAAGTTGTATAATATTACAGAATATATATATGTGTATATAAGGCTTTTGAATGAATCAATATATAACAACAGAAAAATTACAGATACAACAGTTTGTATTAAACCAGAAATACTAACTTGCAGAGATGATAGAGGCTAGCATATTTGCTATGTCCTTAGACAGTATTTCACCCCCACTCTTGTGCTTGTGGTTCTACAGACGACTGTCCACCAGGATATAACTATTGTTGAGCCTATTCCTAACAACTAAAATGAGTTATTAAAAACAGCAACTTTAATTCTCGCAAGTGCACGAACCGTTTATAGTATAGCTTATGTAAATACGAGGTCTATCCCACGGAGAATGGTAACTTGGTTCCAAGTTAAATTATTTAGAATGCTAGAAAAACATAGAACAAAGAAACTGACTAACTAGCTAAAGGCAAGGTCGAATTCAACAATGCCTCTAGCTAATTACTCAAGGTCTAGGACAGAATCCTAGCACCACACGCGCACTCGAAATGGAGGGTTTTGTTGTTGAAATGAAAAGAAGAAAGTGAAATGAAAGTGCTCGAAAGTAAACACTGGACAGATTGTGAAACAATAGTTGAGAGGTGTTAGAGCCTTGGAATCCACCACTAGTTTTCCTATCCAAGTTATGAATGCATAGAAATTG
>NC_024133.1:3215107-3226088 GCF_000346735.1 Prunus mume | reverse complement strand
CATTCATGTGTTGCTTGTGAAAGGAGAGTAGAATTGGTGAATCTAAACCCCTTCCCAACTTGTGCTTGATGCATAAAATCCTAGTTAGCTACTCTAAGAAAACATACATCAAGCACATAATAAACTAGAGATTAACAACTTGGTAATGAAAGCAAGGAAATCAATTAACTATAAAATCATCCATAACACATTGAATATTCATGACTAAGGCTTCATCCTAAGCCCTAACTAAATGGATTAGTTAGACATAACTATAAATACAGAAAATAAGAAATACATAGATAGGATAAGGAAAGGAGAAGAACTAGATGATGGCAGCAAAGAATTCCCAGGACAGCTCCAAGCTCTCTTCTCTCTTTGTGGTGAATTTGAATGTGTGTATGAGAGTAATAGATGAAGTAAAAATGTGTATCTGACTCTCTCTATCTTGAATGAGTGTGCAAATCTCTATTTATAGAGTGCAATTTCGTCCTCCCCTTTGGCTGGTGAAGCACACCTCCTTAGCTGCTCCCAACTGCTCCAACTGCCCATACTTGCCACCTGCTCCAGCTGCCAAATACATGCTTTGGTATGGTTTCTTTATGGAAAGCTTGACTTTTGTTCATTCTTCTGAGTTCCTGAGCTGATTTGACTCCCAATTATGGCTGCCCATTTGTAGCACCTGGCTCTCGGGGTGTAGCCACATTAAATGTGATGGCAGCCAACATGACATTTCTATGAACTTAGTTCAATCTTTGACGTGTTGAGGGCTCCAGATTTATCCAATTGGGCTGAAATTTGGATATGTTATAATAGACACCCATTGGAACAACTTCTATCAAGGATGTCTCCTCATCCGACCTGTGAAAGTGTCTGAAATGAGGCCTGCAAGATGACCTACGAAACTGGACTGACAAGATTGTGTGACCCAAATTGGGTATGTCTTTAAGCTCATATTCCTCTTATCCCAATCAGCCCTTAACAAGCATAGATTGCATCAAATATGATCTCTTGCTGTCTTAACCTACAAAACAAATAAAAAGAGGTAAGTGACTCAAAATAAAGAGAAACTAAGCAAAGTCACTAAGTAAAGAAGGCATGCGAATGTATGAAATTATGAACTTATCAAAACCAAAATTCTAGCACTTGAATTTTGGTATTTGGCGAACTATAGTATGGATACTCTCAATGGTTTTTCAGTGTTGTGTGAGATGTATTGGGTTTCAAAGTTAGTTTTCTTCTCTGTATGTTTGGCTATTTAAATAAACCTAAGACACCCCTTGGACATATCTGTTCAAACAGATATGTCTGAATTTTGAAATTCAAACTAACTGAAGTTTTCTGAAATTCAAAACTTAAATATATAAAATTATATAATTAATTTAAATAAGGCCAACAATTTCAAAGCCCACTTCAAAAAAACCCAATTGTGTTTATTATAGTGAAATATCCCTACTCTTATAAAGAGTGTAGGAAACTCTTTTCCCACTCAAACTCTAACAGTTACATCCAATATAATTTTCCATGAATTGATTAGTTTACAAGTTTAGATTGAACTCAAAATGAATGATCCTAGAGATCCGGTCTTGCAAAGGGTGGCTTCATCAATGAAGAAGAAGTTTAACAACTATTGTGGGAGTTTTGAAAGTGTGAACAATATGATTTTCAAGTACAAGATAGTGTTCAATAGGATGGCGCTGAAAAATGTAGCTTTTCAAACTTATTTTAATGAGATAGAGAAGGATGGGATGAAGAGAGTGGGTCCTCCAAGTAATTAAGATTGGGAGAAGTCAATCTCATTTGTTCACTTTCTTAAGAAATTCTATGACACAACCTTGAAACTAAGTGCAACCAAAACGGTTACATCCAATATAATTATCCATGAATTGGTTAGTTTACAAGTTTAGATTGAACTCAAAATGAATGATCCTAGAGATCCGGTCTTGCAGAGGGTGGCTTCATCAATGAAGAAGAAGTTTGACAAGTATTGGGGGAGTTTTGAAAGTGTGAACAATATGATTTTTGTAGCATTAGTGCTAGACCCAAGAATTAAACTTCAAATGCTTAAGATAAGCTTCCAAAATCTCAAGGCCGAATAAAATAAGATAGATGAGGTTGTGCGTGAAGTGAGAACATGCTTGCTCAATTTGTATAATGAGTATAGAGGGGTGGATGGCTTAGGGAGCCAACCAATGAATGAAGGCGAAGATGAGAATGTTGGAAATGATCTTGAAGGCTATGATGATGTTCAAACCAAAATGTTTCATCAAATTGTGCAACAAAGGAAGGAGGAACAACTTGTGGAAATATCCAATGAAGTGGATAAATACTTGACTGACCCTTTTGAAAGCCCTTTTACCAAAGGCTTCAAACTCTTGAATTGGTGGAAAGACAATGAGGGTAGATATCCAATCCTTTTAAAGATTGCCAAGGATATCTTTGCAATCCCAAGCTCAATTGTTGCTAGTGAGAATGCCTTTAGACTAGGCAAGAGGATGGGGATCCTTCTAGAAATTCATTGACACCTAAAATAGTAAAGCCATTAGTGTGTACTAGTGATTGGCTTAGGGCGGATGAATTTTTCTTCTACAAGTAACCAACGAATAAAGAGCTTGCATTCTATAAAGAACTTGAAGCACTTGAAGCAAGTAAGACATAATCTACTATTTTGTTTTAAATAAATTATGTTTTTTATCTTCTTTTTTTAAGATTCATGTTTGTTTTTTTTAACATAATTTACTATTTTGTTTACTGTTTTTTTTTTTACTAGATGTGGCCGGTACTCAAACTTCTACAACAATACTACCTCCTCGATTTGCTTCCACATCATCATTACCTACTCTTTGAATTGTGAGAGACACCATGGTTTGTTCAACAAACTTTGTTGTAACAATTTAAGTTTTCATTGCATTTTGCATATTCGGGTTGTAATTTTAAATATTCTCATTGCACTTTATTTCATATTTGGGTTGTAATTTAATTTTAAATAAGTTTTCATTGCATTTCATCTTATATTTGGGTTGTAATTTTTTATTAAGTTTTCATTGCACTTAATTTTGTATTTGGATTGTAACTTTTTATTAAGTTTTACTCGCTATGTATCATAATTTGATGATATGATGATGTGTGATAATCAAAAATTTTGAATGACAAAAGTTATGTGGCCTAAAACTTATATTAACAAAGGCTTGAAACAAATGGCCTCAAAAGGCTTCTAAAAATTGGGCAAAATCTTCAAAATAGGGCTTGAAACTCAAAAAAAACAAAAACAAAACAAAAAACAAAAAAACAAAAAAAAGGCTTCACGGTAAGCCTAAAACTGAATCGGACCAGCTGACGATGCAATTCAACCACAATCCAATAAACCGCAACCTATGGAACCAGTCACGGTTGTCATTTCAGCCATTCTGATGGGTCGATCAGTAGCCAGTTGCCATAGATTGGTGCAGTAACTGAATCGAAAGCAGCACTAGAAGAAATTGAGGAGGACGAAGAAATTTATGAAATAGTTTGGAATTTATTAATGGCGATTCAAGCAGTAGCTCATGCATTGAATGAGATTATCATGCATAGTGAAAATATTGAATGTCCATTAACCCGGCAACGAATTACTATGTAAGGATATAATTATATACATCATGTATTGAATGACGATTCAGAGCATTTTCGAGAAAGGTATAGAATGTATCCTGATGTGTTTCGAAAGTTATGCAGTATTATTAGAGGAAAAACACTCTTGTAAGATACAAGATTCATTTGTGTAGAAGAAATGGTTGTGACTTTTTTGCTTATTGTGGGTCAAAATAATAGATATTGTCTAGTAAGTGATACATTTGGGCGATCCCACTTCACTGCTAGTAAAAAATTTAATAAAGTTTTAAAGGCCTTAAACACAATAGCACCGGAGATGCTAGCCAAACCTGGATTCGCAGTACCAGCTAAAATAAGGGAAAGTACAAGGTTTTACCCATACTGTCACGACCCGATTTGAAAATAAAGAATATTCTAGAATCTGGGTGCGTGAATTGAAATAAATAAATAAAAATACTGAAAAATTGGTTAAAATACATTACCATTATATAAATGAAAAAAATTATAATAATCTTACAAGTGTACAAAATATAAATAAAAGTTTATCACTCTAAACTAATCCAACTTCTTTGGTTTCGGCTTTGTCTTGCTCACTAATTGATCTGAAAAACAAAATAGGTGAGGGATGAGTAAACCACCGCTTAGTGAGTAGATTATGTAATATGCCAGTCAAGCAATGCCATTTTACACACTCTATAAAAATATAATAAAAAGATACACAATCCAAATCATGTCACATCACTACTTCATATCTTGGTTATCCTTCACAAATTGTACCCAGTACGTGACCCCTTTCGGCATCACTGCCTTATGTCCCCATCTGGTACATTTATCCTTCAGATACACCGTCACTGAAGTTCTCATGTTCCATGAATAACACATACTTCACAAAAACTCCAAATAATATATATTGTATGAAATACCGCACAAATTAGACATGCTTGACTTGGAAATAGAGAGAGGTTTGTGAATAGAATAAACCCATGATTTTCACATTTATCACAAAATAAGAACTTTTAGAACATATTACATAACCCACTCACCATGATAAGTATGAAATATTGCAAGACAAACACACATGTTCTTCATCTTGTTTCTTTTTCTTCCTTCTCTCTCTCTCTCTCTCTCTAACACTACTTCATGATAGAAATCTATCTTAAAAGATTGGAATGAATTATTGAAGTAAGGAAGCATGATACTTATAGGAGAGGCTATGCACCCAAATAATATTTATATATACAATATTTTAAACCACCAAAAGATAAGATAGAAAAGGGAATAATGTGACTCATCCCCTTTGGCCAATGATATCACAAGACCACCACCAAAAGATAAGGTAGAAAGGTAATGAATAATGTGAGTCATCCACCTTTGGCCAATGATATCACAACATCACTTGTTACTAGCATGTAAGGCGGCATGGCAATGATGATTTGACGAAAACCAATTCTACGTCTCTACACATGGATAACAAGAATGATGTCATTTTTCAACTAAAGGGATAATCTCATACTAGACTTAAGATTTAATAACATATAAGTCTTCATAATAAATATTTAAATAAGAAAAATTCATATTAATAAATAATTAATATGTAGTACGAATAATTATTCAATATATATTACAGGTTCTCACACATACTTTAAGGTAAATGTGTTTTCTGGTGCAACTTATTTTATTACACTTTTATGTTTAATAATATCTTTTAAATGTTTGTGTTTATTTTTAGGATTGTATCGGAGCTATAAATGGCACACATATTCCAGCAATGGTAATAGGACAAGACGTAAGTAGTTATCGTAATCGTCACAGTACGATATCACAAAATGTATTTGCAGCTTGTAACTTTGATTTAGAGTACTACACGATGCTTTAACAAGGAGGAATGGACTTAAAGTGCCACAAGGTATTTTTTAATTTTAAATTTTTTTCATTTATAGTTTACATTAGGTCATACATTGGATACTAACATATGTGTAATCTGTCATCAAGTATATTTTTCTTAGTGGATTATGGATTTCCAAATCGACGCCAATTTTTGGCTCCATTCATCCAAGAGTTTGGTGGTCAAGGTTGTGCACCTGCAAACGAAGTTGAGTTGCTCAATCTTCGTCGTTCATCCTTGAGGAATGTCATTAAGAGGATATTTGCCATATTTAAGTCACGATTTATAATTTTCAAGTCCGCACCTCCATTCCCATATACAACACAAACAGAGATAGTGTTAGCTAGTGTAGGACTACACAATTTTCTTCTAAAAGAGTGTAGATTTGACGAATTTCATGTTCAATTGGAGAACGAAATCTTCTTCATATTCATCGTTACCGGTTAATGAAGGGGATCCTGAGCTAGTTTTCCAAACACAAGAACAACAACGACAGAATGCTAATGAATTGAGAGTTGGTATAGCTTTGGATATGTGGAGAGATGTTGGAAACAATGACAACAATGAGAATCAAGGATAATGAATTAAAGTTAAATATTTTCGTTTAACTTTTCTTTCAAATTTGTAATGCATTTATCATTATATTTCTTGTTAATTTCTTATGAATTTTGCTTTTCGTTAAACATAATTTTTATAAAAAAAAATTATTTCATGTTGTTCAAGGAAAAGTTGTTATGAATTTGGCTTTTTATTTTGTGTTATTTAAAATTTTACTTCATGTTGTTCAACTAACATTGTTGAGGCCCAAAAAATCCACGGTTCAGCCCAAATGAATTCCCGGCCTAGCACAATGCCTTATTAAGAAAAGACCCGATTTGGAGCACGTGAAAGTTCGTCATTCACGCTTGCACAAGCCAGGACCACGTGCCATGCCAAATAAATATGCAATCTGTCACGCTAAGAATTGAAATGAGCCTATAAAAGGCACTGGCTCTACAAGCTCATGCTAATTATCCAGTCAAGCATCATATCCCTTTTCAAAGACAATAAAATTTAAGTACGCCAAGGGACATGCAATGCCAAGCAAAAAATCATTATTTTTACACCTAGCCATGCTACAAGCTTAAGTGAGCCCAAGCCACACAAATGCCTGAGACTTGCTAAGTGGGTTGTGGTATAGATGATAACGAGCTTTCATGAGATCCATTGATGAGCCGAGAAATGGAAGTTTTGGGCTGCTTGGGAGCCCTAAAACTCAAGCCAATTTCTTGAGCCCAAATATGTGGGTAAGCATAAAAGAGATAAAAAAGCCCAATACTTTAGAAGAAAAAAATTAGCCAATCATCTCAATAAAATAGCCTATCACTTTAGGAAATTAGCTCATTTCCTTAAATGGGTTAACCCATCACCTTAGGAAAGCCCAAGAAACCAAAGACAATATCTGCAATCTCCAGCACTGCTGGAAACAAGGGCCACAATGAAAGCCAAAATATCCATGTATGTAAGCTGCTGGGAGGCTTCAGCACAGGGCAAAAACAAACATCAAGGTAGAACACGCAAAGAACCAATGGGTATTAGTGTGCACAAGCACCCTTCAAACCAACGCCCTTGCCATGGAAGAGGGAAGGAAAGAAGGTGAGTAGGTAGTCAAAAATGGGAGTTCAACAATGAAGCAGCTGCGGGAAAGCCTTAGAGCTCCCAAAAATCATGTCTTTGTGTGTTTGGACAAAGGAATATTTCACAAAATGAGGTGAGTCGAAAGGAGAGAAGAGAAATGAAAGGGGAGACTTGGCAAAATTGGAGAGAAACCATTAGGGTTTCTTGGAAAGGAGAAGCTTCCAGCGGCTATAAAAAGGGCCATCTCCTACCATCAAACAACCACACCCATTACTTCACCCCTAGATATAATACACATCCAGATAGCAAGCTTCATCTCTTATCCCTAAAACCTCTGCAATTTTGTGCCCTATTCCTCCATCTCCTCTCATTTTCTCTTCTAGCAAGCCATTCCAGAGTCTGACATAGCTTTTGTCAGGCTGCCGGAAAATTACTCAACACACCTATTGTTCTTCCCATCTCTCTCTCTCTCTCTTCAACGAATTCTCTCAAAATACTCTTCTCCCTTTACCTTAAACCTATGTTTCTCATAGGAAATCACAACCCTCTCTCTCTTTAATGCTAAACTCGTGACTGCTTTGCTTCTATGTCACAAGCTTTTCATGTCAAGCTAAGAATCTACCTGTAAGCGACTGTTAGTTTTGCTGGTGAAGGTAACCAAGGTGCTTCTCAAGGCTCAGCTTCCCTTTCAAAGCATTCTTAGGGTCTGATTCTTAAACTTAGACCCAGGGGCAATTTTCACACATTTGGCTCTTTACAGCAGCCCATGCCCTTAGTAGCTGTCGGAACCAAAAAGCCGCCCACAAACATCAATGCAATCTTGGTACAAATCATGTACTTCCATCTACTTAGAGTTGTAATATTGGTACAAATCAAGTATCAAAACATCTCAACATCAGTGCATAAATTTTCTCATCCCTCAGTACAGAAATTTTCTCATCTCAACATATATGCTATGAACCAGCCTGCTGCATGATGTAGTGCTTCATCTGGGTAAGGATGCCAAAGTTAGCATTCGTTTTTTTAAAAAAATATATTAAAAAAATTATAAAAGTCTGGAATAAAAGCCATACAAATCTCAAGAAAGTTTATAAAAAAAATTATATAGAAGTCTTCTGAAAGTCTATGCGAAATCTAAAGCTCCATACAGTTCTATGAAATCTAGCACTTAAACAAACAAAAATTTAAATGCTCTAAAATCCTAATTGAATACACCCCCAAAGTAAGTTTGAACTCCCCCTCTCTCAACTTAGCTTGTATATTAAAAAATATGCAAAATTGTAGTAATGGTCTCTCAAATAAGACCCAACTTTACTTTTCGTCCCTCACATTTAGGGCTGGCAATGGGTCGTGTCGTGTCGGGTTCGTGTCGTGTCGGGATAATAAACGTGTCAAGAATGCTTAACCTGAACCCAACCCATTTAATAAACGTGTCGTGTCGGGTTCGGGTCGTCTTTTATCTTGCGGGTTTCGAGTCGTGTAACGGGTTCATGAATAATAACATGCATGTTACGAAACTCACAACTAAAAAAATTTAAATTAAAAAAAACAGAGAGAGTAGAGAAAATATAAGGAAAAGAAAGAAAAAAAGATAGAGAGAGGAGAGAAGAGAGAAGGAAAAGAAAGGGAAAAATATATATATATATATAGAGAGAGAGAGAAGATTGAAGGAAAGAAAGAAAGAAAAAATAGAGATCAGAGAAAACTAAAGAGAATGAAAAGAAAGAAAAAAAAAAAGAGGAGAAAGAAGAAAGAATGAAAAGAAAGGGAAAAAAAAAAGATGGAAAAGAAAGGAAAGCACAAAAGAAAAAGAAATATTATAAATATCAAAAAGCATACCATAAAATCACAAAGTTGTATGTAGCATGGTGAATAAGACGCTTAAGAGAAATGAGGGTGGTAGGGGTTTGAAACCCCTTGTGTGTGTGTTGAAGTCTCCATTTCTCTCATTTTTTTAGCGGGTTAGTGGGTTGTACACGGGTTGACACGACCTGTTTAATAAATGGATTAGACAGGTATTATAGTGGGTTAGCAGATTGACCTGAAACCCACCCGTTTATTAAATGGGTTGACCCGAAATTGACCTGTTTTTTTATCGTACGTGTATTGGGTCGTGTCCGAAATTGCCACCCCTACTCACATTGCTAAATTGTAACCGTGGTGTTTCAATTAGATTCCACATTGCATCATTGGCCTTTCCGTCAACTAAGTTAAATTTTCTGTCAAAATTAAGGGCAAATTGGAAAATTCATCAAAATAAATAAATCAATCAATCAAATGAAAATTATCTCACTCATTCTCTTCATATCTCCACCCTCATATCTCCACCCTAGCTCGACTGCCTCCTCCCATACCCTAACCATCAACAAAGCTACCCAAAGCACAACACCAGTCGCCAAAACCACCATCTACTCTCTCTCATTCCCATCACTGTCAAACCACCCAAACCATCATAGTGAATCCGACACCACCCTCACTACAAACCTCGAGCCCATAGATCTGGCTTTCGACCTCGACGAGCTGCTGGTCGGGTGGGGCTTGATTGTCTCGCGCTCTCTCACTCTCTGTCAAAGATTACGAGGCAACCCATCATCAAAAATATAAGGCAATAATGGTTGTTTGACTACTGCTTTGAAAACGCCATCAATTTTTCTCCAAATGACTACTGCTCTGTTTGACTACGGCTCTATTTTTCTCCAAATGGGTTATAACGCCATCAAAGTCAATTTCTTTTTTTGTTGCCCACACCATTTTCTCTGTAAAATTCTAAATTTCCTTCGCTTGAGCAGCAAAAAAAAGGGGGAGAGAGAGAGAGAGAGAGAGAGAGGTAAAATTAAAGACATAATTAAAGTACCATGGTAACAATTTAGTAATGTGAGGGACGAAAAGTAAAGTTTAGGTTTATTCCACTATTGCTACAATTTTACTTAGGTCTTCTCCAACCCATGAGGAGCTAAATTCAAATTTTCCCTCTTCAAAAAGTAACTATTTGGGTTTTGCCCGGACTCAAATCGTTTTTTCTCCCAACCCTCTAGACTCAAATTTTAAATCCACAACTTTATTAAATTATTTAAGAATAGTTTAAGTCAAATTTTTTTTTTAATGAATAACTTTTCTTCATTCAATCTTTTTAAATAACTTCATAATTAAATTTTTTGAACAATTTGACTTAAAAAATTTGAAAATTCCACAAATATAATTTGACTATTGGATTTAAGTTTCAGGATCTTTCTTTTTTTACCATTAAAATAGTTTAGATTTAATCTAGGTTATTGATTTAAGTTACATTTATAATATATATATAATTTTAAAATTTTAAAAAAACCAAACATCAATAGCAGCAGCTTGACAAGTGGCGGGACAAGCATACAAACTTGAACAGCACAGCAGGTCAGCTGGGGCTCACGTCAAATTCTGTGCACATGGGGCTATTTTAGGTGTAGTGGGCTCCATTGAATAGTGTTAGGTCTAGGCAATACTTGGATCTATATTTAGGTCTAAATTTGAGTTTTCCCAAATTTTGGATCCTTCATTTTCTTGGGTTAGGAGAGTATTTGAATAATATTTTGGATTTAAGTCCTGGTTGGAGATGGCCTTAAAAAATAATAAGGGAGACTTATAAATAAACCCAAAACGAGTACAATATTTATAAAGAAGGACAAAATAAAAGTGGTTGGACAATAATGCCCTTATTCATATCTAGATTGCCTAGGGAATCCTTCTGCTTCTGCTAGCCGGATGAAACCAAAATGTTTCTTCTTTTCATATGTTGCTTTGTACTGGCCGTATGGAGCCAAACAGTTTGGCGACTATTCTGCTGGATGGATTCTTCACGTGGTCTTCATGCATCCATCATGTTATCTATGTTGTGTAGCTCTTCTTCTCCTAAGCTATTCCAGTATGAGTTGT
>NC_024133.1:3177780-3188018 GCF_000346735.1 Prunus mume | reverse complement strand
CTAAATAACGAACTAGTGATGTCAATGCTGGATCCGAAGTGCCATATGTTCTTAAGGGGACAGTTTTCATAGCCACATTGTGTAGCCAGTCTTTTTTCATAAGACCCTCTGTGATTTCAGATCTGAAAAGTCCCGGCGATATTGCATTCACTCTGATTTTGTGTACTCCCAATTCCATAGCCATAACCTGTTAAACTTAATAATAATTAGAACCCTTCACTTACACTACCATGTGCAGAGACAACAAAAGCAAAAACGAGATAGGTGCGGTAACACACTGGTCAACCAGTGGTCAATGTGACAAATGGCTATTTAACAATAAGCAGGTGCTTATCATCAATTTTAGCTAAGAATTTGAAGTGGAAAAACTAAAAATATATATTCTACCTTTTGTGTGCCTATGATTCTTATTTCTTATTAACTACAGTTCTCTAATTCTTAAGTTTTTTCCTTTCCACAAGAATAACATTTGATACATCTTCAAATTGCTCCCGGACATTGAATCTTTTTGCTTTTTTCCCCCTTTTTATCAATTGCAATGCCGTTTCGACAACACTGTCCTATAAACCATAATTCACAAAGCACAATATTTGGCAAGAACAAGTCATAATTAAAACCATGATGAATCTACAATATCTCAAACAATGCCAAGGCAAAGTTTCGAAAAATATCGAGTGAAATTGTATGTGTTTGCCCAGCACGAACTCGAACTGCAGGCCATGAGTTGTGATACCCATGGACCTGCTTAGATTCATTTGGTTGATTGACCATAACCCATGATCTGAACTTTAACCCAACAAGGAACTCATGCAATTGGGGTGAGCCAAAGCTCAAATTGGACTCTGATTAAGCTTCGGTAAAAGCTCAGTAACTTGGCTCAGCCTAAGCCAAATAGCTTCAAGTCATTAACCATTCCCATACAAAAGATAGACCATATTAAGATGACTAGTTTTCTAGCATTTAAAACAGTGGCGATTAATGAACTAAAAAGACAAAGAATCAAAAGCTTCCTTAAACCAGGAAGGAGAATAGAAGGAAATTTAGAGGGTGTCCCATAGGCCTAATAACAATATTCCTTTAGTAGACTGAAAAAGAATTGAAATACTTCTAGGCTCATTTCTGTCCTTAAGTCTATTTTTTCTTATTAAATCCACCCCTTCCTTATTCAAAGACTTTGTAATGGTCTTCTTTATTGCTTGTGTTGAGCAACACCCACCACCCCCCAGAGGCAGTGCATTCCTTCAAGTATTTATAATTCAATTATAGGCCAAAAGCCATGCTAAGCCAAGTGGATTAAAAAAAAAAGTACGCTTCCTTTCTCTTAAGCTATTAACAAAATTATGTTAAGTCAATGGAGATACCTTTGCCAAGGTGTTTACACCAGCCTTTGAACAATTGTATGCTACAGCTCCAGGCAAATATCCACGATGAAGACCTGCAATGGAAGATACATTGATGATTGATCCTCCCTGATCAGCGTCGCGCATGCGTATAGAAACATATTTTGACACCAACCAGGACCCTGTCAAATTTGTCTTGAATACATTATTCCATTCCTCCTCAGACAATTCGAGCACAGAACTCACATTACCTAAGGAACACAGATGGAAATGAGCGATTATGATACACCAACAGTGACATGCCACAGAGGTACAATATGATACCCAAACAGTGAGTCTGTGATAAAGGTCAAACTCTAAATATTAAGACACTAAATTTGGGAGCATGAAATTAATCACTATCTAATGTTTTATAGTGCCTAATGCATATTTTTATCTTTGTTTTCTTATAGAACCTTTGTATGTTAAAATATGAAAACAACCACCGCTTAAAATCAAATTTTATCCATTTCAAATCATGCATGAAATGACTCCCCAGACATACGCCGACTCAGGTCTTGCAAGAGTGTCTAAGAGTGTGGAAGACGCACATTGTTCTTTGTCATTGACACACACAGAACGTGCTGGACTAAACATAACCACACAGATAAGCAAAGGTTTCCCTTGTTTGCATTTGTCATCAACACCTAACTACACTTTCACCTACTTGACTCATCTCATTTGACATCAAGTGCAGTAGCATGACAAAGAATAGAATCGACATCTTAAACTACCAAAGAACATCAGCATGTGGTCATCTCAAACATATCACATTTTACAATACTCAATTATCACATTTTACTATCTATATTGTCCATGGAACTCTGTTTGCAATGAAGACCCAGCCAGCTGATACTTGTAGCACTCAAATGGATTCAAGCTCACAAATAACATATTAAAAATCATCAATTTTTTATTGTCTGCCCATTTCCCATCATTCTAGAGTTCAAAAACTAGTCAACCAATTATAATGCAAGAGAAGAATACAGATAAACTTAACAAGTCAAAGCATCAGGGAAATCCCAGAACTTGAATTTACTTCGAATTTTAAAAATGGAAGTTTCTGGTTTTCCTGTACAGCCTAAATCTTATTGTTGGTTCTAGTACCTCAATTTATCTTTCTCCAAAAACCCAAGCACAATATACCACATATGTTAAACTTAACACACACAAAACAAGAAAATGCAAAATTTTCTCAGGAACCAAAAACAGAAAGCAAAATCCTAAACAACAATCAAAGTTCACCTCTAACACCGGCATTGTTAACGAGGGCGTCGATGCGCCCAAACGCGTCCCAAGCCTTGTTTACAGACTTCTCAATAGCTGGCCCGTCGGCGCTGATATCGAGCTCCACAGCCACGGCCCTGGAGCTTCCAGGCCCATTCACAGAAGAAGATGAAGAAGATGCGGTAATGGTTAGCTGGTTGATTTCATCACAGACGGATTGAAGGCGGTCGATGCGGCGAGCCGCGGCGACGATCCTGCATCCAGCTTTAGCCAAGTCCAAGCAGAACTCGCGGCCGAGGCCAGACGAAGCGCCGGTGACCATGACGACCTTGCCGTGGAGGTCGCGCCATGGCTCGAGGTGGTCCGCGACTTGGTTCGCCATACAGTCTGTATTGGATTTGTTTGGTGGATGAGTCGGGTGACAAAATGCCCAGGAGGGAAGAGAAAATCCACGGGGTTTGCTGTCGTTTTTACATGTGGAAGTTTTGTTGCGAAATCTGGACCGTTTGTGGGTTCTGTATGGGCGGTCGAGATGTGGGTCAACTACCTGCTTCATGACAAAACAAAGAGGATGTTTGGTAAGGTCGCAGGAGGTGGACACTTACGTTGAATTGGGAAGGTTGGCTACTACTTTGATTTTATCAATTTAATTTTTGAGAGGTTTTGGAAAAACACAAAGGAGAGAAAAATTTTGTAAAAGAAGCTAAAATGGACAAAATTGCCCTTATTTATTTTTGAATTTCCTAAGGAATCCTTTGCATTTACATGTCTTTGATTTGAAAGTTGAGAGGTTTTTCTGTCTTTTTTGAAAAAGCTTTGGCTTTTTCCAAAAGCGAAATTATTATTTTTGCTAAAACCTAAATTTACTTTAATTTTTTTTGTTTGGTTAATTTCCGGTTTTTCAGGTATTATATTACATTTTTTTTATGCGGGACTAAGTCGCTCGTGAGTTCTCAGATGCTTAGGATGAAAATTAAAATGAACCGTTTTTGTAGATACAAGTTACACAAAAATGAAAATACTAACCATTTTTGTATATTTACGTATTTTTCTGGTTTCAAATAGATGTGTTGGTTCATATATAGCTCAACATTAACACATGTAGAAATGAAGGTGCACATGGACTTCCTAAGCATGTGTGTATTGATAAGAAATATTTTTGGGAGACAATATAAACTTGGTGATTATTTTAACGTGTGGTTTGTGGTGAGCTTGAATCCATTTTATTGGTACAAGTGTCGGCTTGCTCAGTCTTCATTGCAAACCATATAAAATAGAACACATGAATCATGATACTAGTGGGAAGACACGTTTTTTCTTTGGTAGATTAGGAAAAAGAGAAAAAGTTTGATTAGTGATTTTTAACATGGGCATACAATATAAAATTGGGAAAAATGCGTGGAATTATGGGAAGACACGTGTTATTTACACTAACCACGTTTATATTTTTAAGGTTTTGGAAATTACACTAACACACTATGAGCTTTTAAATTATTTTCACAAAACTCCTTATGTTAATTTTTTCACCTAAAAATCGTCGATCTCATCAAACAAATTTCTCCACATGACAATATTAACCTCATAGATTAGATTGCACACCATGAGGTCTAATTGTTGAAGTTAATTTTTTTATTTGAATAAGTTTTTTTTTTTAATGAATCATAAATTTTGACTGAAAATTAAAGAAATGAGATTTTTGTTTAGTTTTTGCTTTGAAAGACTACAAAAACTAGGGAAAAAACGAGTTGAGAGATCAAAATGTAAATCATTGACAAGTTTAAGGATCCATTACTTCAAAAAAGATAGTGAATAATGGCATTGAAGGTGTGGACGGACCTATAAGACCGTGAGAGAGATGAGGGAGCTTGAGAATGTGACGAATATGAGGGAGGGTGAGACTATGAGTAGGTTAGGAGAGATGAATAGGCCAACATTAGATTCATAAGAAAAATTACTTATATATCAATATGTTGGCCAACATTATATAACCATTCTGGTTCAGTTGTTAAGTGACAAAAACCTAGAATTGATCCGGTTCAAGCCAAAATCGGTTACCGGTTTAAACGTCCACCCCTATGAATGCTATTCGGAGCAAGTAAAAATTGGAGATGGGCTTGATTGGGTTTAAAAAGTAAACCATGCTAACGACCAGACAGTCCACTAGAAGCCCAAAGTTTTAGTTCAAATACATGCAAGCCCACTTCTCCATTAACCAGCAGAAGAGGATGGAAGAAGAAGGCACAAGACCCGACCATTCATAATGGGGAGCAGGGAGCACAGAGCAGAGAGCACAGAGCAGAGCAGAGATTGGGAGAGGGAGACAGTGAAAAAGACGTTGTTGTCATTTCTTGAGGAATTTTCGGACATAATAGACGCTCCCGAATCTGGATTTCACTTCAAACAAGGCAAACTGAGTTTTTTATTTTTTATTTTTTAAAAGAAAAAAGAAAACTGCTTTTCAGGCTTTACTGCTGGCGATGCGTGCCCCAATGTGTTTTCTGAAGCAGAAAAGGAAAGCAAGTATAAATAAATAAATAAAAATTATTTTTATACTCACTCATTCACTCGCTGACACGTGTTAATGTTCCATTGGCCCTTGCCGTTGTGGCCAATCAGGGACCAGTATGTTGTGTAAATAATAGAGTGTGAGTTGTAAATGTGAGCTTATTTATTATGGCATTGAAGAGCGCCGCCTGGGAGTCTGAAAGCGGACGAAAACAAGGACTGTGTATTAAATAAATAAATAGTAATAAAATCTTTCTTTTTTTTTAAATAATAAAATTAAGAAATAAAATCAATTGCAGCAAGTGAAGGGGCATTAATGGTACATCCCTATGTCACTCGGCATCACCCTTGTACTAGCCTGTGCTACAGAAGCACTATGGTGGTCCCAATTGTCACCTTGGTTACCAAGCAAGGAAAACGAAAACAAGAACAAATATTTTGCTTCCTTGGGGCTCAAACTTTTATTGGATTTTAGGGTGGAAAGATTATGGAAATTACAGTGCATAAACTTTTTCTTTTTCAGTTGAAAGAAAGAATTTAATTTTTCTCATAAAGAGGGGAAAAAAAACCCATTTTTCATGGGAAAAATGTTACCATGCAGTGCAGCATGCAAAGTAGGTCTCCATAGTTTTTTTTTTTTTTTTTTTTTTTTTTCATATTTCAGTCATTTCACTAGGAAATTGTTCAACTCAAAAAGTGTTTTTGTGTATTTTTAACACTTTTGTGTTGATTTTAAGTCAATTGGGCATAGAATGGGCTCAATGTGCTTATGTATAGTTTAGTTTTTGACAGTGGCGGAGCTAGGAATTTATATGTTGGAGAGCCAACATATAAACCAAACAAGACATTAAAAAATTTCAAATTTTCAACCTTAATAATGTTTGGAAAAATAAAAAGCATAAAATTATCAAAATAACACTCGTCGTTCTTTCATATCTCGAAAACCATCTATGACTGAGTCAATGCTAAATTTTTCTGCAATTTCCCTTTCGATGTACATAATCAAAGAGTCTGTGAGAAATTCGTTTTCCATCTTGTTACGAAGCCTAATTTTTACTATACGCATAGCAGAAAATGATCGCTCTGAAGTTGCAATAGAAATAGGAAGAGTAAGCACAAGCACAATTACTCTATAAACAAGTGGATATGTCGTTGATATTCTAGTTGTTACCATCCATTGAGATATATCAGAAATTGTTGACAAATTTTCGAACTCTGGAAGTTGAACGACGTCATTCTCAAAATGTTGAAGTTATCTTCTCAAACCTATCTTCTCATGATCTTCAAAGTCTTGCGGGTAGAACTTATCTACCAATTGACAAATATCATCAATTCTAAAAGATTTTATCACTTCACGAGGATCCAAAGCCGACCCTAGAATAAGCAACTCTGTTGTTTGATCACTAAATCTGCTATTTAATTCTTGGAGTTGAGAATCTATTGCAGCATAAAAAAATATCTATCATGTAATAATGCTTAATCGTAAAATCATCTTGTTGATGGCAAGCTCGACCTCGTCTTGCAACATAATGAGCATTCATATCTAGGATATCAATGTTATGTGATTCACAAAAAGAATTCACCTTGGTAAGCAAAGAATCCCATCCATCATCTCTTAATTTTTGGATGAGTGCTTTAGTGGAAGGAACATGATTCATGGCATTTACAATATCTTGGGATTGACATTGCAAAGCTTGACAAAGATCATTAGTGATCTCCATAAGTTCTTTCATAAGATGTAAGATAAAGACAAATTCATATGAAGTCATTGCCAGCATCTCCTCATTATTAGAACTGTGCATGTTGCACTAAACATATTTACCAAGCTAGTAATTTATTTCAAATGAGAACCTCAACAAGTATCACTAGCACATTGTAAGCTGCCAATTTGGTTCATTCCTTTTCCAATCTGAAGCTCATCAATTGCAATCATGTGCTCAATTTCAGCAGCTTGAGCATTTTTCAGTTTCTCATTACGCTTGCATGAAGCACCAACAATATTGACAATAGAAGTCAATTTAGTGCAAAAGTGGTGAACATTAATAACTTCTCTTGATCATTAATGCCAATTGTAATCGATGTGCTAAACAATGAACATAGTAAGCATATGAGCAAGCATTCAAAATCATAGCTTGTAACCCATTCCATTCACCTCACATGTTACTTGCACCATCGTATCCATGTCCTCTAATATTTTGAAGACAATATAGAGTATATACATTTTTTCAGCATTAATGTCTCAGTGTCTAACACATGAACAAGCCCAAAAAAAATGATTCTGAATAAGACCTTCTTTGTCAACAAACCACAACACTATAGCCATTTGCTCTCTCTTGGATTCATCACGCACTTCATCAACAATTATACAAAACTTTGATTCCCCAATTTCTTCATAGATTGCTTTCTTCACTTTAGTTGAAAAAATATGTAAAATTTCTTTTTGGATCTGTGGTGATGTGTATGAGGCATTTTTGGGAGCTTTATCTAAGACAACTCCATCAACTTTTTCATTATATGCAGCCAATATTTCGAACATTTGAAGAAAATTTCCACGATTGATTGAATTCCTTTTTTCATCATGGTCTCTAAAAGCACATCCTTGGAATGCAAGCCACCTGACTACTTCAATTTTTACCTTAAGTCGTAGTCAATTGTCTGCAATTTGTTGGGAAGAATAATTCTCAACGACTTTCTATATATGTTGGGATTGATTCATCAAATCCAAACATGATATTTCGGCAATTTTATGAGGGGAGTTGGGATCTTTCCCCTCGTGATTTAGAAAAGAACACTTTTTCCATCTCTAACTTTCTTCCAACTTTGAAATCCCTCAAGAGTGAAAGCATTTTTCCCAGAATGTCCAGATGGTTTGTTAAAAAGATAGCACGGTAGATAAAAAGCTACATCTTTCACAGGTGAATATTCTAACTACAAAGGAAATAGTTTGAACCATGAACTTTGAAAGCTACACTGATGAGTTACTGATCCTGATTTGGGATACTTGGAAAGTATAGGTTGGTATGGGCCAGCGTTAATGTAAGCCCGTCGAATTTCTTCACATTAATTAACAGGATAATTCGATATTTGTGGACGCAGCCCTGGATCGCGCTCTAAACTACTAATACTCTCAGATTCTATTGTCTCAATATTAGAATCATGTACAGATGAGGTAACTTCAGTATGTTTTCTTTTGAAAAATCCAACAATTCTAGGTTGTTTCTTCATCTACAAACCAATTACAAAGTTTATTAAGGACATGATTCATAAATTATTCCACACACTAAAAAAAATTCATATTCTATGCATAGAACATATAAGATACGAAACATATAACTATAACAATGAAAACTTCAATTTTCACTCATATTATATACAAATATATTCTCATAAAAAGTAAATAAACAAAGGAAAAAAAAAACTATGACTATGTAAAGTTATCTAACCTAGAATTAAATTTTTTGAAGTAGGAGGTTGGAGAGCAAACAACTTAATTCAATTATTATCTTTTGATGTGTGCAGCTGCTTCAAACTAAGTTCATGTTGCTTCATATAGGAACAAAAATTAAAATCCCAATCGTTTTTTAGTTGGATAAAAGTCTACTTGCTATTTGATAAAGGAGATTTTTTGAAACTTTATTTGATTGGTTGCTTTTATTTTGTATTAATATATTGATGGGGCCCAAAATCACTTAGTCTTTCCATTTTGTGAAGAAATCGCAGTCTTTTACTTGTAAAGAGAAACACATCTTTTCTTTATTGTGAGGGGGCCACAAGCAATAATTATTATATATACTTCCTAAAATCTGTAGGAATAAAGGACCAAACATAAAATTTTATCAAACTTTTGGGGAGGCCCAGGCCCCTTCAAGCCTTCAAATACCTCCGCCACTGGTTTTAGGTGTGTCACTATTGGGGGAGCTTCTATGATGAGAGGAATTTTGGTGAGAGGGTTGAATGAGGGGTTCAATCGCACCATTCATTCATTAAAAAAGTTCAAGTTCAAGATTTTCTCTCTCTCGTTGGAAGGTGGGATTGAACCCCTCATTCAACTCCCTCACCAAAATTTGAAGGTGTAGGACCCTTGGAGTAGCATCATGCCCATCTTTGGAGTTTGATCCATGTTCATCACGGTCATCCCCCACAATCATATTACATGCAAAATGATGCATACATTACTGATCCACTCTAGATCTTCATGATGCCATAATCGAGTTTGTAGAATACCAAATTCTCGCTCCACATTCTTGCAGTTCGCCTCCTATTTTTGTGCAAATAGTTATTTCTTTTTACCCTCAAGTTGAGAAGATGTTTGCCCATTTTGAGTATAACTCATTAGCAAGATAATATCCCTTAGTGTATTTAGTGCCATTGTAAACAAATTAAACTTTTGGTGCACATCCCTCAAGTACCTGAGCAGATAAGAGTGAAGATTAAAGTACATTAAAGTCGTTATGTGACATTCTGAAATACGAATGCCAAGTCCATGTATCAAAGACGCTATGGGTTGGCACGATCCGGTTCTCACCCAAACCGAAATCGATACTATTTATTAGGTTTGTGTTACCCTCTTTTCGGCCGGGGAGGCCGACGGAAGGAACTTTTGGTCCTTCTTCTTTTGGATGCGGGGCGTGCCACCACCAAGCCCCGAAATTGGGCTTGAATGGAATGAGAATAGATGGATGTGTTGCGCTTCTAACTTCTGAGCAAACGATTGATCGACCAAGCAAGGAACCTCTTCTTGGCCTAGATTCTTTCACTTTCTCGGGCTCGAGAATGGTTAGGTTTCGTACGGATGTTTTTGTGATTTTTATGGTTTATGTAAAAATAATGCAATTAAACTAAATATGCGTATAAACGTAAAGACAAGAATTGAAATGCAATAAAATAAATCAAAGCGATAAATAGAGCGAGAACGAAATAAAAGCAATAAGAACAATAAGAACGAAAAGGAAATAAACTTGAAATTAAATTTAATCGAAGTGCGATAACAATTAAATGTAAAGGAATTGAAATAAACTTGAATTGAAACGACAAGAAATATAAACTGAAACAAGAATTTAAACGACAAGGAAAATATAAACTTACACTAGCAAAACGAAGAACTCACTACACTAGGTGCTTGAAAAA
>NC_024133.1:3135461-3177208 GCF_000346735.1 Prunus mume | reverse complement strand
TCCAATCCTGGCCGTGCCCAACAGAACAATCCATATGCACTAGCCCAGCCGCAATTCTTCTTCTCCATCCAATATCCCGTGCCCGGATTAGGTGGGTTTCCACCACCCCCAAACAGTTTGGTTTTGACTAAAAAATTATCCAGTCTGGTGTGCAAATAAGCAGGTTCGATTTTCGATTTTTCTGGTTTTGGAGTGGAATCTGTTTTTATTTATTTTTATTTTAAATAATTGAATTTTTTTTACAAAACTCAACTAAAACTATATTTTTTGGGCTTGAAAATTCATAAATGGTCCAGTTTCATGCAAAGGGATGTGATTGGGCCTAGAAAAGAGAAATAATTTGGAGGCTTGGGGAAAGGATTAGTTATGGGCATAGAAATTTATCATTGTGCTTAAATATTTTATTACAAAATACACAGCCAGTTCAGTTCAGCCCGATCCCATTTTTTCACTATAAGAACCGGAATTGGACTAAACTCGTCCGATCCAATATTGGTAAACTCAATTTTTATTTTATTTTATTTTTCTTTTTGCTCAATTCGGCTTGGTTTTCTAGTTGAAATGCCCACCTCTGAAAGACCCTACGGGCTCAAGAATAATAATTGACGATCATGGTGCCCCACGTAAGCTCTATGGTGCGAGGTTGAGCATGCAGTCCATGCTGCCAAGCATACCAGGAAACCCACGAGGTTCGTTGGGAGTCGGTCACTGGAGGTATTGTCTTTTGTACCTGGCATGGATTGTATGACATTATCTCTTCGCCATGTCTTGCCTTCCTTGTGACTAGTGGAGGATCCTTGATTTTTATCCCAAGGGATCAACGTGTAAAAGTAAACCTTTTTTTTTTTTTTTACAACAAAAACCTTAAAAACTTAAACAATGCCACTATCATTTACAATTCATAGTAAAAAAAGACTTGTTTATGTTGTTTATGTATAACTATTAGAAAATCTTATTACAAATTCAATACGAGAGATATGAAAAAAAAAATTAGAAATAATGTGAATCAAATATGAGGACTATTAGAAAATCTTATAAATAATATAAATAATGTAATTTCAATATGAGATTACGTTGTGCATATTGGCTCTATATTTGCTTCTCTCAAAGAAAAAAAAGTCCCAAATATGCTTCTTTTAAAAAGAAAAAATCAAAATTAGTTATAGTTTTTTTTTTTCAAAAATTAATTAAGTTGAAAAGGATTTTAAAATCAAGAAAAGATAAAGATAAATTTGTGGAGGTGAGAAAGGTTTGGCAATATTTGTTGCACCACTTGTTTAAATTGCCACCCTTTGATCCATTTGAGGGTTTACTAAAATGTGTGGACAACCAAAAAGGGTCACAAGGCACAGTGGTAGGGGTGGGCACGGTCTAGATTGGACCGGCCAAATTAATTATAATATAATGGCTTGATTCGGTTTGATTTTGTCAAAAATCATGAAAGAAGCTGAACCAAACAAAACCAATTTAAGACTATTTGGTTTGGTCGGTTTGGGCCTAAGTCCAGTTCTCTTTCCTTTTGTATTTTTTCAACATTGTTAGCCAAGATTTTCGTAGAAATATTACCTAAACTTATACATCAGTTTGAATTTGTCACCTTAAAAAAAATTTAAGAGAAATGTCACCTTAATTTTTCAGAATCCATGATTTGTCATATGACTTTAACACCATCCAATTTTCCATCAATTTTTAAGGATATTTTAGTCTTTCCATTTTCAAGGGTATTTTTAAAATGGAAAATCATTATAAATAAATAAAAAAACACAGTGGGTGACCAAGCAAACTTTAGATCCTTCAACACAAATAGAGTGGCGTAAGTTAATGAAACTATGAAGACAATAAAGGTGGTTGAATTTTGGGTAGGAAGCTTAAGTAGTTTTAAATCAGGTATCTGAAAATTTTAGACATGCTCAATGAACACCATAAAAATATTTGTACATGCTCAGAGAGAGAGAAGAGGGAGGAGGAGGGGTCATGTGCGATGTATTTTGGGTGTGGGTGTGGGTGGGGGAGAAAGGGAGAGAGAGATCTCTTTTTTCTCTCTTTTTTTCCTTGAAAATGGAAAGACTAAAATACCCTTAAAAATATATGGTAAATTGGTTGGTGTTAAAGTGAGATGACAAATCATGGATTTTGAAAAATTAAAATGACATTTTTCTTAAATTTTTCTTTAAGGTGACAAATTGAAACTGAGGTATAAGTTCACGTGATATTTCTACCAAAAAAAAAAACAACAACAAATTTCAATAACTAATATAACTCAATTCAAATATCCTTATATAGTTATTACCTCATTAGAGTATTACAAATGTAAAATAAAATATAAATAAATAAATATACACATAACGATCCAATTTGATTTAGGCCGGTTTACAAAAACTCAAAACACAAAACCAAACCATAAATAGTCTAGTTCGGTTTTTAAAATGTTTGACTTTTTCTTGGTCAGTCTAGCCGAATTGATGCCCACCCTACTTGCGGGTCAATGGTAACCTATAGAAAGCTTTCGTCTTTAGGATTTAAGACGACAACCCCTTAATCCATTTCATCTACTACTGCTTTAGGTTGCGTTTGTGGGTGGTATTATAGTTTCCAAGTTCCAGTGTCCAATTTAATCTCAAAGGTTCTTTGGCATTTCGTCGAACAGTTGGTGGGCAATCAGAGGCCGCCACCCAACCTTCCATGGGGTCGTTATAAAAGCTGCCATGGAGGTTTTTCGACATTCAAAGGGTCAAGCGACCCCATTTATCCCTATGTGAGTCCGCCACTGCTTGTGACGGTCATGCCAACCGCTGTTTCACATTCAAAAGTCAAACAAGTTTGTTGGCTCATTGTATTATGGTGGAGGAGAAAGATATTCATACAAGAGATGAATAATTCAGAAGGCTTTGACATTTAGAGATAAATGGATGATATCGAGAATAAAAATTTGAGGGTTGAGATGGTATAGGGGTCTTTTTGTTCCAGCAGCCTGACGAATGAGCTTGGGCTGCCATAAGGAAAAGACAAACAAAATTGCCCCTGTGCTTGAGTTCGAGAACCAGGCTCCAAAAGAGTTTTGAAAAGTTTGTGAAACCTTAGAAAACACATTGGGTTCCTTTCACCAATAATGTTGGTTCTATCCTTAACAACTAAAATGAGTTATTAAAAACAACAACTTTAATTCTCTCAAGTGCACGAACCGTTTATAGTATAACTTATATAAATACGAGGTTGATCCCATGGAGAATGGTAACTTGGTTCCAAGTTAAATTATTTAGAATGCTAGAAAAATATAGAATAAAGAAACTGACTAACTAGCTAAAGGCAATGTCGAATTCAACAATGCCTCTTGCTAATTACTTAAGGTCTAGGATAATATCCTAGCACCACACATGCACTCGAAATGGGGGGTTTTGTTGTTGAAATGAAAAGAAGAAAGTGAAATGAAAGTGCTCGAAAATAAACACTAGCAGCAATCAACAAGTTGTGAAACAATGATTGAGAGGTGTTAGAGCTTTGGAATCCACCACTAGTTTTCCTATTCAAGTTATGAATGCATAGAAATTGACTCAAACTTCATCAACAATAGATTATCACATACAAGCCTATGGTATCTAGGTGCAGGATGTATATTCTCCTAAGGCATGTAATTGTGTATGGTATCTACACAATACATGATCTCTAATATGCAACCTAAGCATGGTATCTACTTAGAATAAAGCATACAAGAGTCATTAAGCTCTATGAGAATATGATAATCACACAAGTCCTAGAACATGGTATCTGTCCTAGTCAACCTATGGTTATTAACCCCTTGAATGATTCTTAGGCCATTCATGTGTTGCTTGTGAAAGGAGAGTAGAATTGGTGAATCTAAACCCCTTCCCAACCTATGCTAGATGCATAAAATCCTAGTTAGCTACTCCAAGAAAACATACATCAAGCACATAATAAACTGGAGATTGACAACTTGATAATGAGAGCAAGGAAATCAATTAACTATAAAATCATCCATAACATTGAATATTCATGAGTAGGGCTTCATCCTAAGCCCTGACTAAATGGATTAGTTAAACATAACTATGAATACAGAAAATAAGAAATACATAGATAGGATAAGGAGAAGAGAAGAACTAGCTGGCAGCAATCTAGTTCCTAGGACAGCTCCAAGCTTTCTTCTCTCTTTGTGGTGAATCTGAATGTGTGTATGAGAGTAATGGATGAAGTGAATGTGTGTGTCTGCCTCCCCATTGAATGAGTATACAGCTCTCTATTTATAGAGTGCAATTTCGTCCTCCCATTTGGCTGGTGAAGCACACCTCTCTTTCCTGCTCCCAACTGCTCCAGCTGCCCATACCAGTTGACATACTTGCCAACTGCTCCAGCTGCCAAATACATGCTTTGATATGGTTTCTTTATGGAAAGCTTGACTTTTGTTCATCTTTCTGAGTTCTTGAGCTGACTTGACTCCCATGTGTGGCTGCCCATGTGTAGCACATGGCTTTAGGGATGTAGCCGCATTAAAAGTGATGGCAGCCAACATGACATTTATGTGAACTTGGTTTAGTCTTTGATATGCTGAGGGCTCCATATTTATCCAATTAGGTTGAAATTTGGATATGTTATAATAGACACCCATTGAAACAACTTCTATCAAGGATATCTCCTCATCCGACCTGTGTAAGTTGCTGAAATGAGGCCTGCAAGATGACTTACGAAACTGAACTGACAAGGAGTGTGGCCTAAATTGGGTTTGTTTTTAACCTCATATTCCTCTTATCCCAATCAGCCCTTAACAAGCATGGATTACATCAAATGTGATCTCTTGCTGTCTTAACCTACAAAACAAACAAAAAGAGGTAAGTGACTCAAAATAAAAAGAAACTAAGCAAAGTCACTAAGTAAAGAAGGCATGTGAATGTATGAAATTATGAACTTATCAAATAACTAAATAAATGAGATAGATTAGTAATATGGCTTGCTTGATAAGCTTGTGGCATGGGAGCTAAGACTTCACGAGTTTAGCAGTAGAGAGAAAAACGAAAGCTTAAAGTAAGGGGGGAGAGAGATTTGGTAAGATTTTGACTAAGGAAGAAAGGGAGAGATAGAAGCAGAGAATGGGGTGCCTTGAGTAAATTTCCAACTGATCGACAAAAGCTTGGTCGTGCTCTAGATGGTGGTGTGTTTGCTGGGTAGAATGAGTCTTCTTTTATAGGCGCTGGAACCTTTAATTTTATTAAGCCTTTCTCTCCATTTTCTTTCACTTTCTCCCATACACTCTTATTTGGTGAAATTTCCTCAGCCTAAGCGTATATGCACCAAGCTTTTTAGGGTTCCAATATCTTTACACAATTGGACCTCTCCATGTGACTGAGGCGCCACCCTCTTTTTATTTTGGTTTTCCTATTAGAGCTTGCAGAAGAAAGAAACAGGGGTAAATGCATTAGTCTAATGGGTATTCCTTTTGCACATATTAATCTCAGTTGGTTTTTACAGTGGCCTGCTATTTGACTTGGTTATGAGGTTTTTGACAAGTTAGATACGATGCTAGATATTTTATATGGTACTGGGCTGGGCTTTTCTAAGGTATTGGGTCGTTGGCATTTTTATTTCCGGCGGCCAGCTAATCCTTCATGGTTTCGTCAAGCTGCTGGAAGCAACTTATTTGCTTCGTTCTTTGTCAAGGCACTGGGCATCTTAGCTGGTGCGAGATTTTCCTAAGTATTGCAACCTATTGGATATCTTCCTAAGGCATTGGGCCATTTTTTCTCTCTCCCTTGCTTACCCATATTTTTGGACTCAAGAAATAGACTTGAGTTTTGGTGCTCCGAAGTAGCCCAAAACTTCCATTCCTTGAACCTTCAATAAGCCTCGTGAATACTTGTAACCATTCATACCACAACCTACTCAGCAAGCCCTAGGCGTTCACATGGCTTGGGTCCATTTAAGCTTGCAGTGCAGCTCGATGTCAAACTAACTATTTTCGCTTGGCATGTTGCGTGTTTGCTTGGCGTGGCATGTCACCCACAACTCGTGCAATGTCACATCCCGAGATCGGCTCCGCCGTAGCACGATATTGTCCGCTTTAGGGCCCCCCTCTCTGCCCTCACGGTTTTGTTTCTGGAAACTCAATAGCAACTTCCCAGCGGGTCACCTATCCTGAGATTGCTCTAGCCCCAACTCGCTTAACTTCGGAGTTCATATGACTCCGAAGCCAGTGAGCTCCCAAAAGGCCTCGTACTAGATAGAGACGGGCATGTACATATAAGGCACATCACCCTCTCTCCATTAGTCGATGTGGGATGTTACAATCCACCATCTTTAAAGGCTCAATGTCCTCGTCGACACACTCGCATCACACGACATAGTGGCTTTGATACCAAATTGTCACATCCCGGGATCGGCTCTGCCGTAGAACGATATTGTCCGCTTTGGGCCCCTCCTCTCTGCCCTCACAATTTTGATTTTGGGAACTCAAGAGCAACTTCCCAGTGGGTCACCCATCCTGGGATTGCTCTAACACCAACTCGCTTAACTTCAGAGTTCTTATGACTCTGAAGCCAGTGAGCTCCCAAAAGGTCTCGTACTAGATGGAGGCGGGCATGTACATATAAGACACATCACTCCCTCTCCATTGGTCGATGTGAGATGTTACATGCAAACTCATCCGACAAATTCATGCATACCTTAGACGGGTTTCTTCCCTGATTAAGCGTTGCGTTGAACTAGAAATATGCTTGGACCCAACCTTGGATTTTTTAGGACTCAACAGATGGAGATGAGAGAATCTGTCCAACTATTGAAAATGAAATTTTATAATGTTAGAATCTCGAATTTTATATACATGAAAATCCAAATGTGCATGAAAGTTGAAAATTTCTAATGAAATTCTATGTTATCAGAATTTTAAAAAATTAACACAAATAAATTAATACATGAAAATCTTAAATACATTTCCTCCATTGTTGCAAAGACTACATTTGCATAAACTGCATGGAAATCTGATTTTTTACATCCTAAATAGGCATCTCCCCACTCTACACATTCTTATAAAATTATGTAGAAATGAAAAGAAAAAAAAAACAAAAACAAAAAACAGTGAAGAGAATCTTTTGAAGTCTTTCCCTTTCCTTTAGCTTTACCTTCCTCTTCATCCCTTTTCTCTCCGATGCTGTTTGGTCTTTTCCCTCTCAATTACTGAATTACTTTCCCTTTGTCTGAGATATGTAGAGATGCCTGTTGCCAACTCCTCTACGAAAAGACTTAAAAAAGTTTCTCAAAAGCCCTCTGCTTTTATTTCTTTGTCTGCCATTAAAATGCCATAAATATAAACACTTTACTTCTTCTCTCCCATCCCCACTTGCCACCATCTCTCCCTCTCCCTCTCACGTTCTCTCTCTCTCTCTCTCTCTCTCTAGGTAGAGAGAGAATAAAAAACTCTGGTCATTTTCCGGCGGTTGCTCTCGTTTTCACTGTACTTAATATCTCGCATTTTCCATCTTTGTCATTGACTCTTCACCTGAAAATGGGTTGATATTTTGCGTCCAAAGTCACACGAAAACTGGTTTTCGTCTGCTTTATCTTACCTTGGGTTCTGCCATTAATCCCATTTTCACATCTGGGTTTTCCTCAAATCCCAACACAACCCATCAAAAACAGAGAAAGGCGCGACCTTTATTAAGCCAAAAAAAAAAACACACACACACACACAAACACAAACAAAGAACAAGAAAACATGATCAGTTTCACAGACCTCTACCACGTTCTCACAGCTGTTGTGCCACTCTATGTGGCCATGATCTTAGCCTACGGCTCAGTGAAATGGTGGAAGATCTTCAGCCCTGATCAGTGTTCGGGCATAAACCGCTTTGTGGCTCTGTTTGCAGTTCCTCTGCTCTCTTTCCACTTCATCTCCACCAACAATCCATATGCCATGAACTACAGGTTCATAGCAGCTGACACTCTTCAGAAAGTCATAGTCTTGGTGGCCCTAGCAGTATGGTCAAGAACCAGCTCAAGAGGCTCTCTAGAATGGTCCATAACTCTCTTTTCTCTCTCCACTCTCCCCAACACTCTGGTCATGGGCATACCCTTGTTAAAGGGCATGTATGGAGATGCCTCAGGCAGCTTGATGGTCCAAATTGTGGTCCTCCAATGCATCATTTGGTACACGCTGATGCTCTTCTTGTTTGAGTACAGAGGAGCTAGGCTCTTGATTGGGGAACAGTTCCCAGACACTGCTGGCTCCATCATTTCCTTCAGGGTTGATTCTGATATCATTTCCTTAGATGGGAAAGAGCCGTTGCAAACTGAAGCTGAGGTTGGTGAAGATGGCAAGCTCCATGTCACTGTCAGAAAATCTACAAGCTCTCGCTCTGAAATCTACTCCAGAAGATCCCACGGACCCAACTCTGGCGTTTCCTTAACTCCAAGGCCTTCTAATCTAACAAATGCTGAGATTTACAGCCTTCAGTCTTCAAGAAACCCAACTCCCAGAGGTTCAAGCTTTAACCACACCGATTTCTACTCCATGGTGAACGGCAAGAACATGAGCAATGCGAGTCCAAGGCAGTCAAATTATGGAAATGTTGGGTTTGATGAAGAGGCAGGAGGAGTTGGGATGAGAGGAGCAAATGGGGTTTATCCGCCGGGGAATTCAGGGTATCCCGCACCTCCTACAGCCGGAATTTTCTCTCCGGTGACAGGGCCCAATGCGAAGAAGAAACCCAATGGGGCTGATGGCGGTAAAGATCTCCACATGTTTGTTTGGAGCTCAAGCGCCTCACCTGTGTCTGAAGGAGGCATTCATGTTTTCAGAGGTGGAGAGTATGGCAACGACATTGGTGGGGTTGCTCACCAAAAGGGTATGCTAATTTGCCAACACTAATCTTTGAGAATATTTGTCACATGGGCATGCTTGTTTTGGCTCTATTATTAGATTGTTGTGTTTGTGATGTGTAAACTATTTGTTAAGGTTTTGGATCTTTCTGTACGTTTATGCAAACTGTATTTGTCTGGATGAATGTGGGATTTGATTTTTATCTGCTTGTGGGTGAAGAAGTGGGGTTTGTTGGATTTTGTTTGTTATGCCCCATTTTTCTCTTGTTGCTTTTCCAAAACAAAATCCACTGTTTTTTGTTTCTGGGTCTTATTTTGTCATTACTGGTGACTAGTGGCATTGCTTTTTGTCATGTCCTTTTTTCTCATGTTTTGATCTGCAACAATTGGTTTTTGCTTTCAAATTTAGATTACGATGAGTTTGGCCGAGATGAGTTCAGCTTTGACAACAGACCAAATTCAAATGGGGTTGACCGGGAAGGTCCTGTGCTTTCCAAGTTGGGTTCAAGCTCCACCACTGAACTCCATCCCAAGACAGCTCATGGTGAACCAAAGGCCACAGCCATGCCTCCTGCTAGTGTTATGACCAGACTGATTCTTATCATGGTTTGGCGAAAACTCATTCGGAACCCAAACACTTACTCCAGCCTTATTGGCCTCACCTGGTCTTTAGTCTCATATAAGTAAGCGTAACTACATTGTGAAATACTTTCTGAGGGTTTTACAATCATAATTGGAAGTTTATAATCTGTGTTGTGATTTTTCAGGTGGCACGTTGTTATGCCCGCAATCGTGGCCCGTTCAATCGCCATTCTGTCGGATGCAGGTCTTGGAATGGCCATGTTTAGTCTTGGTATGTTAAACTTCCAAAGTTAATGCTTTTGTGCTAAATATTATACAACTCTAGTTGGACAACATGTTCTTAGATGGCTAAAATATGTATTATTGATGAGCATTATCTTTAATGGGATTGCAGGCTTGTTCATGGCATTACAACCAAAGATGATTGCCTGTGGAAATTCAGTTGCATCCTTTGCCATGGCAGTTCGATTCCTCTCTGGTCCGGCTGTCATGGCGGCAGCCTCAATTGCTGTAGGACTGCGAGGTGTTCTGTTGCACATTGCCATTGTACAGGTAATGAAAGTTTGCCTGTGGAAAATTCTTCAAAGGCTTCAATGGATAACAAATAACCTTTTGTTCTGTGATTTCAGGCAGCTCTTCCACAAGGGATTGTTCCCTTTGTCTTTGCCAAGGAATACAATGTTCATCCTGACATACTAAGCACCGGGTTCGAAACATGAACTTCATCTTGATTTTAATTCCACTTCTTAGTCTTAAACTTGTAGTAATCTGATATAAGCAAGTTTGTTTTTGTGTTGTGCAGGGTAATTTTTGGAATGCTAATTGCTCTGCCTATCACATTGGTTTACTACATCCTGCTTGGACTGTGAAACAGAATCTCTTAACTTGTTGAGCAAACAGTAGTCATAATGTAGTTCTCACCATTTTGGCATTGGGATTTTGCTTTTTGGCTCTCTAACAGAAGAACAGCATAGATTTTCAGAAGAACGTGGACAAGAAGATAGAGATGTGGGAGGAAATATAATGACAAGTTCTCTTCGCACAAGGTAGGTAGAGAGAGAGAGAGAGAGAAGAGAGAGAAGAATCAGAGATGGAGAAATGAGCTTTTAGGAAGCTCTGCTACTTTTTTATTCTCATTTTGCCCTTTTCTATGAACCCTTTGTGCCTTTGTTTTTTGTTCTTTTGATGAAGTGAAGCTTGTTTGTAGTTGGAGATGCCCTCTACTTTCTAACCTTTTAATTTTTCCTAAGGTCAAAAAGGATTTAATCCCAATTGGAATCTCTATGCTAGAAATTTAAAGCCAAACCAAAACTGCTTTTTCTACAAGAAAAAGTCTGTAGCCAAACAGTGGATGCCTTCTACAGCCCGAACATATCAAATGCGTGCTAGTTGTTTATTGGGTTTTGTGGTCTGTCTGCCTTTTAGGCAGTGCTTAATGGTACCAGCTGTTAGCTGTGACTTGAATAAATATAGCCCAATATAATACATATCTGCTTTTTTCACAAGCATTGAAATTTAATTTTGGGCATATGTGCTTGGAACTTGAAAATGAGAGGCATGGCAAAAGCTTTGCAGGCAAGCTGCTAGAAAAGATAAAGCAAATGTATAGCAGCAGCCTAGCTGACATGCTGAGGGGAGCCTATCTCCATAGCCAATGTCGGTTGGTATTGCTCAAAGTCTTGCTTTAAGGATGTGTTTGGCAGAGCTTGTAAAGCTCTACGCTGCTGGTCTTTGAATTGGGGAACACTAGGGACCGCTGAGAGAGAAAATTGCTTTCCAAATGAACGAGGAGCTTAAACTTTAACTTTTGCAGCAAGTTGCCCAATAAAGTTTCTGCTGAGAAGAATGGAAAATATTTTCTTCCTTTTTGTTGTGTGTGATTTGAACCTCTTTTTGCTCGTTGTGTTGTCTATCAACCAGTAAAAAGCTCTTCAGCATGCTAGTAGGTCGGGATGAGTGGTTGCTTGCTGTCCAGGATTTTTTCTAGGGTTTGTTGCACTTAAGTTGTCACGCTTGGATTTAACCTTAAACCAAACCAAAGGGAGTGAAATCCAAATTCACTTGAAAGACTAGTTAAACCAAGATTGTTTTTTTTTTACTAAATTACTTCATGGATTTGTCAAACTCCCAAAAAAGAACATAAGTTCTTACATTACAATTACTTGTAATTTACAGAAATGAAAAAAAAAAAAAAACCGCAACTCCTTCCTACTCAAGTACATGGTTATAGAACTTCCCTTGTATATTGTCTTTCAAAAGTACAACATTAACCTTTTAAAAGGATTCTAAAGCTTTTAAGATAACCACAAGATCTTATATTTCGTGGCCAAAACGTCAAAAAGAGCTTAACTTCAAGTCTAATCTTTTCTGAAAGGGATCGGAAATGGTGCGTTATAAAGCTTGGTAAGCAAAAATATTCATGGCTACGAGTGAGGGTGAGGACCACAACTATATAGGAGCTGAAACACAAGTAATATTCCAGATTTGCTATATTTTGGGTTCTAACCCGTTTGGTTCATGAGAAAGGAGGCTTGGGTATGAGAAATCAATTGCTTTTCCATGTTTGGTAAGTCAATGCATGGGAAATGGTTGCATGACACATGAGAAAGTAGAGGAGAAAATGAAATCCTCCTCCCAACTTGGGTTTTGTTTTCCCTCTTTATGGAAAAGTTTAGGAAAATGAGCCAACATTCAATGCATATTTTTCATGACCATTTTGTCCCCATTAATAGTTTAGAATTACAATATATAATTAAATGCACTTCTTTTTTATTTGATTTAATATGGGTATAATTGAAAAATTATACAAACTTTGTTTTCCATTCCTACTCAAAACAAATATAGGAAATGAAATAAAATGAAATCTCCTGGTTACTTTCCCGGCATTACCAAACGTGGGAAATGAATTTTTCATTCTCATCCCTTAATAAATAACATGGAAAATGATTTCCTCTTAAATCCGTTCCGTGAACCAAACGAAACCTAAGAGGACAAGAAATTTTTGGAGCCCTACTGCGAGAGTAATATTCTATTCCAACTGAACTAAAGTTTCAAGTCTTAACCTAAAAGTTTCGAGTTTCTTCTATTTTCACTTTCCAATCTGATTGAAGCCTAACAAAATTCTTTTGCAATAGGAATGAAGTTAATGAGTTCTTCCCTCCTCCATGCCACCGCACCATCTAATCCCATAAAGAGAGAAGAGAGCTGGAGAGCAAATCTTGAGGATATAGACTACTTGTCAAAATGTACATCTTCTCGTCTCATGACACACACAGCCATCATAATCATCCTTCATCATTTCAATTCATCAAAAGCCGCATCTTCAGTTAAAGCAAGCTAGATTTATGGGGCTGCTATAAAATATGTAGTTTGCGTCCTTCCTTGAGAGAGAGAGAGAGAGAGAGAGAGTAGTCAATGATGGTGATAATTAAAGAAAATGGTATTAAGTATTCAAATGTGCGAGTGACAGCAATCTCAATCAAAGTGACTGTCTGGTTTGCTTAAACTTTTTTTTTCTTAAGTAGTGCTTCCACCTTTTCTCTTCCTTTTTCATGGAAAACCTAATTGAACCAGGAAAGTTGTATGCAGAGCATGAGATGATTCTACAGAATATAATGATGAAACCCAGCAGCCACCTTGTATTTTTAATCATCTTTCAAGGAATGTGCAGCACGTGTGCCACTTGGGTCACATTGCCCCATTCAAACTTTTCTTTGTTTTATGCCCCATATATTATATAAATACAAATGCATATGTTATTAGTTGTAAAGTCACATGGAAGAGTACTAGTTTTATAAGAAGAGAATGTTTGTGAATACATGGGTTATGTGAGAGTTTGGTGTTAGTGGCGACAAAAAAGCCTGTTTTTCACTTAATAAAATCAAAAGACAAAAGCCAACGTGTCTAGCCGAGTGGAAAGAGCTCTAACTTGCAGACGTGTGATTTCAGATTTTAATCATCATGGCACCTTGACATTGTGTGTCTGTAATCTTTTTTCCCAATATCGTTTGTATAAAAAGAAATTAAAAAGGAAAAGGGAAACCAAACAAACAAAAGCAGAATGGTGGGGTATGTAGGTACTTGATGCATCCAGTGCGGGCTCAAACTAATTTTAAGTAGCTTTTCTTACTTGAGGCCCAAAATGTATCAGATACCCTACAACTTATTATATAGCCCAAATAAAAAAGTCCTAAACAAAAAGAGACCACCCAAAATTAAGAAGAGAGGACTACTGAAATTTAGAGCCCGCGAACAATACTTCATGGCCCATCCATATAAAACAGATCCAAACGGCAAGCATCTTCGCTTATATGGAGGCTAGAATGAGGGGTCATCGTGAGGGATTATAATGAGAGGGTTCTTAATAGTCGTTCGATTTAGTGCATAGTTATTATTGAACTGTAGAATTGAACTCCCTCATTGTAACCCCTCAACATAGCCTCTCATTATAGAAGCTCCCCCTTTGCTTAAGACAAAGATTGATGTTTGGTCTAAGATTCGATCTAAACTTGTGGGTCCTTAGCTCCCATGCCACAAGTTTCTCATGCCAAATATTTTCCACATTATCAACACTTTCTCAAACTCAAGTAACATCCTTCCACTATTAGACCAGCAATAACATATATTGCTATGTTTTGACATGAAAGAAATTAACTGTTTTTTTTCCCCGACTAAATTGTTTCCATATTCATTTTCTATGCTTACTTATTTCTTAGTGACACCGTCAACATGTCTACATGATTGATTTGTAAAGTGTCAGACATGATATATATAGTCCCCTTCTATTAAGGGATCCCTCAAATAATTTATTTGAAGGACGCCCTTTAGAGTACTCTACAAATTTTTTTTTTCCAACGATCTAAACCATATATTTTTTAAGTCTACATTCATAGATCATTCTTACAAAAAATTAAATAAATCAGAAACCATTTCGACATCCAATTATATCATACAAAATCAATGAACACGGTGCTTCAAGAAAGTACTAAAATTTCAATAATACAATTGAGTGTTCAAATAATATCGGATTCCATTAATTTTTTTTTTTTTGGTAGAGATGATCTTTGAATGATTATCTAAAACATAGACGGTTTGGATTAATGAAATACAATGCGGAATAAGCCCTATAAAAATGTCCCACAAATAAGTTAATTTGAAGAATCCTCAATGAAAGCTATAATATATTCCAAAATGTACTAGCGGGCTGTCGTCAAGTGACCTTACCCAAGACAAATGCTGCTTGTTTTTTGTTTTTGTTTTTGTGGTCCATTACAAAAGTAAATATAATGCTTACAAAAACATGTCAAACTATCAACAAGAATTAAACGTCCAGGAATTTACACTCGACAAATAGATTCTGATTTGAATTCCAAACTGGAAAATGTGCAACTTTTGTTTGGAAAAGAGTAAACCAACAACAAAAATGGCTTGACTTTTGCCCCCCCAGCCCTCTTTTCTTTCGTACCATGTTTAATTTGAAACGAAAATATTCACATTGGGAAATAGTAGGCGGGTCATGTAACACATTGAAACTGAGAAACTTCATCTTGAATAAAATAAATAAAAAAGTTACTTATGTTAACACTCGCTAAGGTTTTTATTATTCTTTTTAAATACCCCTGAGATTTCAGAAATTACAGAAACACCCATTGAGGTTTTAGGTTGTTTTCACAAAACCACTTTTCGTTCAAAAATTGATGATTTTTATATAAAATATTTCTTCACATGATAAAGTTAGCATTTGAGATTAGAGTGCACATACATTTATTATTTGTTATTTGCATAATTTTTATTGTATGAAATCATCAAGCTTTGGACGAAAAATTAATGAAAATGAGTTTTGTGAGAACAATTTAAAACCTCAAGGAGTTTTATGAAAAAGCCAAAAATCTCAGGAGGTGTTCATGAAATTTCTCCATTTCCTATTTGGATCATTGATTAAAAACAAAATGTTAAAGAAAGAGTAACTATAATAATCCCAATCCTAGGAGTACTTTAATAATCCCATCCAGAAAAATATGGCAGGATACTTGAAATATGCTTATGCTAGAGATGCTAAAATATGGCCGCAAATGTGATTATTGTTCAAGTTATGTATGTGAGTGTTTGCGGTACATGCTCTCAAATATTTAAGTTACAAGCCCTTTGTTATTATTAAAAAAAATTTAAACAAAAAAATAACATTTAGTCCACACATTGCTTACATGGCTTCCACGTCCACAAAAAATGCATGACCCACGTTATATTCTATATCATTAGTTAACACAATTTTTGATGGCATTTGCCACATTATTGCTACATGGAGCAAAGCCAAGGTGGCTAATTATAATTTTTTTTTGTTTAGGTGGTACTTGACAAAAGCCTAAATGCATGTGATATATAATATTCAGTTCTTTTCTTATGCAGATGTATGTACGTTATTATTGTGCAGACGCTATTGTAAACAATGAGAAAAGTATGGAGGGGTAGTAGCAATTCAATAACGTTCCCACGGTAACAAAGTTCGGACTTCCGAACTCATAAAACCCATTTTCATTGATTTTTCATTCAAAAATTGATGATTTCAAATGATAAAGTTAGCCATTGAGATTAAATTACACATACATTCATTGAGGTTTGTTATTTGCTTAAGTTTTTATTATATAAACACATCAAGCTTTGGACGAAAAATCAATGAAAATGGGTTTTGCAAAAACGATTTAAAACCTCATGAGTGTACGTGTAATTTCTGAAACCTCAAGGAAAGCCGAAAACCTTAAGAGGGTCTTCATGTAATTTCTTTGTTTTTTAATGAACAATCAATGAAAATGAGTTTTGTAAAAACAATTTGAAACCTCAAAGGGTATTCATGTAATTTTAAAACCTCAAATAGTTTTTTGGAAAACACTAAAAATCTCAAGAGATCTTACTTGTAGGAAATGTCATCCCATTATCTTATACCTTTTTTTGGAGACATGCTATGAAGAGTTTTAGTGGCCCTAGAAAATACCGTACAAAAAAACAAATGGAACTGAAAATTGCAGAGCATTTTATCGTCATACTCACATCATCATATAAGAATTCCACTTTTTGTCATCCCTCCCTTTTCCCCAATATAAATAAATAAAAATATAAAACCCATTTGGACCCCAAAATTCACGGATATATATAAAACCCTAAAGACAAAAGACTAAACCACCGAAAGTCTCCAACACTTTCATTTCATTTCATTTCAGTACACACACACACACACACTCACACACACAATATATATATATATATATATATATGTATCTCACTCATCTCTCTCAGTTGGTCGGTCAAAAAGCAAATCAGAAAACAAGAACAGTATTCAGTGAGGAAAAAAAAAAACTTGACTCAGACAAGAACAAGATATGCAGCCAGCCGATCATCAAAACCAAGAGCTCTATCGTTTTTTGGCCCAAAACGGGTTAATTAACGTGAACAACAATAATGGTTCATATGTTGGGTTCCCAGGAGGAGCTAGCTGTGATCAGTTTTCAGCTATGCAAAGCTTTTGCAGCTCTTCTTCTTACAATTATTACCCTCTGGAAGTCTCTGGAGTTAGCACTGAACATGAAACCTCACCTCAAGATAGAGCCCTTGCTGCTCTCAAGAATCACAAGGAGGCTGAGAAGAGAAGGAGAGAGAGAATCAACTCCCATCTCGATAAGCTTCGAGGCCTTCTTCCTTGCAATTCCAAGGTACCCTCAGTTCATTAATCATATATATTTGTTTTTTGCAAGGTTAATTTTGAAGTTTGTTTTTGGGTTTGTGTTTGAAAGTTTGAACTTTGCTCTTAAAAATTTGTTTTGCTTTGTCTTAGATCGTTTCTCACTTCATCCACATTCATTTTTCTCTTTGTTGACTGATGTTTGGTTGGTGAGAAAAGAAAAAGTTGGCAAGTACTGCTGGAATTGGAATCCTAGACTTTATCTCACTTTTGACCAAGGAATCAAAGATTTTATGTTCATTGACTTGTGCTAAATTACAAGTTTTACTAATTAGAATCAGTACTTAAATTATTTTTTTGGTAATAGTGTAAGGATCAAGTGTTTTCACTAATTCATTCTGAATTAATTAAATTCAGAAAAAAGGTTTCTTCTAGTGAACTGCTTTTACAAGTGAAATTCAAAGATCTTGGATCTATACAAAGCTTAGGTTCTTTTGAAGCTTTTGAATGTTCAAACTCTAAGTACTATCTGAAAAAGAAAAAGGGATCAATGGAATTGTAGTACTCAGACTGGTCTTAAGTGTACATATACTGTATTTGGGAAAGTTGCTGAGCTTTTTACAATTAGGGTTTCTTATTATTATCTTTATTCTAATTCTAATTTATTTATTTTTTTTAAACAAAAATATCAGACAGACAAAGCCTCTCTGTTAGCAAAGGTGGTTCAACGAGTGAAAGAGCTGAAACAACAAACTTCAGAGCTCACTGAGCTTGAGAGCTTCCCTTCTGAGACTGATGAAATCACTGTGCTCTCTTCGGATGATTATTCAAGTGATGGAAGAATTATTTTCAAGGCCTCTTTGTGCTGCGAGGACCGGACCGACCTCCTACCTGACCTAATTGAAATTCTAAAATCCCTCCATCTGAAGACACTCAGAGCTGAAATGGCCACCCTCGGAGGAAGAATTCGCAACGTGCTTGTCGTTGCTGCGGATAAAGATCACACCATTGAATCAGTCCATTTCTTGCAGAATGCGTTGAAGTCTTTACTAGAACGCTCAAATGCTAGTGAAAGATCGAAAAGGCGACGCGTATTAGACCGCACATTAGTCCTTTAATTAGTACTAGTACATACTGCTAAAATGGTGATCATAACTATTTTCAAGTTCGTCTTTCATTCTATATATTTTCTCATATATGTAATTTTGTTTGAAATTAATTGTGTGGGTTTGTTTTTAATTTATATATGGAGTTGTTTTTTAGGGCTTTCAATCTCAGACTCAGAGCAAGCTTGTTGCAATTCGCATGCATGTGATCTAAAAAGAGACCATTTTGATGAATGATTTTATGAAGTAGAGGATCATAGATTCTACTGCACGTGAAGTACGCTTCTATGAGTTTCCTATTTTTCATGCATCTGTGAAAGTTTCTCAGAGGCTGAGCTAGCTGCTCTGAGCTCTCAAGTTCTGTATATATATATATATATATATATATATATATATATATTACACTGATTCTCAAGAAAGCATGAAAGAGGAAAGTTATGAAATTCTTAGATTTGAGATGAGATATGATGCTTGCTTTAGTGTTGATATATGTGGTGAGCAGCTGAGACAGGGAGAAGGAGACAGTAAAGGACATGGTTTTTAAGCCCAAGAAACCGAGCGCTGTGCTTCCATTTCCAGCACAGCCTGAAACAAAAAAAAAATAGAAATTCCAGACTTCAGAAAAGAGAAAACATTCTCACACGTATCAAGGCGGATCCCTGCCTTAGTTTTAGTCTTAGAATTAAAGAAAATACTAGGCTTACCACATTGTGTACTATCTTTCAAATAGAGACGGGCTCCCATTGTATCGGTGGGCTCAATCTCTATCAGAGATGTGGTACACAATATGGTATAAAAATGTAGTAACCCTAACATTACCCTTGAATTAATTCACACTAACTATTTTTTCTTTATTATTTTATTCAGAAGATAATTAAAACAGAATGTACTTGCTATTAGGTAGATTCCACTATTTTTGTCCTCATGTGAACCCAAAACCCACTACTAGAAAAAGGGCTAAAGAAGGCCACAGATTAATTCCTTTTGCACACACTAGACAACAATGTCGATATCTAACTACTTGTTTGTACCAAAATTTGCACTTCTCTGAGTCGTTTTTGGCGGACGCGTTCATCTACATTTTAAAGCACGATTAGGGTTAGCTTGAAGTCCAAGTTAGATAGGTTAAGACACCTATAAATATAACGTTTAAGCCATCAAACAAGACTTCAACCCAAATGACTTCATATACTGTAAACATATTTCAAAGATTCCTGAGCGATTTCAATTCTTCCGAATGTCATCCAAATCCGAAGTTACCCTCGAAGATTTCTCTGTCACGCCTTGTTGCTGGTATGATCTCCAGTTGACGTTCATCCCAACTAAAGATTGTGGCGACAATGAGTCCTATATTCCTCCCTCGAAATCGAGTTCAATTGCTTCTTCTTTCTTTTTTTTTTTTTTTTTTCAATTTACTTTTCTTTCTTGTTATCCATTGAGTTCATCATAGTGCTCGCACAAAATATTTTAAAAAGAGATTTACTCATCATTAGAAATTATTATTGAGTCTAATCAAGGCTTGATTGTGTTTGACCAAACAATAGCGGGTACACTTCACAAAATCTTGTGTGATCGAACAATGGATCTCTCAGAGCTATTGTATCCAGGTGTCATCACATTATAGGGTTACCTTGAAGTCCAAGTTAGATAGGTTAAGACACCTACAAATATAACGTTTAAGGCATCAACAAAGACTCTCCAATTCCTTCAACACAACAGACTTCAACCAAAAGTAGTTCACATATTCTATACATATTTCAATCTCCGCAGAGATTCCTGAGAGATTTCAATTCTTGCTGGTATGATCTCCAATTGACGTTCATCCCAACTAAAGATTGTTGAAACAATGACTAAATTCCTTTCTCGAAATCGAGTTCCATTGCTTTTTTCAATTTACTTTGCTTTCTTGTTATCCATCGAGTTCATCATAGTGATGGGGCTCGCACTAAATATACAAAAAAGAGAGATTTACTCATAATTATCAATTATTATTGAATATACAAAAAAGAGATTTACTCATAATTATCAATTATTATTGAGTATAATCAAGGTTTTGATTGTTTTTTACGAAACAATAGCGGTTATTGATGCAATTTTCCTCTTGGGTAGATTCGAGAAGATCCTCACACCTATTCGCTTTTCCAAGATTTCTTGCAAAATAAGAATGGTCAATCGGAGAACATTGGTGACGTGTTAGCCAAGAGCCCTCCGATGTCTAAGTTAGAATACGGTCTCAGAGAGATGCATATATTTTTGAAGGAAATGAGTTTTCTCGTAGGGAGAGAGGAGAAGTGGCGTGAGAACCAAAAAGAGAGAGAGAGAGAGTTCTCTAGGGCTCTTTGTGATATAAACTTATCTTTATATAGCCTCATCATCTTGTGCCATATTTGGAATGATTTATGGGAGAATAAATCTTTTTTTAAGGGAATCATTTATTTTCATAAATAAAAAGATCAAGGAGATTTAATGCAATCTGAATCCTTGACTTATGAAGATATTTCCCATTTTAAATCAAAATAATAGGTCAATAATCAAAATGACCTAGGGTATATTCCAATTTCCACGTCGCGTCACCCAAGTGATTGCCGAAAATTCCTTGTTCCCACAGTGGCTACACTTCACTATTTGCCATAGTCACAAAATCTTTGTCTAAACTGTGGCAGTGTGAGGTTGTGGCGTACTGCGGTCCATCGTAACCATTGACAATCTGTGCCTATGTACAAGACTTGGGTTGGGCACAACAATCCATTAAAAAGAAAAATCACAATGCCATTTCTACGAAAGTACTAAAAAGGGTTATTGGGCAGAAACCATTATTTGCGGATTCAAAACTATATGGTTCATTAATATGAAAGGATAAGAGTGAACCCGTTGAATATAATTGCAATGGGACTCCTATTATTCTAGTTGAATCTAATCGTGATGTACAAGATTTAAGTTATCTTGTATGGGTAGGAAACTATAGGCATGACATATATATAAAAGCAAAGGTCTCCTCGCTAGTTGTGGTTTATGCTATTCCCATTGTAGCCTTACAAGGTCCGATTCCGGAGAATTCATGGCTTCAGGTTAGTCTTTTTAGTTATTTATGTTGTTACATGTGGTATCAGAGCATACGATAATATATATACTTGATAAACTATAAACTATGACATGTCTTTAGGATTTCGTATCAATTTTGGTATTAATTTTCTGAACTTCGCTTATGAATTGCCGTGACCCATTATGTGTGTATATGTATATGTATGATTCAGAAAATTAAATATATATTTTCATGATGGCGATAATATATAAATTAGGGTTTTCAGTGGTATGATATTATTACTATTGTGTCTTGAAATTGTTAAGCATGATTATTTCAATTGTTATAAAGAATTATAAACCCTAATTTGAAAACTGTAAATTAGTGCATAGAATTGCATATATAATAATTAATGTCGAGTTAAGTCTCTCTGCTCAAAAGTGTTAGCCTTAGTTTGAGTAATTTATTGTGGCACATGATCATGGTGTTAGCCTTTTTTATTTTTATTTATTTTTATTTTTTATTTTGTACAGTTTATACTGGTCCAGATTTGAGTTCAATAGAAACTTTGAATGGACCAAATTATGATAAGTGGAAACTAGACATAGAGGTAGTTTTAGGCCTTATGGATTTGGATTTGGCTTTGATTGAAGACAAGCCTGCAGCTCTCACTGCTTCCAGTACATCTGAACAGAAATTGAAGTTCAAGAATTGGGAAACATCGAATCGAATGTCTCTCCTTGTTATGGAGAAGACAATTTCTGCTTCTGTGCTTGAGGAAATACCTGCTTCGGAGAATGCAAAAGAGTTTTTGGCAACTATAGTTCGGAAGTATAAGCCAGAAGATAAGGCACAAGTTGGAAAATTGATCACTGCTCTCACTTCTGCTAAGTTTGATGGTGTTGGGTCTGTAAGAGAGTATATTATGGGATTGGCTGGCATTGCAAATAAGCTGAAAGCGCTCAAGGTCCCCATAGATGAGACCTTCTTGGTGCATATTGCCGTAAACTCTCTTCCAAGCTCTTATGGGCAATTGGTAAGAGTATACAGCATTATGAAGGAGATGTGGACAGTGAATGAGCTTATTTACGTGTGTGTTCTAGAAGAACAGAGGCAAAAGAATGAGAAGGGAAAGCGAGCTTAAGTGTCAAATCAAAAGGATTCGTTCATTAGTCTCGCCTTAAAATTTTAGTTTTGACTTAGATTTGATAGATGTTGTTTATGTACCTTCTATGCGATAAAATATTATGCGAAGTTTTGTAAAGAATTACTACCTACATCAATGTTTTTATCAATTTTCTACACAATTTTCTTGTAACTCCCTCTTCCTCTAGTCTATTTTTCTCCTTTCTATGTCATTATGACGTGTATAAAGTTGTTAAACTGGTTTAGATTTAACAACTAAATGAGAAGTTTATTTGGTAAAACATAAATCTTGACCGACTTATATCAAAATGGGAGGGATAGATAGATAGAGGCAGTGAAGCGTGCAAAAAGGAGGCTGACAAAAAGCATCAAGATTTCTCTTTTGTTTGAATATAATTTTAATTTTTTGGCATGACAAAAAAGCGACAATGATGATGATAGTTATTTGCATGTAGTGATAGATACAAGGGGGGGGGGGGCTTGGTTGGATGGTGGAGAAAGTGGGGACTGTGGTTACTCTTCTGCATATTCAAAGGCCTTTTGCAATTGGCAGCAGCAGCAGACAAATGCATTGCGCTTTGGGATGGCCCCCTGTCCCTTGTCGGGGACGTGCTCTCTCTGTCTCTGCCAGCCCCCCTTCCTTTCCAACTGGCGTGCGTTTTTATTCTCACCCTCTCTGAATTCTCAGCTTAATTGCCTCCTCCTCCTAAACCCTAATGCCTATGCAATGCTCTTTGCCTCTTTGTCCTTGCTTGCATGCATAACTCTCTCTCTCTCTCTCTCTCTCTCAATCATTACTACTCCACTCTCCCTCTCTCCATTCGTTCCCAAATTCTATCTCCAATGCTGTATTCTACATATATAGGTGAAGTCACTTTAGTGTCTATGGTTTGTCCGTTTTATCATTTTAGTTCCCGCAGTAATTTATTTTTGTGAATTTTATCATATAATTTTAAATCTTAAAAAATTCAAAGAAACATAACAAATTATATCAAATTCCTTTCAATTACGTTAGATTTTTTAGCATGTGATTTGACACAATTAGAAGGAATTTAACAAAATTTGTAATATGTTATTGAATTGCTCGAAGTTAATACTATAAAAATAAAACTTACAAAACCGAAATTGTGGGGATCAAAGTAATAAAATCCACAAATTACATGAACCAAAAATAAATTTTTGTCAAATTTATAAGAGAGACAGCAGGCGTTTTCATGATCATGATGTGAACACCTTCTTGGCCAGTGGCACATTCTCCAACATTCCACACCCCACACCCCACCAGAAGACTTAGGGTACATTTTTGTTTTTATTGCCGTGTTTGTAAATTTTTTGGCCAAAGGGTCTATATATGCCTCCAGCTACCACCTTCTTCTCACCTATATTCTTACAATTCAACGGGAACGACAATCTTTCCCAATAAAAAATTATTTTAATTGGCTAGCACAACTATGGCTTCTAAAAAGTATATGATTGACTGAATATTCGTACTACTAGGCAATTTTTTTAATGAATTTATGTATAAAAGTTGTGATGATTTAGCCATGCCATGCGACCACTTCGAGGGAGAGCAAGCCAAGATGAGGAAATGCATATTCTATTATTGTCTTGCCTAGGCATGCCTCTGGTCGAGCCACTGCCCATCTTACAATTATTTATCTCCTCAAGAAAATCTCACCTTCCCCTTTGACCGTTACATTTTAGAGACAACAAAAATGAAGCCCAAACTAGGGTTAAAATGATGAAGTATTGCAACATCCTTGTAAGCCCAATGAATCAGAATTCTAAGCTAAGCCATACCATCTGGGCCGTATTTCTTTGTGTTTGGATAAATTATGCTACATCATGCAACAAAAGATGTGTTATCTATCATGTCATGTTCAAGCGTTACTTATAATTTTCATTCTATAGTTTCGAGATCGAAACAATATGACACTAACAGCGGCGTCGTTGGGTGAGCCACTCCTTGCTTCCCTAACCTAATCATTTCCGATCCCTTCTTTACGTACCTACTTATCCGTCGAGCCATGATAAACGATAATGCTCAATATACAGTCATTCTTTACTAAGTATCGATACACATACAAAAGAGCCCCAAGACCAAAAAGAAACCAAAGAGGCCATTAAATTTTTTACTAGCTGAATGTTCAAAAGTCCAATAAGGATCGGACCAGGCCCAAGCTGATTGTCACTTTTGGATTTCCATTTTGTTTTCTGGGTTTCCCCTATTTTTACTTGAAGCTGAAAAAAACCACAAAGTTTCAATAAGCACTTTCCAAGATTATGAAAAGACCTTAGAACCACTCTAGAAGGACCTATCTTCCACAAGCTAAGGAAAGCACAAAAACCATTTGATTTTCTTTCCTAGGTATATTTAGTGCCATAACACATATCAAACTCAAGCTTTTAATGCTTAATTCATAGGGATGTAAGCATTTTTATGCCTCGTAACCACTTTTAATATTTTTTCCAAACGCTTTCAAAAGCGTTTTTTTATTATAAAATAAAATACTTTTAACTCTTCTAGAAGCAGTATCAAACATGCCCTTAGCCCTAATCAAAATGTTTTCTTTTTGTTTTCTTTTTGGGTGTTGAGCATGGAGGTGACAACCTTTAGAAGAACTTTCTTTTGGAGTCTAATTTTGTACATAGAGAGAAAACTTGCGGTAGTAGTAAGATCATTTAAGCAAGACATGCTTGATTCAATCACCAATGTACGTATGTTCGAGTGGATGAATTTAAACTATTGATAAATATAGAGCTCACATTACATCAATGGTCAGGAGTCGCATGCGTGCGAGTGAGTGACTATACCTAGAAAATTCCTTATTCACAAGGATTAGAGTGGTGCTTATAAAGCAAGACCCTCCTCCCATCCCATGTTGAGGAGGTTAGAAATAGAACGGACAACAAAATTCTAGGCATATGTATATAACTCAACTCAGCTTACTGGGCCTCCATATTTTTATGTCCCTTTTCTTCATGAAACATCATATTGGGCTTCTAGGCCTAGGAATGAATTGGAGACTTTTCTAATTTTCTTTTGGGCCTAGTGCCTCATTAACAGAAATTCAACTTTATATATGGCCCAACAAGAGGAACTATTATTAAGTTTTTTTTTTTTTTTTAAATTTTAAAAAAATACAAGTGATATTGCGGGAGGATGAATTATTATTAGGATTTCAAACTAGTCATCGCACGCTCTTTTATCTAATAATTTTTCAATAAGAAAAAGGATGCACGACAACTATTTTGGAGTGGTACCAATAAGTACTAAAAAGAAAGAAAGATATCTCCATTAGCTTAGTATTTGGATTTTAATGTCGATATTGGGTGCTTTATTTTCTTGTACCTAAATGCACAAACATTCTAAACTGGAGTTCTGAAAACAACACGGGGAATCTTTAAACTTTACGTAGGAGCATTTCTAGAATGGGCTTATGCTTGGGCTAAGAATCTGGCTTTTTCATTCGGCCTCCACTTTGGAGAGAGAGAGAGAGAGAGAGAGAGAGAGAATAAATGATGCATAATTGAAAATTGAAAATTATAAAATATTTATTTATTTGCGTTTTTTTTAAATTTATATATTTACATTTACTCATCCACTCACGACCCTTTAATCTAATGGTGTAAATTAATGCTTGTTTTTGTTGGGTTTAAGCTTTAAAATAAGATGCTTCGATAAAGAATCGAACATTTTATTATTATAAAAGAAAGTGGAGGAGGAATACATTTTTGTGGATTGCCAGAGGATCTCCAATCCCTATGATACTCCATCCAAGCATAATCTTTGTAAGCAAGAATAGTCAGAGAGCCGACCTGCAGATTCTCGACACGTGTCCACCGACCCAAAAGAAAAAGAAAAAGAAAAAGAAATAAAAATAAAATATTCAGAGAGCCAAAATGAATTGGCATTGTCTTCCCAAGCACACACCAAATTCAATGATCAAAAACTCCCAAACGGGAATCCCTTTCCAAGCCCAAATGGTCAGACCTTCTCAACAAATGAAAAATGGCTTGTAGCGGGTCACCTAACAATGCCACACACAAGATAAAGTGGGGTCCACCAAAATGACTTTGTCAATATAATAGTGACGTTTCTCAAGGCATTACCCTAACCCAAATACCAAAACAAAGTTCCACACCTTATTAGATTATAAAGTTATTCATTGAGTCTATTTATATAATTTTTTTTTATAAAAAGGCTTAGATTATTATAAGGAAAAAGTATAAACTCGAGGAAATATCATATACTAAGGATTAGGCTATCAAATTTACACATAAAGTGTTTATTAGTCGTAATGATCAGCATCCTGCCCGTGTTGTTTTTGTACACATGTTAGGCTTCATTTAGATTAGAGGGATTCCAAATCTATGGATTTACATGACATTATAAAGTAAACTAGTTTGTTTAGACTAGTACAATTCTTGTATGCCAAGATTTGGATTAGAAAGACAAAAAGAACATAAATGGGTTTCAAATAATTCCTTATAAATAGTCATTTCAAATCCTTTTTTTTAATAAAGCGATATTGGGAGAGGGGGGAAATTGAACCTATATACATCTAGTTATTTCAAAATCGAATGTGGTTCTTATTTTTATAACAATTTTAGCTTTGTTTTCTAATTCAAATCCATTCTTTTAAACCCCTCCATTGAAACGGAACATTAGAGTTTTGTTAAAAATAAATGAGGTCTAGAGTAGGTCCAACTTTAAATAAACAAGAAATCATCGCGTCATTTGGTAAATAAGTTTAATGATTGTAACAATACTCAACTGATACTACTCTTTGATCATAAAGAGAGGAGGATGATTATGAAACCAGGGTCGCCAAATTGCCATAATTAACATAATAATTGCATTTCTCAAGGAAATACACACTCATCCCCCATAAAAAAGTTTCAATAATCAAAATACCTTTTCTTGGACTTGTGATGTGTGTGACCAACACAAACACACACACACAAAAGAAATATATATATATATATATTTGTAATAAGCAACACTCTATATATATCGTGATTTGCGCAAATGACTAGCATTGGATGCTAATTATAATCAAATATGGGTGCTAACAAACATTTGACCAAAGCTCTACAAGAGTGTCTTCATAGTCAAGCAATCCCCAGCACTGCCTTGGAAAACATCTGTATCCCATGTTCTTGCATGTTCACATGCAATTAAAAATTTTCATACACACACCAACCATCAATCCCTCTCTCTCTCTCTCTCTGGGAGAACAACTATACTACTTTTATTCTCCGACATTTTTATATATACCAAACTTTATTCTATAGAAAAAGAAGGGGTAAAGAGGAGGGTATCAAGGAATAAGAATTTTTTTTTGTCTTGCACAAAGCTCCACTCTACAATAAAAGGGGGGCATAATTGGGGTCCTTGTTAACCTTTGCCTAAATATATCATCTTTTATCTAGTGGCCTTTGAAAAAGAGCTTTCCCAATCTGATTTAAATTCTTGTGTCATTTGAGACTTTAGTTTTTATTATTTTATTGTGCAAGAATTCGTCTCTACCTGGTTCTGGCCATAAAGGGTTTCTTTCTGGTGTGATTTTGTCTCTGAGTCACCTAACAACCAGCTTGGTTTTTTCTTGGTGGGATTCAATAGAAGGATTAGAAGAAACCATAAAATACCAATCACTAGCTTTTCCACTTCACTTGCTTCAAGGAGCTGCTAAGATATATAATTAATAGTTTGGGATGCTTTGTCTATACATTACAATCAATTCGATTATTTTAGATCAAATGAGTGATTGGTTCATGACACATATGTAAATTGTTTGCTTAAATTTGATAAAATTGGGTGTTACTCATACAAATTAAGTGTTTTAAGTGAACGATTATATTTTCTTCTCTTGTAACTTTTTATTTTACTCCTATAAATACTTATGGTGTGTTTACTAATTAGGAATTGAATTCTAAGGATGGATGATTCCTGTGATCACTTCACATCAAGGAATTAAAAAGTAAGTGGGGCCCACACAAAATTAGGAATTGAAATCAATTCTTGATTGGGAGGTGGTATTCTAATTCCGAGAGATTTAATCCATTAGGTATTCATCTTTTTTACCCATTATATCCTCACATAATTTTAAAATTTCCAAATTTGTCATTTATTTTAACTCAACAACGAGGACATTTTACTATTTACCACCACTTCTACAAAAATTCCATAAGGTTTAGTAAACAACTTAAATAAGAATTCAAAATCTAACTCTCCTCAATCCATATGGTTTAATAAACAACTTCAATAGGAATCCGGAATCTAATTCTCCTTAATCCAACTCCTCCTCAATTCAATTAATCCTCAATTCAATTCCTCATAATCCAATCATGGATTAGTAAACATGCCATTAATATATTGAAATATTTTCCAAACAATTATTTACTATCGTCTCTAGGGAGGTACATGTGGTATCACCGGACATGCAACGACATATATGGGTTACAAAGTGGCGGAGCTAGTAACTTGTCTTTGCAGGGGGCCAGTACTGTAATTTCAAGGTTCTGTAGCCTTATATTTCAACTGAAATTGCAGCAAGTGTTTAAGAGTTATTGGCTTTTTCATGGAGCTTAGAGGGGCCACGACCCCTGCAGGCTTGCATGATGCGTACACAATTTTTTTCCCCCTAAAGTGTCTAGCCCACAACCCATCATACTAAGTCTTTGATATTGACTTTTTTTCTCTAGCAAGTGTTTTTGTTTAAGTTTCTGAAATTTCGTTAAATCTAGCTAAAAAAAAAATTTCTTTTTTACTTTGGTCATTTTAGAATGGATTGCTTATGCTTGTGAGTTTTTATTTTGGTTTGTGTTTTAAGATGGATCATGTAGGGGGTTTGATTTAGATTCAAACCTTTTCTTTGGCATTTCCCTTGCAAAATGATGTTGAGTTTTTCCTTTTTGTTACCAAACTCACAATTTGGTTCTAAACATGGAGAATACTGCTTAACTAGGGAAGCAACTTTGCTTCTTGCCATGTACTTGACTTGTAGTGCTTCCATTTATTAGCTCGAAAGGACAATTTTTGATGACCTTTGATGACAAGTCTATTTATTAAATCGTAAAGGCTAACTTTTGATGACAATATCACAAAGAAAATTACGTATATAATAAATTGAAAATATGTTAACATATAATTTTTTAAGAGGCCTAAAATTTGTTTTGTAATTTTAGAGAGGTTCAACTAACACATTCAAACGTCCTTTAAGAGTCACAATTTTTATTTTACTTTAAAATGAAGAAAATTAAAATGTCCCACACTACTAAGCATCAAATTTATGATACGGTATCTCCACAATACACGTGTTTCTCATGTCACATTATGTGTATGTGAGACTTTTTATCATTGTCGTATAGGACACCTAAATCTTTGAACCTAGCTTGCCTTTATTTAACATGGTATCAGAGCATTGATCTTGAAACTTATGGTTTTTTTGCTTTGCCTTGCTAGTTATAAAAGAAGAAGTACCACTGAAAAAGAAATAAACAAAGAATTATAAGAAATTATGGCGGATGCTCCACTGGTAGCAAATTAGGCTCCTTAATTCGAAATATCTAGTTTATTCCTTTAAATGTGAAGAAATTCAATTTCAACATGTTTATTTATTTATTTTTATTCAACAACTGTCGTTCATATTTTAAACTTAAAGACTTTCTCTTAAACAAAGTAGACATTGTGTGCTACTAAACTAATGGACAAGTTTTTGACGCAAACTTTGCAGCTGATACTTTGGCTTCTTCTATCAAGTTTCGCAAACTTGAAATGAAACAACTCCTTTCACTTTCTGTTGTGTAGTTTCTCTTAAAGAAAAACAGAGGAAGAAATTGTACATTATTTAGCTTTCAATTTTTTTCCTTACTCTCTCTTTCAATTATTTTCCCTTCTATGCACTCCACATCTCATCCCACATTCCTCATATTCTTGCTTTTTTTTTTTTTTTAACCTAACCCAATTACAAATAGGTATTGCATGCATATTACTGTTCACCTAAATTTTTTAGCATTTATCTCATAAACAAAAGAATTAAAAAAAAAAAAATCTCTAGTATTTCTTGAGAGAAACCTTTGGAACCATCCAAAGCCAAACAAAAGCTGGTCAAAGCTCAAATACACATACAGACTCTTAACTTGTTATTACAGATACAAGGCAACATATCTATCTTCGTTTTTAGGGATCAAAAAGGACAGGCTGGAAGGATCCAAACCCAAACCCCACTTCCATAATTATGAATTATTATTATCAGAGACCAGAGATGTAGATAGAGAGAGAGAGAGAGAGAAAAGGAAAATACAAGGAAAGAATTCACAGTGAACAAGAGTAATAGAAGAAACTTCCACCCTCTAAATGAAAGTGATATTGCCACACACAGAAACCATTAACAGAAAAGCTTACATAAAGCAGAAAAAAGGAGGCCTTGGGTTTTCCTTTTCCCTTTCTTTTCTTTTCTTCCTGCCTCTGCTAAGCATCTTTTTCTTCACTTTTTTCACCTCTCCTCTCATTCCTTCCTTCCTCTTGGAATTTTTTTTTACTTGAGTTTCCCTTTGCTTTTGCTTCCCACCATCATTTCCTTGTCTTGCTCACCTATAATTTGCTTCATGTTCTGCTGAATTTTTGATGGTTCTCCTCTCTGGCATTGTTTGTTTAATCAGAAAAAGTTGCATTGCTTTTCTTCTTGGTTTCTCAGATTGATTTCCCTAATTGTGTATCTCTCTTTTGCTGTGAAAATCCCTTTGGAATTTGATTCTGGGATTGACTTCATTCAATGATCCTTTCTGGGTTTTTCTTGATCAATTCAGTTCTGCTTTAAGAATTCCCTCCCTTGAATATATTCTGTGTGAATTTTGTTTCATGAGCGCCAAGTTCTTGAATTTAGTCTCACTTTCACCTTCCTAATTGTCTAAAAATTCACTGTTTTTTCTTTTTTCACTCATCATACTTTGTGAGCTGTGTGATCTTCATTGTTAATTCTTGCAAATAAACTTTTTCTTCTGTTTGTTGGGTTTGTGATTCATGGGACTCTGTCATGGAAAACCCACAGAAAACCCAAAAGCCCAATCGCAAGATTCCACAATTCCCAGTGAAAGTGAGCCTTATGCACTCAATTCCCACTCCACCAAATCCTCAAACTTTCCCTTTTACAGCCCAAGTCCATTGCCAAGTCTCTTCAAGAACTCCCCTGCCAACTCCAGCGTGAGTTCGACGCCTCTGCGCATTTTTAAGCGACCTTTCCCGCCTCCCTCTCCGGCGAAACACATTCGGGCATTGCTTGCTCGCAGGCATGGCTCTGTTAAGCCCAATGAAGCCTCAATCCCTGAAGGAAGTGAGTGTGACGTTGCCTTGGATAAGAATTTCGGGTTTTCTAAACAGTTTGTAGCTCATTATGAGCTTGGCGATGAAGTGGGGCGTGGGCATTTTGGGTATACTTGCTCTGCCAAGGCCAAGAAGGGGAGCTTGAAGGGCCAGGATGTGGCTGTCAAGGTTATTCCAAAGTCAAAGGTCTGAATTTCATTTCTTGGTTCTTTGGTGATCTCCTCAATGTTCAACAAGTTCAATTCTTTTTGAGTTATTGTTTGCAAAATCATAATTGAATTGTCCTAGTTTCCGTAGAAGTTTGATTAGATTGCTTAGGTGCATATGCATACATGTTTCATTAACTAGGGACCATATGACCTTAATATCCTGTTGGTAATATTCTTAATTCATATCTCCTATAACTCGTCTTGTTGTTTTATATATTTTAGTGAGCTGTGACGCATCTTTAGCATATCTGATGTTGAGTAACTGTCGTCCGTGTTAGCTTATGCTGGAAATATCAGAAGGATATTGAGGATGTAAAGGTTTATTAGACTTTATCTTCAAGAGAATATTGCATACTCAACTTGTGTGTTGTGTTTGTTAGTCCTTTGGGTGTGATATAGACTGTATGCTTGCCCCTCTTAAGTGGCTCGTTATAGATGTTATTTTATATCAAGGTGATAAGTGTATATGTATCAATCTATGCTCAGTGTCGATAGCTTCAGGGCTTTTAAATAGTGAAGGATCATGGCTTAGTCTGAACAAAAGTAGTAAACTAGGATATTGTAATGGCAATGACAATAAATCATAACTGCAACGCAGACAAAATCTTCATAGATTTCTTCTCTGTTGCTATCAACATTTCTTACAATGTGGATCTTTAGATGACCCATACTTCCTTCCATGTCATACTATTAGACTGTGAACATACACTAATGAAAGATGTTTCTGCAGATGACAACGGCAATTGCTATAGAGGATGTAAGAAGAGAAGTGAAGATCCTACGGGCACTAACACATAAGAACCTAGTGCAGTTCTATGAAGCCTATGAAGATGATGACAATGTTTATGTGGTGATGGAGTAAGTTATGATTGCTTTAACTTTCTGAATATGCATCTTACTCTGTGTCATAGGATGCCTTTGGCTTATTTTAGTTCTCTTAATACTGGCTTAAGATGCTGATACGACTTCCTGAATTTCTTCTTCTGCTTGGTTGCATCAGTACCAGGTGTCAAAGTTGCAACTCGTTGAACATGTGACAACGTGCATACATATGAGTCCCCTTAATAACAATGTATACTTATTTTAGCAAGTGTCTTTTTTGACACCAAAGCCATTAGGATTTAGATGCTATGTAATCATGGTGCCTTGAAACATAAGTTTAATCTGGACATGGCTAAGTTACCCGTATGATCAATCTAGATGTGCAATCTACAAAAACAGAGATGGGCGAGCAGAATAATTTTAAAACCTGGTCAGATTTGACCCCAAAAGCATACAATTTTTTTCTGCCCAAAAACAAAAAAAAAAGGCATACAATTTTTATTGGGGGCGTGATCATTTCTAGTAACAAGTGCTGAATCAATTACGTGATTCATTTTTCCTTTTCAGCTGGATATCAAGGAAAGCACTATATATAGATATATAGATACGTATATATATCGATATATATTAGTAGTAAAATTATTCTAAGTAGGCCATCAGCAAGGCATTTGTTGCTATAATTTTAGACTTTTAAGATATTGGAGCTTAATCAATGTTATGTTCTCCAGGTTGTGCAAAGGAGGTGAACTATTGGATAGCATACTTTCAAGGTACCTGCTCTTACAATCTTTTCATTTGTGTCACAAGGAAGAACGCAACTCTTTCTTTTTTGGAAGTCACTAGCCTGTTCTGTACCTTTCAAACTAGCTGAATTCCCATTTCTCTTCTCTAGGGGTGGCAAATATTCAGAAGATGATGCAAAGGCTGTTATGGTTCAGATTTTAAGTGTAACTGCCTACTGCCATCTCCAAGGCGTGGTTCACCGCGATCTCAAGCCAGAGGTAGTTCATTCACAAATATCTTTCAGTTTTTGAGTATCAACAGACTTAGCCCCTAAATACATGCTAACTTAGAAGTTGCATAAAGGTAAAAATTTAACTTGATTTTCTTAGGTCGAGGCATCTGCATATGCTCAAAATTAATTTAAATTAAAAAAAAAAAAAGGTAATAATAATAATAATAATAATAATAATAATAATAATATTTTCCCCTTCTACTGTTTTACTCTTAGATTTGAATGTCACCTATCCCATTGGCACCAGCTGTTTATACCATTGAGCAATATCTTGAATTGCCAAACAGCTTTAGGTTTAACTTGATTAATTTTAGGATTCTTACCTTTCACTTTTTTTGTTGCGCTAGAATTTCATACAGGGTCTTCCCATGGATATTGGATACATAGTGCTTCATTGCCTGCATTAGTGGTTAATCTAAATTATACCTCTCGCTATTGTGGGAGCAACTGTGCATTGATTAATACGAGTTAGAGGCAGCTCACATCCTGCATCACTGACAACTCTGAAGACAAATGATTTTTTTCTAACTGCATCCATGCATTGTTTATTTTCTTAATTTCTGGATAAATGCACCTACGTGCAATCTATTGATTGTTGAATTTCTTTTGTGGTCTGAAATTGATTATTGATTTAATGATGTGATAGATACAATTCCTTATTTGACTATATTTGTTCTCTTTTGCCTCATTCTCTCTTTTTTTAACCTTGATTTGGTATTTTCTGCTCCAGAATTTCCTTTTCACTTCAAGTGATGAGAAGTCCCCCCTGAAGGCCATTGATTTCGGACTCTCTGACTATGTAAAACCAGGTTTGGACTCAGGACTACTGCCTAAGATAAATCCTGCTCTAGTTAATTTTAAACGCCAGATTGGGCTCTAATACTTAAGTTTGTGCAGATGAGAGACTGAATGATATTGTAGGAAGTGCATACTATGTAGCTCCTGAAGTTCTACACAGGTCATATGGGACAGAGGCAGACATGTGGAGTATTGGTGTAATTGCTTATATCCTTTTGTGTGGAAGCCGACCCTTTTGGGCCCGGACTGAGTCTGGCATCTTCCGAGCTGTACTAAAGGCTGATCCAAGCTTTGATGAAGCTCCTTGGCCTTCTCTATCATCTGATGCGAGAGATTTTGTAAAGAGACTGCTGAACAAGGATTACCGTAAGAGGCTAACCGCGTCTCAGGCTTTGTGTAAGTCACCAAGCTCAGGGCCCTTCTTTTGACACCCACTATAGGATTATGTTTAGTAAAGGGTACTTCTGATGAGAACTTGCTCCTATCTATGTTTTTTTTTCCACATTTAGTCAAAGCCTTGTGAAACAAATTCTGGAATGAAAACAGTTAATAATCTGAGAGAAGGGAGATAGCACTCTGGCTTCTTTCTTTGGGAAAGGTTTCTCTCCTTTTGAAGATCAAATGGAGAGGGCCAGTTGCTAATCCTAACTGTGACATGCTTTGGGCTTCTCCTGAATGGCAGCGGGCCTGAGATGCTTGAACTGTGTAGATTAAAACGTTTATTCTCTATTTGAACTTTAAATGGAGGGGAGGAAGATCCTCTTTCTTTCAATCTATTCTAAGGGTGGTGTGATGGATTTCATTTTCTGCATCATAAATTCATAAGTTTGTTGGAATTTCGGATACTGACAGCCAATTTTTTTTAATCAGGTCACCCATGGTTAGCCAACTGTCACGAGGTCAAGATACCGATGGATATGATAGTGTACAAACTTGTTAAAGCTTATATATGCTCATCTGCTCTACGAAAATCAGCATTAGGGGTACGCAGTAATAAGTTTATTAATCTTTTTTCTCTTTGTTGGTGTCTTGCACCTGACTGAAATTGAAATGTCTTCAAATATTGCAATTAATTGTTTATTCTTAACTAGTGCCTCATTGTTTTGTTCTATTTTTATTCTCTATCCTCTTCCTTTTCATCATTTTGGTTTCATGAGTATTATTCAAATTTGTCTCGTGATGTCTCCTATGGCAGTTCTCTAGGTTTTGGTTGAGTTGAAGCGAAGCTTTTCTTTTTTAGCTTTTGGTATAACAGTCGAGTTTGGGAACCTATACATTGTAGTGGTTGTCAGGGCTGATTTTGAAAGAGAAACTGAGGAATAACTAAAAGAATAGAATCTTTGAGAATCGCTTATTGAAATAATTTCTTTGTATCTATCTCAACTTTGTAAAAAAAGTAATGCCTTGGAGTGATGAATATTTTAGGAATACTTTTGCACATTCATTTATCTTATTCAGCACATGTCATTGGTGTAAATATCTGAAATTTTCCTTTAAAGCAATACCAAAATGGAGTGAAAAACTTTTGCCATTTTGACAGACTCTTGCAAAGACATTAAGTGTAGCACAGCTGGCTTATCTCCGGGACCAATTTACACTGTTAGGGCCAAATAAAAGTGGATTCATCTCTATGCAGAACTTCAAGACGGTCAGCACTTTTTCCTAACTATTGTATTCTGTTAATAATTTATGAAGTCATTAGAACTGACATTGGCATTCAGCAGGGTGTAATAAGGAACTCAACTGATGCCATGAAAGATTCACGGGTTCTAGATTATGTCAACATGGTAATATCTCTAAGTTCACATATCTTTTAGTTTATCTTAATAAAAAGTCTCTGTACAATAAGAATTACAGCTGAATTTGCAGTCGTATATATGTGTCTTGCAGATCAGCTCTATCCGATATAGAAAGCTGGATTTTGAAGAATTTTGTGCAGCTGCCATAAGTGTGCATCAGCTGGAAGGGATGGAGAGCTGGGAGCAACATGCAAGACGAGCATATGAGCTGTTTGAGAAGGATGGAAACAGACCAATTATGATAGAGGAACTTGCCTCGGTATGCTCTCTCTCAGTGAATAAAAATAGAACATAAAAAACCCTCTTTATGCTAAACATTTTCCCCCGTAAATTTCTATTTTCAGGAATTGGGGCTTAGCCCATCTGTACCAGTTCACGTTGTTCTCCAGGACTGGATAAGACACTCGGATGGAAAACTTAGTTTTCTGGGGTTTGTTAGACTACTACATGGAGTTTCTTCACGCACATTTCAGAAGGCTTAAACTAGAACTGGTCTACATGCAGTTTTGATACCTCCATCCTTACTCTCGAGGACTTGGAATGCCCCAAGGGAACAAAATGTGTGCTTAATTGGAGAACTTCATTTTGTTTTGGTCCCTAGGAGGGTCTGCAGTGCATGCTCATGTCAATTTTTTTAAATTACTTTTTCTCCTCCCTGTTAAGTTATATAAGGTTTTTCCTTCCCTTTCTTCTCTTCTCTCCATGATTGGTGCTGTTGAAGTTTAGAGGATTGTACAGGTGAGAGTAGATCACAGAATGTGTGTAGGATTACCGATTACAGAAGTGTTCTAAACTGGAGTGAGTTTTGTGGTCTCTGGCGTTCATCCCTCATGTAGTTATATTGCGCTTTAATTTTCCTAATAAAATCTTCCTCTGATTTTATTGAAATTATAAAGAAAATATTGATTAGATACCTTGAAACATTTTTTGACAAATCAGTAGTTGATTTTTTCTTTTTTATTAGGTACCAAGCAAAGGCTCATTTGTTTAGAATAAGCCACAAATCATGCTTTTATCTTGACCCAAGTTATTTTGGGTGCTAATGCAATGTGTGTTGCTAGGCCTTTAGATTTCTATTAAAGTCCTTTTTTCATTTTTTTTCAATATAAAAAAAGTATGAGGATGTGTGAGTGGTTGATATCTTGATAGTTGATTGTTTTGAATCTACAATTGTGCCTCTCCTTTTATCTTTTTCTTCACATTTCATAAGGGTGCACTCTCCTATGCATTCATATGTTTATTTTTGACATGATATAGAATTTTATTTATTTATAATCAAATAAAAATTTCATTAGATAAATTTCAACGGTACAATCAAAGACATTAACAAGACGTCTAAAATACTAATCCCAAGAGGGCAACAAACTAATATGCTAAAAGCAAAACTAACGTGAACAAAAGTCTCACTAAAACTATTAGTCCACATTACCACAGTTAACCATAAGCCCAAACAAAGCCCACAAACCCAAACCCTAAAACAATCCATGAGCCTAGATGAACCATATCGCCACCACCTAAAGAAGCGACGTCGCGGCCATACCCATCATCGCATCAGTAACCGATTTGGGGAAAATATAATTTCCAGCGATCTACTTACGCATAAGAGCGAACAAATAAACGAAACTAACGCAAATAAGATATAGAAATTCAGTTGATCTTCTTTGAGTAATAACCTTGTAGGACCACTCGACATTGAATTTCAATTATATGAACAGTCTATCCTTTCGATATTTCCTCAAAGATCATCTCTGCAAAAAAATCACTTGAATTCAAAATCATTTGATCATTTAATTAATGGTAGTTATTTTAGTGTTTTCTTGAAAAACCATGGTCGTCTATTTTGTTGATCACAACTAGATGTCTAAATGATTTCAATTTATCTAATTTTTTGTAAGGATGATCTCTTAATAATGACATGACAAATATATTATTTGAATTGTTGAAAAAAAAAATCGTAATGGACCTTGAAAGGTATCCTTATTTGAGGGATCCCGAGATATCTTTAGGTTTGGTATGTATGTTAGTGATCTTAAAAAGACCCTTAAAGGTATCCCTCAATAAAATTTTATGTATGTGTATGTTACATGTTCTTCACGTGTAATACGGATAAAGGGTCGTTCGGAAAGAAATGTCCTTGAAATCCATGAAATTCGACACGAAGGTCCCATTGGAAAAAAATCCCTTTGTCCCACAAGAAAAAGGTCCATTCGGAAGCGAAGAAAACAAGCATCTACACAATCCTGTGTTGAGAGAATAAGTAAAGAGGCACTCATAGGTTCGTTAGTTCTCTCTCTGGCGTGGCTCTTTCTTGCTCCATTGTGCAGATACACTATGCCACACTAATTGTGGGAACACATATTTTGCTGGCCAATAAGAAGACGACATGTGGAAAGGGAATAAGTAAACTCCATTTCTGTGTTTCACTTTCAACAATCTCAATACTCTTGGTGCAGCATTACCACAATACAGTTTGCTCATTTAATTTCTTGTAAGTTCTTTCATTTATACTATTCTCTTCGTATGCGCTTCCGTGCGCGCGAGGTCTTTTTTAATCACATGCGACTTAAATTTTCCATATATATATATTATGTTTTCTATATTTAAATAATGTTCAAATTTGTTTCCATCTTTGCAGGGCATGATCAGAAATCAGTCTCGAGGAGTATGAAAACAAGCATACAGATTCATCTGTAGCCCATGTTGAATTTTTCTCCATCCACTAAAATTGGCAAACCACTTGGAGAATTGTTATCAACTTTTATTCATCCACTAAATTTTTTTCCAGCACTAACGCAGTGTTGAAGCTTTTCTTTCTCCGATAAGATTTCTTCCTTTTTATGCCCGCTTTTCATAGTTGTTTGAATGGTTTGGTCTTGTCTTGTCCATAGAAAATTTTCCAACACTAATGCAAATGGAGCTTTCTTTCACACTATCACAAGTGGCCTCTGAATTTTTGAAATGTTCTCATTTTGAAGTTATTTTCTTTTTCCGATATATAGTTTTTCTGTACTTTGTGTCATGGATTAATAGATTGTGTCATGTATTGTCACGCGACAAATTTCTTCGAAAATTTTGACAAAATACGATGACAGAGACCAAAATGTGCGAGTCAAAAAATTAATGAGCACATTCATTTGAAGACTTTGGAAAAAAATAGTCCACAAAACTTTTTCCAACACTGTGAAGCTTTGTCTTTTTTTTTTCTTCCCTGTAATGACATCTTCGCCTTTTTATTAACATTCAAAATTGTGTTTAGAGTTTTATGCATCCACTACAATTTTTCCGACACCAAGACAATGATGGGTTTTTATTTTTCTCCGTGATATGATTTCTTTCTTTTATTCACACTTCCAAAATTGTTTGACCTTTTCACTCATCCATTATCCAACACTCACAGTGAAGCTTAATTTTTGAAGTGGCTTCTGTATTTGGTTCTTCTTTTATGCGTTCTTTATATAAACGAAACTCTGTTTCTGATTTTGACAGCAAAAGGAGAAAAAAAAAAACACTTGGTTTCTGATTCCATTGATTTCTGCAGCTGGGTTGGCTTACATGCAACCATTCCACCAACTGGGCTGTGGGTAAGCTTGTCCCACATCGATCCACTGGGCTGTGAGTGAACTCCTTATAATTGAGCCTCTAACACACAAGGTTCTCATCGTGAGGAAAAATCCCTTTGTCCCATCGGAAGTGTAAATCCTGAAAAAGGAGAAGAGTCCCATCGGAGTAAGTCCCTCCTCTTCGGAAGCAAAGAAAACAATCGGATTGTCCCTGTCCCCATCGGGGGGGCAAAGAAAACAACAAATGTTCCTTCGGAGGCAAACTCGATTCGGAAGAGGAGATGGTGGAAGAGTATAGAAACAAATGTGCGCGCATATTAAGCAGTAGTGAATATGGATAGTGAAATATGCCTTTTCTGTTAGTCTGTTGGCTGAAAAACAACTGAATTTCAAAGCCAAGAGAAGATTTTGATTTGTATGCAATTGAATAAGAGTTTCACTTGGTTGAAAATTTTGAAAGTCTCTCCATTCAAATTTGTTTGAATTTGCCCTTGGATTCTTTTAGTTAAGAAATAAACCACAATATGCCTCTCTTAGTTAAGTTGCAATTCTTTTAGTTCTCAACAAGTACAAGGATTCTAAGGATATGTCCCCGTCCGGATTGAAGAGAAACTTTGATATGTCCGATTTTTATGAGGACAAGAAAGATCACGTATATGACGATGACGATGACGAAAAGTTTCAAAATTTAGGGAAGAAGATTTTTGAGGGGGAATACCTGACAAAGTTTCAAAATTTAGGGAAGAAGATTTCTGAGGAGGAGTACCCGACACGGGACGATCGAATAGATGATTTTTCGCAGGACGAATTGACTAAGCTCATTGCTTCACTCGAATCTAAGATACAAGTTGCAACCAAGAAGATTGATTCTATGGAAAGATATATGGGGTTTAATAAGAAACAAGGGTTAATGGTTCTATTGGTCCCCCAACTTTGACCGAATTTTCATTTGAGTACCTCAATTTTCAAAATGGTGCCCACGGTCCCGCAACTTAAGTTTCGTTTGAATTACTAGTCCCACCGTTACTTATGTTAGTTTTTTCGTTATATTTAGGGGTATTTGGGTCTTTTCAGGTTGGTTTTGAGGGACAAAAAAGGTTTTTACCCTTTTAGGATCTCTAATACGAGTATAATGGAACTCTTGTACTTCAGACCAAAAAAGAAGAAGAAAAGAACTCTTGTACGAACGAAAAAGCTGAAGAAGAAAAAGACGAAGCTTTCAGACAAAAGCAGAAAAACTAAAGAGTTTGAGTTGATTTTGTCTGGGTCATTGTGTATTAAGGTCGTCTGGTGTCGATACGTCTTGGTTATCTCATTGTGGGGTCAATAGGTGTTGTCGACAACTTTGATGGAGTTTGCATTCAGGACTTCTGGAGACCCCTCCATATACGGTATGCGATGCTAATGGAAGTACTAGGAATGTTTTTTGATATGTTAATTGCTTTTTGTTGTTTTGGAATTCTGTCTGTGTCTGCTCGAACTGTGCATCAATTGAGGGTTTTGTTATTGTCTCTCTTGTTTTCTTTTGTCTTTATGTCAACATTGAACGCATACCTTGTGTTTTGGTCAAACATTGAGTGCATACTTGGTCCTACTATCCTTGTTGAATTTAAGGGTTTGTGGTCCTACTGGTTTGATATATGTGAATTGATTGCATAGTTGCACACACTAGCACATTTGGTGGTCCTACTGGTAGATTTGTGGTCTACTGGTAGGGTTTAGTGTGATTTGTCTTTATTTAGGTGAGCAGAGATTTTAAAAATTGGTGTCGAACTGAGACTACTGCTTCATTTGCAGATAAGGGTGAGTTTTGCACTTTGGAAATTCACCATGGGGGTGTTGTACAAGATGAGGTTTATAAGAGGGGG
>NC_024133.1:3091276-3110799 GCF_000346735.1 Prunus mume | reverse complement strand
CACGTCGTTTATTTTCAAAATATGACGTATAAATTCTGTAATACGGCTCTCATTTATTTGGAACCGACGTTATTTATCAAATTCAACGTCGTCTCTGTAAATATATGCGTCGTAAGTAATGACCCTGACATCTATTTCCACGTCATAATTCATAAAAAATCGAAGTGGAAAATTTATTTTACGACGGTTGTGGGAAATGTTGTGACGTAGTAGGTGTCAATAACGTCGTCTATTATGATTGTAAAGACGTCGTATTTATATTTGTCATCTGTTTCCTTTTTAACGACGTTTTTTTTGTTGGAGTTGGTCGTCTATTCCTATCCTCGACTGTTTTTTATGTGTTTTTGCAGCACAAAGACGTCGGTTTTTATTTTTTGATGACGTTTTTTGTTTTAACAACGACGGTTATTCACCGTCGTGGTTTTGTTATGGAAAAGATGTCGGTGGATTCCACGACCATTTGAAAACAGAATTCACGACGGTGAATTCCCGTCGTGGTTTTCCTTTTTTGTAGTAGTGAGCACTATAATTTTTGTTCACCTTCCCTCGAGGTCTCGAATTTAAGGCCAGAGCTTTACAATTATTTCATATTTCTATTCAATTTATGGGTTCCGTAAATAGATAATGAGCCAAACCACATAAGCATAATAATGCCTAATACGCTATAGTAACAAAATTACAGAAATTCTCATATTCGAATGGTTGCCATTGTAAACAGAGAGGAAAGTAGGGAGGGGTAATACATGGCATCCGCACGGTAATAATTTCCAGACGTTCTCATAGAGAATTTCTCTAGTTTTGTTAGTTTAAAATTATATTTTTAATATTAAATTTATCTTTGTATAATGTTTTCCACATTATCATGGAGTACATATGAGGACTATTGCTAACCTTGACCCCCTTTCTCCCAACACACAATCCTAGAGCCGTTTTCACTTTGAGAGGGGAGGAAGAACACTCCCAACAAAACTACGGAAATTCTCCTATTTAGATGTCTATAAGTTATTACCCTGTAGTTGTCATTGTAATGGTTGCGATTGTAAACAGAGAGTAAAGTAGGGAGGGGTAATACATGGCAGCCGCACGGTAATAATTTCCAGACGTTCTCATAGAGAATTTCTCTAGTTTAGTTAGTTTAAAATTATTTTTAACATTAAATTTATCTTTGTATAATGTTTTCCACATTATCATAAGTTTTTTTAGTACATATGAGGACTATTGCTAATCCTGGCCCCCTCTCTCCCAACAAAAAATACAGCCGTTTTCATTTTGAGAGGGGGAGGAAGAACACTCCCTTCTTCTCTTGCTCCCTTTTCCTCTTCCCCCATCTTCAAAGACAGAAGGTTTTCCCAAGTTGTCTTCGTTTTGTTATGATTTTCCTCCAACCATCATAGGCGGCTGCGTCCTGACTTTGAATCTCCACCTGCTTTTCGGTGTCGGATCTCCACATGCATTTTGGCGTCAGATCTCCATCATCATCCTCTTTCTGGTTTCTTTCGATATTTCCTCAAAGATCATCTCTGCAAAAAAATCACTTGAATTCAAAATCATTTGATCATTTAATTAATGGTAGTGTTTTCTTGAAAACCCATGTTCGTCTATTTTGTTGATCACAACTAGATGTCTAAACGATTTTCAATTTATCTAATTTTTTGTAAGGATGATATCTTAATAATGACATGAAAATAATTGTTGACAAAAAAAATTCGTAATGGACCTTGAAAGGTATCCTTATTTGAGGGATCCCGAGGTATCTTTAGGTTTGGTATTTATGTATGTTAGTGATGTTAAAAAGACCCTTAAAGGTATCCCTCAATAAAATTGTATGTATGTGTATGTTACATGTTCTTCACGTGTAATACGGATAAAGGGTCCTTCCTTCAGAAAGAAATGTCCTTGAAATCCATGAAATTCAACCCGAAGGTCCCATTGGAAAAAAATCCCTTCGTCCCACGGGAAAAAGGTCCCTTCAGAAGCAAAGAAAACAAGCATCTACACAATCCTGTGCGTGGCTCTCTGGCGTGGCTCGTTTCTTGCTCCATTACGCAGATACACTATGCCACACCTATTGTGGAAACACATATTTTGCTAGCCAATAAGAAGACGACACATGGAAAAGGAATAAGTAAATCTCTATTTCTATGTTTCACTTTCAACTATCTCAATACTCTTGGTGCAGCATTACCACAATACAGTTTGCTCATTTAATTTATTGTAAGTTCTTTCATTTATACTATTTTCTTCGCATACGCTTCCGTGCGTCCGAGGTCTTTTTTAATCACACGAGACTTAAATTTTCCTTTTATATATATATAATGTTCAAATTTGTTTCCATCTTTGCAGGGCATGATCAGAAATCAGTCTCGAGGAGTACGAAGATGACAAGCATACAGATTCATCTGTAGCCCGTGTTGAATTTTTCTTCATCCACTAAATTGGCAAACCACTTGGAGAATTGTTATTAACTTTTATTCATCCAATAAATTTTTTCCAGCACCAAGTGTGGAAGCTTTTCCTTCTCCGATAAGATTTCTTCCTTTTTATGCCCGCTTTTCATAGTTGTTTGAATGGTTTGGTCTTGTCTTGTCCACAGAAAATTTTCCAACACTAAAGCAAATGGAGCTTTCTTTCACACTATCACAAGTGGCCTCTGAATTTTTGAAACATTCTCATTTTGAAGTTATTTTCTTTCTCCGATATATAGCTTTTGTTTATTTTGTGTCATGGATTAATAGGTTGTGTCATGTATTGTCAAGCGAAATTTTTTTTCAAACTTTTTGACAAAATGCGATGACAGAGACCAAAATGTGTGAGTCAAAAAATTAATGTGCACATTCATTTGAAGACTTTGGAAAAAAATAGTCCACAAAACTTTTTCCAACACTGTGAAGCTTTGTCTTTTTTTTCCCTGTAATGACATCTTCGCCTTTTTATTAACATTCAAAATTGTGTGTAGAGTTCTATACATCCACTACAATTTTTCCAACACCAAGACAATGACGGGTTTTTATTTTTCGCCGTTATATGATCTTTCTTTTATTCACACTTCCAAAATTGTTTGACCTTTTCACTCATCCATTATCCAACACTCACAGTGAAGCTTAATTTTTGAAGTGCCTTCTGTATTTGATTTTTCTTTTATGCATTCTTTATATAAACGAAACTCTGTTTCTGATTTTGACAGCAAAAGCAGGAAAAAAAAAAACCACTTGGTTTCTGATTCCATTGATTCCATTCCACCTACTGGGCCGTGGGTAAGCTTGTCCCACATCGATCCACTGGGCTGTGAGTGAACTCCTTATAATTCAGCCTCAAACACACAAGGTTCGCCTCGTGGGGAAAAATCCCTTTGTCCCATCGGAAGTGTAAATCCTGAAAAAGGAGAAGAGTCCCATCGGAAAAATTCCCCTCTGTCCCGTCGGAAAAATTCTCCTCTTCGGAAGCAAAGAAAACAATCGGATTGTTCCTGTCCCCATCGGGGGCCAAAGAAAACAACAAATGTTCCTTCGGACGCAAACTTGACTCGGAAGAGGAGATGGTGGAAGAGTCCGCATCGGAAGCAAAGAAAATAAATTGTGTCCCTTCTTCGGAAGCCAAGAAGACCAGCAAAGAAAATAACCTATAGAAACAATACAAATGTGCGCATATGCTAAGCAGTGAATATCGATGGTGAAATATGCCAAATTGAGCCTCTACTATCTGTTTGATGAAATGCCTCTGTGAGGGTCTCTTTGTCTTTTCTCCTTTTCTATTAGTCCGTTGGCTGAAAAACAACTGAATTTCAAAGCCAAGAGAAGATTTCGATTTGTATGCAATTGAATAAGAGTTTCACTTGTTTGAAAATTTTAAATGTCTCTCCATTCAAGTTTGTTTGAATTTGCGCTTGGATTCTTTTAGTTAAGAAATAAACCACGATATGCCTCTCTTAGTTAAAGTTGCAATTTTTTTAGTTCTCAACAAGTACAAGGATCACTTGAATTCAAAATCATTTGATCATTTAATTAATGGTAGTTATTTTAGTGTTTTCTTGAAAAATCATGTTTGTCTATTTTGTTGATCACAACTAGATGTGTAAATGATTTCAATTTATCTATTTTTTTTTTGTAAGGATGATCTCTTAATAATGACATGAAAAATATATAATTTGAATTGTTGAAAAAAAAATATCATAATGGACCTTGAAAGGTATTCTTATTTGAGGGATCCCGAGGTATCTTTAGGTTTGGTATTTTTGTATGTTTGTGATCTTAAAAAGACCCTTAAAGGTATCCCTCAATAAAATTGTATGTATGCGTATGTTACATGTTCTTCACGTGTAATACGGATAAAGGGTCATTCGGAAAGAAATGTCCTTGAAATCCATGAAATTCGACCTGAAGGTTCAATCGGAAAAAAATCCCTTTGTCCCACCAGAAAAAGGTCCCTTCGTAATCAAAGAAAACAAGCATCTACACAATCCTGTGCTGAGAGAATAAGTAAAGAGGCACTCGTAGGTTCGTTAGTTCTCTCTCTGGCATGGCTCGTTTCTTGCTCCATTGCGCAGATACACTATGCCACACTAATTGTGGGAACACATATTTTGCTAGCCAATAAAAAGACGACACATGGAAAAGGAATAAGTAAATCTCCATTTCTATGTTTCACTTTCAACAATCTTACACTACTACATTTTACTATTTGCGCGACGAAGGGAAATTTGTCGCGCAAAACACACTCTAGCGACAGGAAAAAAAATTCGTCGTGCAAACAGACGAAATCTTGCGCGACGAAATATTTGGTCGCGCAAAGACGCTTAGCACGACAAACAATTGGATCGTCGCGCAAAATGGGGAAGAAAAACTCGGGTAAATTTTTTTTGGTGCCAAACATTTGGGTGACGAACTATATCGTCGCGCCAGGATATCTTGCGCGACGGTTTCAATTTTCGTCGGGTAAAAAAACTGCGATACGGATTTTTTGGCGGCAAATTATTGCGCGATGGGGATACGTTTCGTCGCGCAAAGTATGATGTCGGCACGTTCTCGGGTGACGGAAATTTGCGAATGCGCGACGCCGTTTAGAGTTTGCGCGACGACAAAGATCTTTTCGTCACGCAAAAGTTTGATGTTGACAGGTTTTTGCGTGACGAAAAAAGGTTATTTTATGCGACGAAAAAAATGTTTTGTGCGACAAAAATGGTGTTTCGTCACGCAAACTCCTTCTACATATCTGAATATGCCATTGCAGAGGCATAAATAAATTTTTTTTAAAACCTCTCTCTGTCTGTGCTGCGCTGCTACCTCTGCTGGGAATTCAATACGCTTATTGGGTAAATATTATTTGTCGTTTGTTTAAAAGTATTAATGTAAATTCGTACTAACGCTATTAATTTTGTTCTCATTATAGATATTTGTAATTTGCAATTGTGGAGAACGATTGATAAGATATGTTATTCATTTTATATTAAATTAATTACATTATGTTGAACTTAGTTTGTTATATTTATATTTTTTGTTGTGAAATTATATTTATATTATGTTGTTAAATTGAGCGTGACGTAGCACAATGTGTTGTGATGTACGAAGTTAATTGAAATTAATTTCGTACTTTTATTATTATTTTTTAGTAACACTTAGTTTCCCATTCGAGATTAGTTGGATTTCGTGCATGGATGCGTAAAGCATGACTGCGGTCCAATTAATTCTTGAATTGTCCCATTATTTGGACAGTTTGGTAATGCATAGTATTGTCACGTAATCTATGGCTACATGATTATGTTTCAATTGTGGAGATTTCGGTGTCATCTCGGTACGTTCTTCGGGTCGTACGTAGGTATTTATACCTATGGCCACCTCAAGAACTGTATCGAGATGCTGACGAAATTCATCCACGTCGAAATCTAATCTCATGTAGCCGTATGTTACGTGGCAGGACTATACATTCTCGAATGGGATAGGGCCCTTACCGGAGGCATAAGGTGACATTATAACTTCATATGAAGTTGTTGTGATTGTTGTGTTGTGATGGTGGTTTCAGGAATTATGAGGAGAAGGTGGATACAGAACTCGAATAGATGCGCAGACGAATACTTGGATGGAATCGAGGATTTTATTGAGTTTGCACGTACACACAACCCGGGTGCAACTAGAATCCTTTGTCCTTGTAGGAGGTGTAACAACACGTTGTGGGAGACAATTGAAAATGTTGGATTTCATTTAGTAAGGAATGGAATGATTGAGACATATAGCATTTGGAACAATTAGACCATGCTTCGTCTTCAAATGCCACAAGAGTGGACAATATTGAACCTATTATGGATCATAATGATCAAGTCATGGATATTATACAGGATGCTTTTCCATTTGCATCGACCACCATGAATCAAGAAGGGGAAGATGACGTGCCTACACCAATAGATAGTGCGGAGTTTGAACAATATGAAAAATTGTTAAAAAATGCCAACCAAGAGTTATACCCGGGGTGCGAGAGCTTTTTCGTTCTCAAGGCCATTGTGGAGCTAATACACGGAAAAATAAAGTATCGTATGTCGAACCTGTGTTTCGATTACTTTTTGGGGGTTTTCAAGAGAATACTTCCGACGGACAATTGTTTGCCGAAAGACCATAGACAAGCGCAAAAGGTGTTGAATGGTCTTGGATTGAGTTATGAAAAAATCCATGCTTGCAAAAACAATTGCATGTTATTCTACAAAGAGTATGAAACATTGGATACATGCCCTATATGCAAAGAGTCGAGGTTCAAGATAACATATCAGAATAGAACGACTAAGATCCCACAAAAAGTCATGCGTTATCTGCCCCTGAAACCTAGGCTACAACGATTGTATATGTCGACTCATACTGCAACAGACATGAGATGACATAAGAAAAAACGGGTAGACGACGAAGTGATGCAGCATCCTACAAATGGGGAGGCATGGAAAGAGTTCGATCGAACATTCCCCGAGTTTGCTGCTGATCCCCGAAATGTTAGATTGAGACTTGCCACTGACATATTCAATCCGTACGGGTTCTAAACCAACACCACAACACTTGGCCGATTTTCGTATTCCCATGTAATTTGCCGCCTTGGAAATGCATGAAAAAAGAATACATGATGATGACTGTTTTGATAACTAAGGATCATGGCAGGTTAATCGATGTTTACTTAAGCCCGTTGGTTGATGAGCTCAAGGATTTATGGACAAACGGTGTGCGCACGTACGATAAAGCCACTGGGAAGATGTTCACTTTGCGGGCAGCAGTGATGTGGACTGTGAATGATTTTCCCGCATATGCAATGGTATATGGCATGCCCTGTATGCAAGGAAGATGTAACTTCTGGTTGGCATGCGGGAAAAGTTTGTTATCTTGGTCATTGGAGATGGTTGCCATGGAAAAGAATAAAGAGTTTAACGGGAACACAAAGCATCGCCTCAGACCTAGAGAATGGTTCGGTGATGAGATCTTTGAACAGCTTAACCGTTTGGATTTTTCTCTGTTTGGGAAAACAGTTACTCGGACCAGACCTTTTACACATTTGAACTGGACGCACAAGTCTATGTTTTTTGAGCTCCCATATTAGTCGAAACTAAAATTGAGGCACAATCTCGACGCTGCAAGGAGCAGCTCATTTTCAGGCGCCCGATTATGTGGTATTTTTTTAAATAATATTTGTTTAATTATTACATATTTCTTATTAATGTTTATTTCATTTTTTATATTTCATTATTATTTAATTTTTTATATTTCAACTAATACGTTTTATTTTTTGTATAACAGAATAAAGCCCAAGTGAATAAGGGCAATAGGAAGAAGAATGCTCTTCTCCACCATTCCTGTTCCAGGCCCTTCTCATATAGGATGGATGCAAGACGGCGGGTAATAATAAAATATTTAATTTTTAATTTCATGTAAGTATTATTTAATTTTAATTCTTATGTTACGCATTCAATTGTATGCATGTTTTAATTTGTATTTTATGTTATGTTAAACAGACGACGATGGTGGAGAGGAGCTAGTTGGTTCTTCAGGAGTCCGCCTCCCAACTTCCTCCCGAGACTCCAATCGAGTCTATGGATCCTCCACAGGATGCTGAATTTCAGATATTGACGAACGCATTGGATCAGACTCTCGGGAGGAGGCCGGGAACATATTGTCGAGGGATGGGGAATGCCCGACAGAGGGAACCTAGAGCACGGTCATCGTCGCAGGCAAATAGTCAGGTGACTGTTTTGACATCACGGGTGACCGAGCTTGAGGGCAGAGGTCGGTGATTCTGCAGTCCCTCGCACAGTCCGGCATTCCAATCCCGAATTTTGGTGCGCCGACCTCCGAGCCCGTCCAACCCGAACATCCCCAACAGACCACGGCCCCTGTAGACCCCCAGATCTCCGAGCCGCATATGCCAGACGACCATATAGACTTCGGAACATTATTTGATTTGTTTTTTATTTTCATAATTATTCTTTTAAATATTTCTCTTGTAGTATACATTTATTTTATTTTATATAATAAATGTATTCTTTACAATTCATTTTAGTATTGCAATTTCATTTTATTACACACAAAAAAAAAAAAAAAAAATTTTTTTACAAAATAAAAAAAACGTAATATTAAACTTAAATTCACTTTTTAGAAAAAAAAAACGTAAGAAATTTTTTTTTAATTACATTTAATTTACGCTTGTGCGACGAAGGTTTCCGTCGCGACAATAATATATGCGCGACAACTGATTTTTTGTCGCGCAATGTTTGAGCGACAAATTTCACTTCGTCACACAAAACAAATTAATCACGTGCGATGAAAACTTCCGTCGTGCAGTGTGCAAAGGTTTGTGCGTCGAACAGTTGTGTCGTCCCTAAACCTTTTCTGTAACGAAGGTGCTATGTTGCACTTTTTGCGCGACAAATGTGAATAATTGGTGGCACAAACCCTTTCTTCACGCTTTTTGCGCGACGGAGTGTGCGCGACGAATGTTTTGTCGCGCAGAAGTATGTGCGACTAAATGTAACTTTGCGCGACGAAATGTACTTCGTCGCGCAAGTTGTAAAATGTAGTAGTGTTAATACTCTTGGTGCAGCATTACCACAATACAGTTTGCTCATTTTAATTTCTTGTAAGTTCTTTCATTTTTACTATTCTGTTCGTATGCGCTTCCATGCGTGCGAGGTCTTTTTTAATCACACGAGACTTAAATTTTCCATATATATATATATTATGTTTTCTATATTTAAATAATGTTCAAATTTGTTTCCATCTTTGCAGGGCATGATCAGAAATCAGTCTCGAGGAGTATGAAGACAAGCATACAGATTCATCTGTAGCCCATGTTGAATTTTTCTTCATCCACTAAAATTGGCAAACCACTTGGAATAATTGTTATCAACTTTTATTCATCCACTATATTTTTTCCAGCACTAACGCATTGTTGAAGCTTTTCTTTCTCCGATAAGATTTCTTCCTTTTTATGCCCGCTTTTCATAGTTGTTTGAATGGTTTGGTCTTGTCTTGTCCATAGAAAATTTTCCAACACCAATGCAAATGGAGCTTTCTTTCACACTATCACAAGTGGCCTCTGAATTTTTGAAACATTCTCATTTTGAAGTTATTTTCTTTCTCTGATATATAGCTTTTGTTTACTTTGTGTCATGGATTAATAGGTTGTGTCATGTATTGTCATGCGACAAATTTTTTCGAAATTTTTTGACATAATACGATGGCAGAGACCAAAATGTGCGAGTCAAAAAATTAATGAGCACATTCATGTGAAGACTTTGGAAAAAAAAATAGTCCACTGTGAAGCTTCGTCTTTTTTTTTTTTTTTTCCTCCCTGTAATGACATCTTCGCCTTTTATTAACATTCAAAATTGTGTTTAGAGTTTTATGCATCCACTACAATTTTTCCGACACCAAGACAATGATGGGTTTTTATTTTCTTCCGTGATATGATTTCTTTCTTTTATTCACTCTTCCAAAATTGTTTGACCTTTTCACTCATCCATTATCCAACACTCACAGTAAAGCTTAATTTTTGAAGTGGCTTCTGTATTTGGTTCTTCTTTTATGCATTCTTTATATAAACGAAACTCTGTTTCTGATTTTGACAGCAAAAGGAGAAAAAAAAAACACTTGGTTTCTGATTCCATTGATTTCTGCAGCTGGGTTGGCTTACATGCAACCATTCCACCAACTGGGCTGTGGGTAAGCTTGTCCCACATCGATCCACTGGGCTGTGAGTGAACTCCTTATAATTGAGCCTCTAACACACAAGGTTCGCCTCGTGAGGAAAAATCCCTTTGTCCCATCGGAAGTGGAAATCCTGAAAAAGGAGAAGAGTCCCATCGGAAAAATTCCCCTATGTCCCGTCTGAAAAAGTTACAGAGAATCCCTCGCAAGCGCAATCCACCAACACGCCGCCTAGGCAGCGCAGACGAGAAGGTCGACCCTTGCAAACCAACGAGGAAGTTACTCAGTCTCGCCCAAATCGTAAAGGTTCAATGTGACCGACCAGTCATGTGTGCAGAAGACGTTGAAAAGCTTGTGAACAACCGACTTCGAGACTTAAAGATTGGCGGAAATTTCGAAGATGCACTACGTGTTGAGGTAGACAGAGCAAATTCCTCACCTCAATACGAACAATTGCTTTGCTTGGAAAGCACATCTTGAGGAGCTCGTGAGAGAAGGTCACTGCACAGAGTTCATCGCGAAGCAGGCCATCTAGCAGATAGAGGACCGCGATACCGCCAAAGAGCCATCCCAGAAGGTCATAAGGATTAACACAATCCTAGCTGACTCCGAGGAGTCCGGGCTGACCAACAAAGAAAAGAAGAGAAAAATCAAACAGGCCACCATGATCTCCCAGGTCTCCACTAGTTTCCCACTGGCAGAAGATGACCCCGTGATCGGCTTCCAAAAGAAAGATCTAATTGGCCTTGATCTACCACACAATGACGCTCTTGTCATCAGGATTCAAATCGCTCAGGCCATGGTCGCCCGAATCCATGCAGACGAAGGCAGTGCAGCCAACATCCTACAATTGGCGGTCATCTAACAGATGGGCTTAGAGACAAAGATCAATAAATCAGCCAAGTCGCTAACTGGCTTCAATGGCGCAACAACGGTTACCGTGGGCACAATAGATCTCGACGTCTACTCCCCACCAGTAATCAGCTCGCAAACGTTCATGGTCATTGATGAAGTCTCACCCTACAATGGCATTCTAGGCAGAGCATGGATCAGCAAGATCAGCGCCGTCACCTCCGCCACACATCAGAAGATTCGCTACCCAATCCTTGGGGGCGGTATCGGTCAAATCAACAGCGATCAGGCAATGGCGAGGAAATGCTCAGCTCAAGGGCTGAAGAAAGGCAAGCAAACACTGTTCCTCCATGTGAATCAAGCAGATCTAAAGGGAGTAGATCAAACAAAGGAGAAAGCAGATCCCGTTCCTGACGGCCGAGCAGGCCAAAAAGGAAAGGGAATAACTACTCCCCAATAGCAATCAAAGAATCAGGACCAGGTCGAGGGAATCCGTCCGGAGGTCTATCCTGAAGAAGGATGGAAGCCCGAGGAAGACGTTGAGCTAGTACCCCTTGATCCTGACAAGCCAGAGAGAACAGCGCGGATCGGCTCGCGCCTAAGCCAGGAGGAAAAGGCAGAGCTTGTAGCCTTCCTCCAGAACAACAAAGACGTATTTGCATGGTCACCATCTGACATGCCTGGCATCGATCCCTAGATCATCTGCCATCGCCTACACGTCAACCCAGCCATCAAGCCTGTAGCGCAAAAGAGACGCAACTTCGCCCTCGAGCGGGTCGCCATCATTGAAGCTGAGATCGACAAGCTTCTAGCTGCCGATTTCATTGAAGAAGTCTCATATGCGGAATGGCTTGCGAACGTTGTTCTAGTTGCGAAAAAAGATAAAGGCCTGTAGAGAGTGTGCGTCGACTATACTGACCTCAACAAGGCATGTCCTAAAGATAACTTTCCACAACCGAGAATTGATCAGCTCATTGATTCAACTTTCGGCAATCAACTGCTAAGCTTCATGGACGCCTACTTCGGCTACAACCAGATCATGATGCATGAAGACAACAAGGCAAAGACCTCTTTCATAATTGAGAGGGGTACATACTGCTACAAAGTCATGCCTTTTGGGCTGAAGAACGCCAGAGCAACTTACCAAAGGCTGGTGTACAAAATTTTCAAAGAGCAAATTGGCAAGACTATGGAGGTCTATGTAAATGACATGCTAGTCAAAGCTCCCGAGCGAGCATACCACATTAAGAACCTTGCCGAGGCATTCAGCCTACTCCAAAAATAGAGAAGCTCATTTTTTCGCTTGTGGTTTCTGCGAGAAAACTAAGGCCCTACTATCAGGCACACTGAATTATTGTCATAACAGAATTTCCTTTGAGATCGACCCTTCACAGCCCTGACGCTTCTCAGCAACTCATGAAATGGGCTATCGAACTCAGTCAATACGACCTCCTCTACCAACCAAAGATTGCTATAAAAGCCCAAACTTTAGCAGATTTTGTTGTAGAGTTTACTCCGACAGCCGAAGAAAAGAAGATGGTCATGAAAAGCAAGGAAAAAGCAGACGACACCTCCCCCACTGATCCGAACCTACCTAACGACATGTGGCAGTTGCATGTAGATGGAGCATCAAATCACAAAAGGAGCGGGAGTAGGAGTCATCATAATCACCCCAGACGGAACCTTGTTGGAACAAGCTATCACACTAGGCTTTTCTGCTTCAAACAATGAGGCAAAATATGAGGCATTGCTTGTAGAACTGCGCCTAGCGAAAGAATTGTCGATCAAGAGATTGGCCATCTACTCAGACTCATAGCTGATCACGAATCAAGCCTCAGGCACCCGCCAAGACGATTCATGCAATGGGCCATCGACTTAGTGGGTCCCCTGCCACCGGCACCCGCCAAGAAAGAAATGATGATCGTCGCCACCGACTACTTTACTAAATGGATCGAGGCCGAAGCCTAAAGAGGCCGACGTGGAATGATTTATCTGGAGAAACATTATATGTTGGTTTGGCTGCCCATAATCCCTAGTTACCGGCAATGGCTCACAGTTCATTGGCAAGCAGATCACCGCCTTCTTCAAAAAGTATGGCATCGAGCAGCATCTTTCTACTCCGAGATATCCTCAAGGCAACGGCCAGGCCGAGGCATCCAATAAAATAACATTGGACTGTTTAAAGAAAAGATTAGAAGGCGTCGAAGGAAAATGGGTAGAAGAGCTCCCTGGAGTACTATGGGCTGATCGCACCACCAAGCGAAGATCGACTGGCGAGACCCTGTTTTCCCTCGCCTATGGAACTGAAGCGATCATTCCTCATCACGTCACTGTTCCCTATATAGGCATTGAAGTGGGCAATATTAAGCAGAACTCCGAGCAGATAAGACTCAACCTTGAAGAATGCCATTGTCCGAGTCGCCTCCTATCAACAGCGGTTGAAGTCTTACTACGACAAAAGAGCCAAGATCAGACAGTTTCAACCAGGCGACCTCGTGCTAAGAAAGGCCTTCATCATTGCACAAAGACAAGGGTCTAAAAAGATGAAATCCAATTGGGAAGGCCCTTATGTAATCAGCCGGTCCGGAGGCAGAGGAAGCTATACGCTTGACACCATGTAAGGAAAAGAGATTCCGCGACAATGGAACGCCTACCACCTCCAAAGATACTATCCATGACGCTTCCTCCTACCTGCTCAGTCCCCAACAGATGACTGAGTACTAATATAATGAAACATCAATAAAAGTTCAGTTTCTCATTCTAGAGTGTCTGAAAAGAAGAAGAAAAAACAGTTGCCCATAAGCAGCGTCCTTCGGGAGACGCAGGGCGACCACCAAAAACATCCGTTTGGAGACGTAGCCTGCAAAGAAGCGTCCTTCGGGAGACGCAGGGTGCACCAGGAATTTTCTAAGGGAGGTATCCAGGTTCCTATCCATTTCCTAAAGGGGCAGGATAGCCAAACAGTTGCCCATAAGCAGCGTCCTTCGGGAGATGCAGGGCGATGACTAAAAGCGTCCATTTGGAGACGTAGCCCGCAAAGAAGCGTCCTAAGGGAGACGCAGGGTGTGCCAGGAATTTCCTAAGGGAGGTATTCAGGTTCCTATCTATTTCCTAAGGGAGGCAGGATAGCCAAACAGTTGCCCATAAGCAGAGTCCTAAGGGAGACGCAGAGTAGCGACCAGAAGCGTCATTCGGGAGACGCAGCCCGCGAAGTAGCATCCTAAGGGGGTTGCAGGGTGCGCCAGGAATTTCTTAAGGGGGTATCCAGGTTCCTATCCGTTTCCTAAGGGGGGCAGGATAGTCATACAGTTGTCCATAAGCAGCGTCTTAAGGGAGACGCATGGCAACGACTGGAAACATCTTAAGCGTTTTCTAGAAAATGCAGAATACGCCTGGAGTCCCTCAAGGGGGACCCTGGCTTTTGCCAAAATCCTAAGGGAAACAGACAGCCAAGACACTAGTCGGTTGCTCTAGCAGTTCACAAGACAGTCTGCAAATTGAAGTTGAAAAATAAAGACTAAAATTTCCATAGCAAAGTGACCAACCAGCCAAGTTCAAACAAAAAGAAGATGGTCAAGTAAGACCAATTATTCTAAGCAAAAGCAGACTAGAAAAGCTGAAAAGAAATAAAAGATTCTGCGTCTACTCCGAAACGCCAATAGGAGATCCGTGATCTGCAGCCTCTTCAGCGTCCACCCGATCAGCCTCACTCTCAGCAGCTCCGCATGCCTGATCTATGACGTCTGCCACCACCTCATCGGCTGCATCCTCCTCTGCTCCATCCTCTTTAGCTACTGCCTCTTCAGCCATCTGCTCTTTAGCTCATTCGGTGTTCACAGCATTGGCCTCCTCGCTTTGTGCAGAGGGCAAGTCAAGATAGAGCATCTCGATGTCTTCATCTCCAATGGCGTAAAAGGGATCATATCCATTTTTGCAGTCCAAGTAGCCCAACTCGTATGCATCCATGGTAGCTTCGGACTTGGATTCTTCAGCAGACTTATGATAGGTGTGAAATTTAGCCAAAAGCTTGTCATAACTATGAGAGAGGTCGGCATTCTTGCGCTCAAGGTGGAAGTAAGCATGTTTTCGACTTGCCAAGTCAACAGCAGAAGAGTTAAGCTCGAAATTCTTCTCAGCAAGGGAACTCTTCAGCTCAGATATCATCGCCCGCAAATTAGACGTCTTCTTGTAACGGGTCTGCTCGGCGGAAAGGTTGCTAACTAACTCTTCATTCTTCTTCTCCAACTCACTAAGCTGAGTAGAAGAGGGGGCAACAGCAGACGAGTTCCAAATGGTCTCAGCAGCAAAAACTACTCCTTTTTGAAGCAGATGAAGTGTCGCTTCCCTTTGTTTTTCCAAGGAAAGACTTGAGAATGCACCAAGATTGCCAGCCTAACGGATTTGGTCAACCAGCTCAGCACAAGAGGATGGACTTGATAGAAATTGCATCTTTAGCAGATCAGACACGCCTGCATCCCTTACAGGGCTAGATTTGTCCACCTTTGGATCAGCCGTTGACGTTGCAGAAGAACCTTTCGTCTGGGCAGATGACTCTCTTGCTTTCCTAGCCTCTGCCAACCTCACTTCCAAAGGAATTTGCGATGTCGAATCAACTCCACGCTTGACTGCTCGTGACTCAACAGTTGGATCATGATGGTTGGATAGATGAGCAGACCTCCCACATCGACCTCCACTCTTCGACTAGTGCAAACGACCCGAACTTCGGGGCGGAACATCAGCATCTCTTTGTCTTTCAACAGGTGAGCTAGATCGCGCACGGACCACTTCGCGGAGCAGATCATGATCTCCAAGCTCGTCAGCAAGAGGCTTAAGGGGAGCATCCCTTATGTTGCGCATATTGCCAATCTTTTTGCTGTCTGCGCCAACAAGATGCTTGACCCAGGCAAATGAGGCGGGAACAAATCCTACTGGGATCTTCTCAACAGAAGGGAGCTTTGGCTTCTTCCTCAATGGAGACACGTTCCTCGCCCGTGAAGAGGTAGCTTGAGTTCTCGGAGACTTGGCTTCAGCCTTCCTTTTTTATGGGGGTTTAGCTGAGCATGCCTCTTGTTCAGCAGACAGATCATCAAGGTCCGGACCATTCTGCTTCCATCTTTTGACATCCTTGGTAGGGGGCAGACCACCGTCTTCCTCCTGATACTCGCTCAACAGCCAACGCCACTCACAAAACTTTTGGGGGATGTTCAAAGCGCGACGGACCTTAGCCATGTCAGGCTCAAGCTCCAATTTCTTGCTGATGTCGTCCGTTACAAGCAGAAGACAGAAGTTAGTCAGCTACACTTCAAGAAATTCAAACAAAAAGAGAGTAGATAGAAGAAAAAAAAAAAGGACGTACAATTGCAATAGGTGAGGGGAACAAGGGGACCATCACCAACATCGCCTTCCCACCGTCCGCTGACTTCCAACACATCATCATGCTACACGTGATCTCCCTGACTAAGACTGTCAAACAGCTTGACATTGCAGGTGCGAAGTTGGGCATATTCCTTAAAGCACCTCACTTTAAAAAAATAGAAGAACTCTCGTACTGTAAGCTCCAACATGAAGAAACGGCTCAGGTTTTCAAAACACATGATCGCCCGGTAGACGTTCGGAGTACACTGACTTGGAGCACATGCCATGGCGCAGAATACCTCCTTGAAAAGCTTTGACAGTGGAAATTTGAAGCCCAAAGAGAAGTAAAAGGGACGTAAGGTGATGATTCTAGCATTCGGATCATTCGCATCCATGCAAGGCACATTGTCAGTCAAAGGCTTTGCCAGCTTGACATGCACATCGTCAGGAATTGGAGAGGCATAAGCAGCCCGCCACCTCTGGAATTGATCTTCATTTGTAACGCGGTGCAGGTTGGCCATAAACCTCTTCTTGTACACCTCGGAACCTCCCCACAAATACAAAGGCACCTGAGAGCTTGAAGCCTTGCTACCGTCTCTGGAAGGCATGGTTAGTCAATGAACAACTGCAAGAAAAAAAAAAAAATTCCACAAATTAAAACCCCAAAAAAAAGCGGGCAAAAAAAAAAAAAAAAAAAAAAAAAAAAAAACAACAAAAGTTGGCAGAAAAAGAAAAAATATTAAAGCAGCCCAGCATGAGCAGTCTGTCAGCGCCTCCAGCCCAGCGTGCATGCGGCCCACGTTGCGCAACCCAGTGCCTTCTGGCCCAAACGCTAGCAGCGTGGTCTGCATGCCCAGCGCAAGCCCTCGACTCGCAAGGCCCAGCGCCTCTCAGCCATTGCTTCGAGCCCAGCTCCTCCACGCACTCTCTTCGAGCCCAGCTCTTGCACCAGGCCTGTATTGCATCAGCTTCATTTGATTCCAGCACGAATTCTCCAGCTTTTGTCAACTATTTCCCACGGATTTGCAGCTCATGCTAGACCACCTCCTTGCTCCCAAAAATCAGAAAAAAAAATATATGTGCATATATATTTTCACGAGCTCGACTTACTCCGGATGCACGACAATTCCTCTCTTCAACAAAGCAGTACAAATTCTCTAAGATCTTTCTCAAGTTAGAAGGTAGAGAAGTTAAGTTTGTGATCTGAGAAAGAGTGAAGAAAAGCCCTGTATTTATACAGGTTGGACAACCCAGGTCAAGGAGGGATCGCAAGCTCATTCCTACAGGGAATCCAACTCCAACAACAGTCAAAAGCCTACACCAATTGGAAATCTGATCTGCAAAGGAGTCCAACTCATAGAAAAAAGTCCAGACACAGTTGGAGAGCCAGAAAATAATAATAATAATAATAATTTCATCTCCTACATGCCACACAAGCGCCATGCAGAAGCTGGGGGGCATTTGTGGGAGCATATATTTTCGTCTCCAATCAGGGCACGCCACGTGGAAAAGAAGATTATCTCTTAAATTAATTAATTGAACCAGTTTATCCGGCCAATTAATTAATTGGGATAAATATCTTAATTAATGAGATATTATCTTTATTTAATGAGATAATACCATTAATTAAGATATTATCCTAATAAAGAGAAGATAATATCATTAATTCAGATATTATCTTCATAAAAAGAGATAATATCGTTTAATTTAGATATTATCTTCAATAAAGAGAAGATAATATCATTAAATCAGATATTATCCAAGTCCGACTCGATCTCTACGAAACCCTAGCCCCGAGGCTCCTAGAAATAGACTACTTCATTCATCATTCAAGGTACATCTAAACCTACTCCTTATACCCAAGAAAAATACCCGAAGTTCTTTCTCCCTCTCCACTCTCCATATTTTCTCCACACAGCTCCGGCCACCACACATGGCTCCGGCCGCCCGGTTCACACCCTACATAAACACTACTTCGTACCCTTTGCTTAGCTATTGGTTTTCTACAAACACTCGAACTAATTTACGCATCAGAGGGCCTTTGGCCAACACCCCCCGGGTGTGGTCTATTTACTCCAATCTGTTTTACAGGAATCGAGGAAGAGAAAGAAGGAAGATCGAAGGTTGAAGGATCCAGAAGCGAATATTCTCCCGTGAGATTATTTGCACAAACAGGAAGCAAAGAAAATAAATTGTGTCCCTTCTTCGGAAGCCAAGAAGACCAGCAAAGAAAATAACCTATATAAACCAATGTGCGCATTTGCTAAGCAATGAATATCGATAGTGAAATATGCCAAATTGAGCCTCTACTATCTGTTGGATGAAATGCCTCTGTGAGAGTCTCTTTGTCTTTTCTCCTTTTCTGTTAGTCTGTTGGCTGAAAGCAACTGAATTTCAAAGCCAAGAGAAGATTTTGATTTGTATGCAATTGAATAAGAGTTTCACTTGGTTGAAAATTTTAAAAGTCTCTCCATTCAAATTTGTTTGAATTTGCACTTGGATTCTTTTAGTTAAGAAATAAACCACAATATGCCTCTCTTAGTTAAGTTGCAATTCTTTTAGTTCTCAACAAGTATAAGGATTCTAAGGATATGTCCGCGCCCGGATTCAAGAGAAACTTTGATATGTCTGATTTTTATGAGGACAAGAAAGATCACGTGGATGACGATGATGAAAAGTTTCAAAATTTAGAGAAGAAGATTTTTGAGGGGGAATACCTGACAAAGTTTCAAAATTTAGGGAAGAAGATTTCTGAGGAGGAGTACCCGACATGGGACGATCGAATAGATGATTTTTCGAACGACGAATTGACTAAGCTCATTGCTTCACTCGAATTTAAGATACAAGTTGCGACCAAGAAGATTGATTCTATGGAAATATATATGGGGTTTGTTAAGAAACAAAATCAAAGTTTCGTTTGGGAAAAGACTAATTATGATGAGCAGCCGGCCTATCAAGTCCCTGCTTTGATGTCTCCTCCATCACTCGTGCATTATCCAGTGTTGCCAAGTGCATGGGTTTCAAGCTCAGAATCGAAGAAGAGCTAATGACAACTTGACAACCTCAGTTCGATTTTGATCCTTTGTAATTGAATTTCTAGTATTGTTTAGTTCGATTTTGATGTACCTTTTGGCTAGGGATAATATAGCC
>NC_024133.1:3063025-3080269 GCF_000346735.1 Prunus mume | reverse complement strand
ATGACAACTCTTAATTGATTATGACATATCCAAGAGTCACAATATGAAACAACTTAAAATTAGAGTGCAGTAAACAGCGACAGCGTATTCATTCAAAAGATGGAGTTGAAATTAAACTAGGCATTCGATATAAGCAACTAATTTAATCTCAAGTCAACGATGCACTAAAACTGTTATATGCATTAGATTCAAAATCAGTGATGCCAATATACATACCTACACGGGTGCAGACTACATATGCAAACTGTTTTGCACCTTTTTCTTAACAACAGAAACAGAAGGCAATCAGTGTTTGTGGCAGACTTTATTGAATGGTCCCGATTATTTAGATTTGTTTAACTTTGAATTGTATAAAACAAAAGAAACTAACAAGAAACCAATTCAATAGAATAAACAACTCATTAAATGATGTTTTTCTGTTTGTACCAAAATCAAACCTTTGCAACGTTAACATTTAAATGCACAAACACAGATTAATGTATATGGCAATTAAACACAGATTAATGTATATAGCAATTAACACATATAATTCGTCTTAAGATTGTTGGAAATATTAGTGCTAAATTGCTATAAAATAAATACTGCACATAAAACAGATTTTTACAAAAGGAGAATTGAATTAGAAGAACCTTAATTGAGTCGAGGCAAGTGTTGGACACTCTGACCTTAAGACGAATTACGCCCCACACTGGTGCTTATGGTTCACTAGCGTTCGCCTCCCAGGATACAACGACTCCCCTCCTTGTGAAAGAAGCACTGCAATTCACAAGGAGCTTTGAACCTAATTATGCAGGAACCTCTCTTTATGAAAACTCTAATGCTTTGTATATGTGAAAGTCTGTATGTAGAGAATTAAACTGAATTCCTAAAACTACAGGAGGATTGCTCTATTTATAGATGATGAAATACCCTTTCCAAAAAGGTATCCTTATCAGGAATTGCTCTATTTATAGATGATGAAATACCCTTTTGTCACCCCAAACAATGCATCCCTTGGTTTGAAGAGTTGTCACCCCCCATGTGAAGATGTTTTTAACCCAAGGGTCATGTCTTTAACCCAATAGATTTTATTAATTTCCATTCAAATAGGAAAATCAATATTAGTTAATATTAAATTTTCCAACAGCATATACATATGGAAAGCATATATGTATTAAGAAAGCTGCGTCGGCACCAATTTGGTGGCTACTCTTTTGTGTTTTACTGTATATATAAGTAATATGGATGAATCAATGAATCATATAATATTATTACTTTTGCCGTTGACTTGTTAAGGAATCAATTCATCCCAAGTGGGACACACCTTCCTGTACTTAAATCCCTACACATTCCTCGGTGGAGTAAAGCACAGGATAATTTGTAATTTCAGTATTGTATAGGTAGTAGATAGATATATGCGAACGAGCATTTTGAAATCACTACTGGGGTATCCTAATGATGGCATAGGCTTATTGTAAAGTCCCACATTGAAAAAATACGCAATAATACGAATGCTTATAAGGACATACATGACATCTTGTAATTGCCGAGCCTAGTAGCGTGAGCTTATAACTAAGCAGGGCATTAAAGTGATTAGTTGCTTGAGCAAGCCTTGTTAGGTGAGGTGTGGTGGTCTTGCACTGTTCACCTGTGTAAAGTCACACAAAGCACGCCTCCTCCCCTCGGGTTAGTAGGGCCACCCATCCTCAATGGGTGGGTAGCAAACCTCAACTTGGTATTAGATTGGGGTGTTAGGTACGAATACTAAACCTCACGGGTCAAGAGCCATCACACCCCAGCGTGCTGCCTAGCTTGGCCTCTCATCTCACAATCACTTTTTTGAGGAATTGGAAGTGGTCTCTCATTTTTGTTCAATAAAATGGAGATAATGTCTATTTCTTTTTTAATGCTGCCAAATCATCCTTGTTATTTATTGTTATTTTCCAGCAATATGTAGACTGTGTACAGTATTAATTAGGCTCCATTTGGATTGATTGATATGAAAGAAAAAATTTGGATTTGACAACAATTTGCTACAAAAACAAGAACTCAATTAGATTAAATGTATACGAACTAACTAGATGATAACACATATTCAAAATGGATTTGAAATAACTATATCCAAAGAATAATTTGAAATTCATTTGTTTTCTTTGTTTCTTTATAGTCCCAATCATGTCATTGATGTCCAAACAAACATGAATGGGTGGTCCCATTTGGTTCGAGAATTAGGGACTAAACTAACCATCTGATAATTTTGAAGAATACTAGTTTTTAAAACAATGTAAATTCGTTGTATTTCCACATTCTTTTTCTAAATTAATCTTGATCATTGGAAAGAGCATGAATTCCAGCTTCACTATCCGGAGAAGAGCTAATGACAACTTGACAACCTCAGTGTATCTAATCTTTTGTAATTGAATTTCTAGTCATGTTTAGTTCGATTTTGATGTACCTTTTGCCCAGGGATAATATAGCACTATAATTTTTGTTCACCTTCCCTCAAGGTCTCGAATTTAAGGCCAGAGCTTAGCAATTATTTCATATTTCTATTCAATTTATGGGTTCCGTAAATAGATAATGAGCCAAACCACATAAGTATAATAATGCCTAATACGCTATAGTAACAAAATTATGGAAATTCTCCTATTTGAATGGTTGTCATTGTAAACATGGCATCCGCCCGGTAATAATTTCCAGACGTTCTCCTAGAGAATTTCTCTAGTTTTGTTAGTTTAAAATTATATTTTTAATATTAAATTTATCTGTGTATAATGTTTTCCACATTATCATATCATAAGTTTTTTAGTACATATGAGGACTATTGCTAACCCTGACCCCCTTTCTCCCAACACACAATCCTAGAGCCGTTTTCACTTTGAGAGGGGAGGAAGAACACTCCCTTATTCTCTTGCTCCCTTTCCTCTTCCCCCATTTTCAAAGACAAAAGGTTTTCCCTAGTTGTCTTCATTTTGTTATAATTTTCCTCCAACCATCACAGGCGGCTGCGTCTCGACGTTGAATCTCCACCTGCTTTTCGGTGCAGATTTCCACCTGCATTTTGGCATCAGATCCCCATCATCATCCTCTTTCTGGTTTCTTTCAATATTTCCTCAAAGATCATCTCTGCAAAAAAAAAAAAAATCACTTGAATTCAAAATCATTTTATCGTTAATTAATGGTAGTTATTTTAGTGTTGTCTTGAAAAACCATATTCGTCTATTTTGTTGATTACAACTAGATGTCTAAATGATTTTCAATTTATCTAATTTTTTGTAAGGATGATCTCTTAATAATGACATGAAAATAATTGTTGAAAAAAAAAATTCGTAATGGACCCTGAAAGGTATCCTTATTTGAGGGATCCCGAGGTATCTTTAGGTTCGGTATTTATGTATATATGTTAGTGATATTAAAAAGACCCTTAAAGGTATCCCTCAATAAAATTGTATGTATGTGTATGTTACATGTTCTTCACGTCATTTGGAAAGAAATGTCCTTGAAATCCATGAAATTCGACCCGAAGGTCCCATCCGAAAAAAATCCCTTCATCCCACAGGAAAAAGGTCTCTTCGATCGGAAGCAAAGAAAACAAGCATCTACACAATCCTGTGCGTGGCTCTTTTCTTGCTCCATTGCTTGGGTACACTATGCCACACTAATTGTGGGAATACATATTTTGCTAGCCAATAAGAAGACGACACGTGGAAAAGGAATAAGTAAATATCCATTTCTATGTTCCATTTTCAACTATCTCGATACTCTTGGTGCAGCATTACTAGAATACAGTTTGCTCATTTAATTTATTGTAAGTTCTTTCATTTATACTATTTTCTTCGTATGCGCTTCCGTGCATGCAAGGTCTTTTTTAATCACACGAGACTTAAATTTTCCTTATATATATATATATAATGTTCAAATTTGTTTCCATGTTTGCAGGGCATGATCAGAAATCATTCTCCAGGAGTATGAAGATGACAAGCATACAGATTTATCTGTAGCCCGTGTTGAATTTTTCTTCATCCACTAAAATTGGCAAACCACTTGGAGAATTGTTATCAACTTTTATTCATCCACTAAATTTTTTCAGCACTAACGCAGTGTTGAAGCTTTTCTTTCTCTGATAAGATTTCTTCCTTTTTATGCCCGCTTTTGATAGTTGTTCGAATGGTTTGGTCTTGTCCTGTCCACAGAAAATTTTCCGACACTAATGCAAATGGAGCTTTCTTTCACACTATCACAAGTGGCCTTTGAATTTTTGAAACCTTCTCATTTTGAAGTTATTTTCTTTCTCTGATATATAGCTTTTGTTTACTTTGTGTCATGTATTGTCTTTTTTTTTTTTTTCTTTTTTTTTTTTGTGTGTGTGTGTGTGGTCAATAAGAAGCTTTCATTAACAGGAGAGCAAACCAAACAGATTACAACTCAAAGAACAAGGAAAAAACCAAACCATGAGACATAACAGAAGTGCATGTAAAGCCATAAACTCAAATAAAACTCATACAAGCTGCTACAAGGAAGAGCCCCACGAAATGGGAATGGTACGACAATCCAGAATCAGAGAGTCATGGCCATCTTGAAATAGCGCAAGCTATGTGGAGGCTCGAGGAGGGCAGGGAAGACCATCACGATTTAAGATATGCACAGGAGAGGTGGGGGGACTGGATATCCAGACTTCCGGACTCGACCTCGATAGTGCCAGCGACGCAAGGTGATATGTCGCTTCATTGTTTTTCCTACCAGTCCATGCCCAATTACAGTTTGAGAAGATGGAGTTGCATTCACGAATCCTTGATAGAAGTGGGTATAGATTCCATCTTCCACGTTTCATGTTTCCTTTCACGCTCTCAACCAGCTCTTTGGAGTCAGATTCAAAGCAAACCTCAGATAAGCCCAGCTCAGATGCCTATTTGCAACCTTCCAAACCAGCAATTGCCTTAGCCATGATCGCAGATTCCGCTTGAAAGGATAGGCATTTCGCTCCCACGAACTCACCATTAGCATTTTGTGCAATAAGACCTGCTCCTGCTTTGCCAAAGGATGCCAACCAAGCATCATCAAAGTTAACTTTAATAACATGGGCATCCGAGGCTGTCCAAAAGGTAGGATTTGGAGAGGGTCCTTCGCAAAGCCTCCTCACATTCCTTTAGTTATTCAACGCAGCCAGCTCCTCCACTTGAGAAAGAATGGTTTTGATGGCCAAGAGAGGTTGTGGTTTGCATTGATCAAAGACAAAACGATTCCTTGATTTCCAAATAATCCAGCAAGTAACAGCAATAATGCAAGATATGCGCCTTTTTTCCTCCTTAGATTGGAGCCCATCCGTGGTACATTTCAGCAACCATTGGTCAAAGGTGGTAATTCCCTTCTTGTCAATTTTATAATTAAGAGGGCATCCAAACCAAATCAATTCGACCCATGGGCAAAAGAGGAGCAAATGCTCAATAGATTCCTCATGAGCTTGGCATATAGGACATCATGGGGTTCGAGCAATTTTGCGTTTGTGGAGAGCCATCGCCGTAGGTAGCCTATCATGGGTCGCACGCCATAGGAAGTTTTTTATCTTTGGCGGGACCTCAGCTTTCCAAATATTTTTCCACACCAAGGGGTCTATCCGTGATGAGGTGGAGGCTTTTCTGGCGGTGGTCTCAACCTGCAGGGCATGGATGCAATGGTACCCAGATCCCACAGAGAATCTGCCGTTCTTTTCCCCATGCCACACTAATCTGCCTTCCTCCCTTCCATTCCCTATAGGGATAAGCTGGACAGCAAGCTTCTCCTCGTCAGTAATTGAAGCTTGAATCGGGGTGAAGTTCCAAGATTTGGAATCCCAATAAATTAGAGTTTCCACTCTAGTGTTAGGATCAACTGAGGCTTGTAAGTGGGGGTGGAGTTTACCATCGTGAAGGGAGGGAATCCAACGGTCTGTCCAAATCTTTGCTTGTCTACCATTTAGAATTTGCCACCGAGCTCCCTGGAGAATGATCTTTCTTCCCTCAAGAAAGCTTGCCCAAGCCCAGGAAGCACGACTGCCTTTCTTTGCCTCTAAGAAACTATATTCCTGGAAATAACGAGCCTTCAAGAGTTGAGCCCATTTGGAATTCGGCTCCATGATTAATCTCCAACATTGTTTGGCTAGCAAGGCCAAATTGAAATCATTAAAATCTCTAAATCCCATGCCTCCCTGATTCTTTGGAAGCCCCAAAGTAGCCCAACTGATCCAATGCACTTTTGTCTCATCCTGTTTTTGACCCCACTAGAAACCTAGCAATCTCATGTTCCAGCTTTTGACAGAAGGATTTGGGGAACTTAAAAATTCCCATGGGGTAAGTTGGAACCGCCTGAGCGACTGATTTAATCAGAATGTCTCGTGCTTCCATCCTCCAATCTTTCGCAGCAACCTTTCCTTCACAAAGTTTAGAGCCTCACTTTTTGACCTGCCCCAAAGAGTAGGCAAGCCTAGGTACTTTCCAGTATCTGTAACAATTGACATGCCTAGGATAGTTCCTAGCTCTCTTTTCAAGTCGTCGGGAGTGTTGGGACTGAAGAAAACACTATATTTTCCCAAATTGATCTGTTGCCCTGAGGCTCTGCAGTACCCATTTAGAAGATTCATCATGTTGCGACAATTTTAAGCATTTTCCTTAAGAAACAATAAGGTATCGTCCGCGAAGAGTAAGTGAGAAAGGATCGGGCCATTCCTACAAAAAGAGAGACCCTGCAATAGTTATGCATGACAAGCTTTTTTTTTATTAAGGAAGATAGAGCCTCACTTACAAAAAGGAACAAATATGGTGAAAGGGGATCGCCTTGACGAATCCCACGGGTAGACTTGAAATAGCTTCTTGGCTTGCCATTAATAACCAAAGCTAACTCCACAGATTTGACCAAGCTCATGATCAGCCTCACCCACTTATTAGCGAAGCCCAACTTCCTCATCATGGCCTCCAAAAAATTCCATTCGACCCTGTCGTACGCTTTATTCATATCCAGTTTCATGCCCAATGCATATAACTTGGTGGACTTTCTAAGCTTTAACAGATGGAAAGCCTCATGAGCAAGAAGGATATTGTCTTGTATTTGTCGGTTTGGGACAAAAGCATTTTGAGCAGGGGAAATTATCTCAGGAAGAAACTGTTTCAGTCTATTGGCCATCACTTTTGAGATAATTTATAAGAATAATTACACAGGCTAATTGGGCGATACTGAGTAACAAACTCAGGATTTGGGACTTTGGGGATTAATACAATGTTGGTGTTGTTTAGGGTAGTAGGATTACAACTTTCAGCAAAAAAAAAAATCCTTCACAATGCCTTGAACCTCCCTGTGGATTATATCCCAGTACTGCTGGTAGAAAATCCCATGATACCCGTCCGGCCCCGGGGCCTGAAGAGATCCCATTTGCATTGCTGCATCTTTAATTTCTTGAGAGGAGATTTCCTGTAATAATGTAGTGTTAATGTCCTCTATAACAACAGGATCCACACAAGATAGAATATCCAAGTCATCCTCCACACACTCAGTTGAGAAAAGACCCTTAAAATGTTCCTCAATCACTCGTCTTGTAGCATTTTGCCCGGAGTACCACTGGCCATTATTCCCTTGGATTCGCAGAATACGGTGTTGTCGCCGTCGAGCAATGGTGGAGTGGTGCAAAAAAGTAGTATTCCTGTCTCCTTCATTGAGCCATTTTACTCGAGATCACTGGTGCCAGTATGTCTCCTCCCTAGCCCAAGTCTCATTTAAGTTACTTGTGATCCTTTTGATCTCCTCATAGTTCTCCTCTCACCTTCCTTGTTTATTTCAAGCAACAAATTTTTTCAAAATGCGATGACAGAGACCAAAATCTGGGAGTCAAAAAATTAATGAGCACATTCATTTGAAGACTTTGGAAAAAAATAGTCCACAAAACTTTTTCCAACACTGTGAAGCTTTGCCCTTTTTTTTTTCCCTGTAATGACATCTTCGCCTTTTTATTAACATTCAAAATTGTGTTTAGAGTTTTATACATCCACTACAATTTTTCCAACACCAAGACAATGGTGGGTTTTTATTTTTCTCCGTGATATGATTTCTTTCTTTTATTCACACTTCCAAAATTGTTTGACCTTTTCACTTATCCATTATCCAACACTCACAGTGAAGCTTAATTTTTTAAGTGCCTTCTGTATTTGATTTTCTTGTATGCTTCTTTATATAAACGAAACTCTGTTTCTGATTTTGACAGCAAAAGGAGAAAACAAAAAAGAGAAGAGATATTTAGTCATATACCCATTTTTGGAGTCCTATATTGAGTATTATAGTGAATCTCCAAAAAAATACACTCGGTTTCTGATTCCATTGATTTCTGCAGCTGGGTTGGCTTACATGCAATTATTCCACCAAGTGGGCTGTGAGTAACCTTGCCTCTTGGGGGAAAATCCCTTTGTCCCATCGGAAGTTTAAATCCCGAAAAAGGAAAAGAGTCCCATCGGAAAGTCCCCCTCCCCGAGGAAAAGTCCCATCGGAAAAGGTCCCTCTGTCACGTCGAAATAAGAGTCCCTCTCCTTCGGAATCAAAGAAAACAATCGGATTGTCCCTGTCCCCCATCGGGGGCAAAGAAAACAACAAATGTTCCTTCGGAAGCAAACTCGACCCGGAAGAGGAGATGGTGGAAGAGTCCCATCGGAAAGCAAAGAAAATAAATTGTGAGGGCACTCGGAAGGTGGCCTTTGAGTTGCAACCAAGAAGATTGGTTCTATGGAAAAGATATATGGGGTTTACTAAGAAACAAAATCAAAGTTTGGTCCGGGAAGAGACTAATCATGATGAGCAGCCGGCCTAGAGCTTGGCAATTATTTCATATTTCTATTCAATTCATGGGGTCAATAAAAAAATATGGTCAAAGTGGTTGGAGCTCAAACCACCTGCCAACAACATGTTAAGATGCTGAGATAGAGTTAGGCTTAATCTATGAAGGATAATTATCTTGGTGATTTATCTGAGTTCTCTGGCGTTCATGATGTACTCAAGTGTCACTGGTTATGCCTATGTCACTCTGACTCTGTTTTTTCCCTCAGGTCGTATTAGCTCTTGGAGAGTTGCGAAAGGAAAATAATTTCCTAAGAAGCCTTTGGCTAGTAACTAATCCATCTTCAAGTCAAGAACATCTTTTACATCCTCAACTTTTACAAAATCTCATTCCTTGCTCGAGGGTATTTTGACCATGTAGGAGTGTAAAACGTGATTCCATTAAGGACGTTAAGGACGTCATGTCCTTTCTATAAAATGTTGTAGATTATGAATATATAGTGGGAAATGTGAAGTTTTTGTATTGCCATTGTATTGCTCCCCTATTGCATTTCTATTGTCATCATATTGCCATTGTAGTGTTGTGGTAGCACTTATATTTGTTTCTTATCACCTGTTTTTTCAAGTCTGTCTTGTTAAGGAACTTATAAGGATATTTTGTAAAAGAAAACGCTTGATTGTGTAAGTTTATTTTGTAAAGGAAAATGCCAAATCATTATTCATTATCATATAAATAAGGTACAACAAGCACAGTATATGTATCTCTTCAATATGATTGATTTGTGTTCAGCTATTGGTGTAAGAATGTGATTCCATTATTGCTTTTTTATTGATTATTTATTATTGTAATAATGTGATTCCATTAATGATGTCACGTCCTTTTTATAAATCAAACTCATAGTTGCTTTCCCTGCAACAAATTATATTAATTATGAAAACCAACCAAAAAGCAATACAAAAGTAATGGCATATAGATTATGAAGTGGTAACAGACATGCAACACAAAAACAATACGACAGCAATAAAGTAACAATAGACAAGAAATAAAAATACAATAAACAAGTTGGGGGCTTTTCTTTTTCTTGTGCAATCTGAGAAGAAAAGGGGAAAAAACAGAAATTGTCAAGAAAAAACTGCATAAAGAAACAGAAAGTGATTATATCAGACATTTCTCCTTACAAAATTTTATACTGATAATGATAGCCACCCCAAGCTAAGGACGGCTCGGCATAAATTAATACAACTTTAGTCAGACTATGGCATTATATATATATCCCTTGAAATACAATATACAAATTGCTGGCTCAAAGAAGAGTAACGAAATTTTGATTCCAAATCCAGCATTTTAGTACAATGCTGGAGGAAGTTGCAACAAATTGATGACTATAAGTCTGCGTCCATCTTGAAGATGAAATTCTTTCCACCATCTTGGAGGCCTGACATAATGCTCTTTGATAGTCACCCACCCTTCTCTAAAAAAAGTTCGTCTTTCCTCTGCAGAAAAAAGAAAGAAAAACCAAGATCAAGATCAATTGTCCTCCAAAAATATCACTTAATTCTGAAGGAACAAAACACTGTGTCCTGGTTACTGCAGATGTATTCTTAGGGCCAACTGTCTCCCATTCATCTTCTTTTGCAGAAGATACTAGAGATGATTTGAGGCCATTAATACTCAAGGGCTGTCCTTCACGCTTAAGTAATTCATCATGCATCTGATCCATAATGAAGCTAAGGAACTCTTGGGCATCTCCTTGTCTGAAAAACAAAAATAGTTTCACTAGGCAACTTAAAATAGAAAGTAGAAAATAGACATGCTGCCATAAATATTTACACTAGACAGAGAAGAAACTAAACAATGCAAATTTAACCATTTGGTAATTACTCTTGAAGTGTTCTAGGTTTCTTCTTTCCTTGGTCCATGAAAATATTGGTGAACTCATAATAATACAGAAGATTGTTAACCTATTTGTTACAACATTTTAGCCATCACAAGTTAACTTCCAAAATATCTCAGTTTAACCCATTATTTCACATTAAATGGGTTGCAACAGGTGTAATAAACCACAACCAGATAAATAAATTGGAAAAGAGTGTAGCATGTTTTCAGAAAATAAACAATTTAAGTGGAGACACTGTAACTGCAGGCATTTTAGTCATGAGCTATGTCAGGCAATGGCACTTTTTCAAGCCATCAGACAAATTTTAAAGCATGAGAATTATCAATCAAGCCTAATAATACTGAAGGAAAACCATTACCGATCAATACAAGATTTATGAGAATCACAAAGTAACAAAATTGCACTACATGTCTGACCTTTCTTGTTTATTTGGAAATAATAGTGAAAAGACATTAATATAAGGACAGAAATGACACAGTGCATAAGGGATTTAAAAGAAAAAAAGTGGCAGCGAAGGACAACTTTTGTGACTACAAATAGATGCATGTGTCTAAAAAAATTTCCAATTTTCGTGCCTTACAATTTCAGCCAGCAATGCCATCAAGGATTAAATTTGCAATAAGAAGGCTCAACATAGAAATAAAAAAGACAAAAAGACAAAACCTAGAATAGAGAATTATTGACCCAGATCAGATACAAACCTTGGCCTGCCCAAGATGCTAGTTGGTACATCTGGAGTAAAATTTTTAAGAACGCCTTCAAACATGGCAGGGCTAAAAGGCCTACCAGTCTCAAGAACAATTGTCTTTCACTACTACAAAAAAGGAAAACCACGACGGGAATTCACCGTCGTGTATTCTGTTTTCAAATCGTCGTGGAATCCACCGACATCTTTTCCATAACAAAACCACGACGGTGAATAACCGTCGTTGTTAAAACAAAAAACGTCATCAAAAAATAAAAACCGACGTCTTTGTGCTGCAAAAAGACATAAAAAACAGTCGAGGATGAGAATAGAAGACCAACTCCAACAAAAAAAACGTCGTTAAAAAGGAAACAGATGACAAATATAAATACGACGTCTTTACAATCATAATAGACGACGTTATTGACACCTACTACGTCACAACATTTCCCACAACCGTCGTAAAATAAATTTTCCACTTCGATTTTTTTATGAATTATGACGTGGAAATAGATGTCAGGTTCATTAATTACGACGTATGTATTTACTTAGACGACGTTGAAATGAATAAACAACGTCGGTTCCAAATAAATGAGAGCCGTATTACAGAATTTATACGTCATATTTTGAAAATAAACGACGTGGAAAAAATGATGGGGTCATTAATTACGACACAGTAATTTATAAGGACGACGTTGTCGTCTATATACAACGTCGGTACCATGAAAAAGACCGTCGTGTTTAATAATTTATACGTCTTCATTAAAAAAATTAACGTCGTCTAATTCATCTTAACGTCGACGAATTTAATGGACTTCAAATACCGTCGTGAATTCATCCTTTTCCACTTCGTTTATTAAAGAACTTACGACGTGGTAAATTCATGACGACGTCGTCTTTTGTAACGTTCAGGTTAAAATTCTCATCTTTTAGACGTCGGTATTATGGGATTGGAGTCGTGTTATTTTGAATTACATGGCGGTTCTTTATGCTTGTCCGACGTGTTATCCTGGATTACTGTTTCACAATAGCGTCGTGGTTCTTCATTGTTACTTTGCTTTAAGACGTCGGTAAATATATTGCGGTCGTTGAATGCTCCAAAACGTCATTATTTATTAGAACAGACGTCGTTTTATTACATTTTTATCAAAACCGTCGTGTTTTGTAATCTGGAACCAGTAATTTTTGTTCTGATTGTTTTGTGGCCAAAACCTATATAATGAAAGTGAAGAAATCACATTACAATATATTACAAAATTAATGTCATACACTGCCAATTAAAAGCATCATTCAACCCATATATCTTCACACCCATCTCGAATATTTTGACTCCCTAACTCAACCACCACTTCATCAAAGGTGTCAACATTTGGCATCCCCCTAGTAAATGGCTCACACTCAATTCTCACATCACCTAAGACATCATCACCAATAACATCATTATATTCTCTATTAGGCATTGATAACACTACCGACCAACCACGATGCATCGGGTCGTCAACAAAAAATACTTGTTTGACTTGAGAAGCCAAAACAAATTGGTCATTCCTATGTCCAATTTTACTCAAATCTACAAGGGTAAATCCAAGTTCGTCCACTACAAGACCAGAAGTATTATCAATCCAATCACACCTAAAGACTGGGATTGTAAACTTTTGGTAGTCAAGGTCCCAAATTTCTTGAATGACACCATAGAAACCCATATTTGAGAGAATTGGGTTTTTATCCTTGGCACTAGCAACTTGCATAGTATGTGCAAGTAAATAAACTCCACTATTTTGAGTTGTCCGCACATCATCTTGTGCCTTGATGTTGAATTTAATACCTTTAATGAGATAGCTCCTATATAATGGCACTGCCATGTTTGGACCAGCTGCTAGCCACCTTAAATTTTCTGATACGCCATGATTGTCTTCCTCATTAAGTTCACTTTGAACCTGCAAATTAATCATATAACTTCATTCAATCTAACATAGAAAGAAGAAAATTAAAAGTCCAATATGTTATTCAATAACATATACCTTGAAGCGTAGCCATTGAATGAAAGTGCTATTGTGCTTATCCTGCAGCCACTTTGTTCTCTTTCTAAATTTTGGATAAGTGGTCTGGATGTGAATCATATGTTGCCTACATGACACACAAAATTCAAGTATTACGGTCCCAAACATATAAGATAAACATAAGAAATAATTTAAAATGGAAACTTAAAGAATAAAACTCATACGTACTCGATATAAGGTAGGACTTCCTCCGTATTCTCCAAGACATATAGATGTGCTTGGTTCAACAGGTCCCGATCAACTACGCTCACTGTGCAACCTGATAATGGCTTTGAAACTCCCATCTTATGGCTTGAAGGCACTCCAGCTGTACTAACATCAGATAAATGCTCGGTACAAAACTCTACAGCTTCTTCAGCTATATACCGCTCAGCAATGCAACCTTCGGGACGAGTACGATTCTGAACATACCCCTTTAGCACTTTCATATATCTTTCAAACGGATACATCCATCTAAAATATACTGGCCCACACAGACGAACTTCTCTGACAAGATGTACTACTAGATGAACCATGATATCAAAGAATGAAGGGGGAAAGTACTTCTCAAGCAAACACAAAGTAACTACTACATCTTCTTCCAACTTATCTAGCTTGGAAACATCAACAGTCTTTGCACATATAGCATTGAAGAAGAAGCACAAACGAGTTATTGCATACCTTGCAGGCTTCTCCAAAACAGAACGAATTGCCACAGGGAGCAATTGTTGCATTAAGGTATGACAATCATGTGATTTAAGGCCAAGAAGTCTTGAATCTTGTAAAGATACAAGATTTTTTATATTTGAAGAATAACCTTCAGGGACCTTCATACCATAGAAAGAATTGCAAACCTCTCTCTTCTCTGCTCTTGACAAATTCCAAGGCCCGGGAGGCAAACGAGTACGTCTTTCTCCATACTCGGGTTGCAAATCAGTTTTGACCCCCATGTTCAATAAATCTAATCGAGCAGCAATCCAATCTTTATTTTTTCCAGGGATCTCCAGCAATGTACCAATGATACTATCGCAAACATTCTTCTCAATGTGCATAACATCTAGGACATGCCTCACAGGAAGGTATTTCCAATACTCGAGATCAAAGAATATTGATTTCTTCTTCCAACAAACTCTGTCACCATCTTCAACCATATGCAGCACTTCTTCTCCGGTTAATGGCTCAGGAGGCGTGCCATATTCAGGTTTCCCATTAAAAGCTGCACGTTGCCTCCTATATGGATGATTGATCGGTAACCATTTTCTATGCCCAATGTAACAAATTTTGTGGCCATTTTTCAACCTGTGACTAGGTGTATCATCGCCGCATATTGGACAAGCTTTATATCCTTTAACAACACAACCAGATAAGTTTCCATAGGCGGGGAAATCATTAATTGTCCACATTAATGCAGCTCTGAGTGTAAAGTATTCTCCATTATGTGCATCATACACTCCTCCAATCCCAACCCACAAAGATTTTAAATCATCAATCAAAGGCTCCAAGTAGACGTCTATATCATTTCCGGGCTGTTTAGGACCGGAAATCAATAAGGTCAACATCATGAACTTTCGTTTCATGCACAGCCATGGAGGGAGATTATATGTAACTAAGATAACTGACCAGCAACTATATCTGCTACTTAGAGAACTGTGGGGATTGAATCCATCAGATGAAAGAGCCAATCTCAAGTTTCTCGACTCATTGCCAAACTCGGGCCATTTATCATCAAGAAGTTTCCAAGACGGGGAATCCGCTGGATGAGACATATAACCGTCAATTGATTTTCTAGCAGCATGCCAAGTCAAACTCTTAGCGGTCTCATGTGATCGAAACATCCTTTTAAACCTTGGAATTGGAGGAAAATACCACACCACCTTCGCTGGCACACCCTCTTTCAAGATTGAATCTTTGCCTTCCTTCCACCTTGAGATACCACAATTAGGACAATGAGTTAAATCCTCATACTCCTTCCTATACAAGATGCAATCATTGGGGCATGCGTGCATTTTCTCATAACTCAGCCCCAATGCACACAAAGTCTTTTTTGCCTCATACATAGAGGCCGGTATTGTATTTCCTTCTGGAAGCAAATCGCCTTGAAGTATCAATAATTCTGTAAAACAGACATCACTCATCCCATATTTTGCCTTCAAATTATACAACTTCACTAATGCCGATAACTTCGTGTACTTTCTACAACCAGGGTACAATGGTTGATCTCCATCCCCAATCACATTGGCAAACTCATAAGGATCAGATCCAAAATCACCAAAATCATTATCATCCATCTCTATTTCTTCAGACACAAAACTGTACCTACTATGGTCATCATCTTCTTCAACATTTCTACTAGCATTAGTAGCTGCTTCCCAAGGTTCTCCGTGAAATGTCCAATTCTTATAGCTTTGGTCAACTCCATTAAAGTATAAGTGATCCCTTATAATTCCAACCCCAAACAATTTCAAATTAACACATTTAACACATGGACAACGGATATGTGTGGTAGTTAGAAGATTTTCTACAGAAAAGTTCAAAAATGCTTCCACCCCTAACTCATATGCCTTCGATCTTCTATCCGAGTGCATCCATGACTTATCCATCTCCGACACTATACCCTATTATATATAATAAAGTGAAAAGGAAAGCAATGACCATCACTATAGCAGATTATATAAAGTCTAATAGCAAGTAATATACAAAATAGACGACGGTTTTTAAACAAAAACAAGCGTGTTTTACATTTATAGACGACGGATTTTACGTCGTCTAATTATAACCACGACGGTAGTTACATAACACCATCGTGTATAAGTAATAATAACGACGGTTTAAAGTAAAAACCGTCGTCGTATGCCTGAAAACGCGTCGACATCCAGTTTATTTTCAAGATCCCAAAACCCTATTAAGAACACAACATAGACATGAAACCAAGCAAGAAACCAACATATACGTGAAACCAACATATACTAAGCATGAAAACAATAAATCCATTCCCAATTCAACATAACAGAGAGTGATCAAGAAAACATTAAACAGAAAATCCATGAACCCATACCTCCAACAACATTATTAACAGATCGCAAAACATATACCTAAAACCCTTTAACAAAACAACGTAATATATCATTCAATGAATTTACAAGGGGAAGAGAGGGTTTGTACTTACAGGTTGGCAGAGCTCACAGATTATGACCAAATTGGATTTGACACAGCCTGGCCCAACTTTGAATTAGAGATGAAGTGAGAGAGCGAAATGTTATGTTGCGCGAAATCTAACAATTTTAGGGTTCAGGGTTAGAAGTATAAAAATAAGAGCCAAATCTGAAAATTTTAGGTCCCGCGAATATTTTAAGAAAGCGCGCTTTTTAAAACACCGCCCGAAAAAACCCGCGTCGTTAAAATTTAACATTAAACATGACGCTAATTACATTAAGGACGTCGTGGTAAAACTATGTACCACGCAAAATCAAAAAAGGCGTTAAAACTATGAAAAACCACGGCGGGGTTAATTAACTACCGACGTAGTAAACAATAATAAACGACTCACGTGTAAACAAAACGGCGTTTAAAAGAGAAACGACGTCGGATTTTTCACCATACGACGTAAACTCAATATTCCACGACTCAATCACCGTCGTTAAAAGTAATACCCTAAACTTTAAAACCATAAATTATATATTTGTAAAATTTAATTTTATAAAATTGTTTATGGTTTTACATCCTAAGAAATAACAAACATAAACCCTAAACCCCAAAAATTATACTTTAACCATAAACCCTAATAAATAACAACCCTAATCCCCAAACCCTAAACCCTAAACCATCAAACTATATAAGTGATGCTATGACTCAT
>NC_024133.1:2973847-3004991 GCF_000346735.1 Prunus mume | reverse complement strand
TCTCTCCCCATATGACTTCCAATGGCCCCTTCCCCCCACCCCTCCCCTATGGTGTCGTTTTCTCCCCCACGACCTCCTACCCCAAATGCTATCGATTTATCTAGTTTTGATAGTTTTTTGCAAACCCAAGTGTTTAAGATTGAATTATTTTGATGTTTTGGTTGATGGGTTTTGTGTGAATTTGGAAAAAGGTTGAGATGGGAGGCTGTAAGGCGCCATTTATGAATCATGATCAATAATTTTACCTTTCGATTGTTTCTGAAAGGCTTGGATTGACTGTGAGCTTTTTCGGAATGTGGAGGTATTGAAATTAACAGAGCTGGTGGGGAGGTTGTTGGGAAGAAAACAAAACAGAGGGGAGGAGCGGTGGTGGTGAAGGGCCATTGGAAGTCATATGGAGAGAGGGAGAGGGTAGGGGTTGAGGTTGCTATTGTGGCATGGGTTGTGGGTTGGGATGGGGTGGTGGGCGAGAAAAACAACAGAGGAAGAGGGAGAGTAGAGAGAGGGCAGAGGGGGATGGGGAAAAAAATCAACTTTTTTCTTCAATTTTTAAATTTTTAATGGTTTTAAAAATATATTTTATCTTATTCATGTGTCACGACGTCATTGGAGATGTGGAGCCCATTTACCTTCCACGTCAGCAATTTAATAGAGTTTCTAACGGCAATACTATTTTGATGTATACTAGGCAATAAGTGCATTATTTCTTATATTTTTATACCTATTATATTTGGTTTTTGTAAGGAAAGTTAATTAAAAAGAGCATCATTACCTTACTTTCCTTATTTTCATCTATTCTGCGCTATTGGAAGGATTTTGACTGAAAATCGACTTTTCGAATGAATTTTAGCACAAGGCCAATTGTTAAAGAAAGCTAAGACATTGAAGATCATTGTATCAAAATTTCATAATTTTCTACCAAGCCAAATGCTCCAGACTTACAAATCAAGAGAGCCTAAGTTGAAATCCCGTTAGAACTGTACTGCTGTGGAAGATTGAAGATTTGAAGATCTTTCTGATTTTTTCTAGTGGCGTGTGATATATGCTTGGAAAGATTAGAGATCAAGCTACGTTTCTCACATTTTTCCAGAATTTTATAGGAAGTGGAAAAACCCCCAAAACGTGTGTGCAAGTTGGCTGACGTGTTTCCAAGTCAAAGAAGGATTTTTTCCTAGTTTATTCCCTTAATTTTTTGGGATTTTGTTTTGCTTTAGCAGAGTTTTTCCGAACCTTTTTAGAGTAGAGTTTAGTTGTTTTACACTATATAAGGTCACCCTAAACTCTCTCTAATGAGGAGCCACATACCATTTATCATCTCCCCATATACAACTTTCATACACCCACAAATATATCAGAGAGAGAGCTAAGAATTTGCTGTGACAGTGCTTTTGGAGCTCACAAAGGTGTTGTGGAGAATCCAAAGATAAAACCCATAAGCCAAATCAGTTTTATGACAACAATTCTCTTGTTTATATTTTCTTTTATCATGAACTAATTTTCCTTGTTAGGGCTACGATGTAGCCTAATCGTGAATACTTAATTTTTATAGTTATATTAATTTCTGATTACTATTCCATGTTCAGCATTTGTTACTGTTCTTAATGCTTTGAATATCTGGCCAATATTTAATTGATTTGATTATCCAAATGGAGACCGAGAGGAGATGTTTGGTGTTTGCTTATCGTAACAAATACCATGTCTTGAATAAGTGCCCGAGAGGGACTAACATGACTCATGCAGTTTTCTTGCAGGTTCTCATAGAACTTAATGGGTTTTTGATTTTCTAAATCTGTTGCTTGAGAGAGAATAGGTTGTTAATTATGAATACTTTTGGTTGAGCCCGGAAGGGGATATTGAATGAATTAGGAGAAATCAACTGTCAATATGGGTAGTAATTAGGGTTAATTGGCTATAAGAATTAAGTGGCATTGGTGATGGTGAAATCGGATGCTCTAGTGTCTCATCAACTTGATTTTCCATATCTTTAATTAAATTGCTGTTTTTCAAATGTTTTAGTTTAATTAAATCAATCAATCCTCCTAATTAACTGTTCAAATAAACTTCTGCATTTATCATAATTGGTAATTAAAAGGAAATTACAGTTTTCGTGGGAACGACACTTCACTTATCTCTATATTACTTGTGCGGATTGTGCGCTTGCAATCATTTCACAAAACTAGGTAATGTTAAGGACTATTAATGTCACAAAAACATATTAAGGACGAAATGTGATAATTTTGCTAATCTCTTGCTAACCTAAGCCTTCACAAATATATGAATTCCCTCCTTAAGAACTCAACCTAATTAAGTTAAAAATAGGAATTTAATTTCACATTTCACATACCAACTACATCCATCTATCAATACATAGCATCACATTAATTATAATTCAAAATTCTTCACCAAATGTGGTCATGCTACTCTTACCACATTTGTATACCACATTCTTATACCACCTTATGTGGCAGATGAAGTGAACAACCATATCAATTACAGGTGCATAAATGAGATCTCAGTAGTGTCTCAAGATTATATGATTTTTATATATGCTAGATCCATTTAATTTCTTGTTTCCACATGTATTTTACTCTGCATTAGAGTCCTTGTTGAAGCTCCTCGGAACAGAAGAACTAGGAGAATGGACGGAGGAGTATGAAGGAGAACAGATGGATTATGACGGAGAATTGGATGCGGAAACTGAGGCCTTCGGTGCAGAATTGGAGGACTTGTTAAGTGCTGACCTAGGCATCAATATGGTGTTCATTCTGCCAGAAAAGTTCTGGGCAGCTAAAAACAGTTTAAATTCCATCAGTTCTGCCTAAAAACAGTTTAAATTCCATCAGTTCTGCCTAAAAACAGTTTAAATTCCATCAGTTCTGCCTAAAAACAGTTTAAATTCCATCAGTTCTGCCTAAAAACAGTTTAAATTCCATCAGTTCTGCCTAAAAACAGTTTAAATTCCATCAGTTCTGCCTAAAAACAGTTTAAATTCCATCAGTTCTGCCTAAAAACAGTTTAAATTCCATCAGTTCTGCCTAAAAACAGTTTAAATTCCATCAGTTCTGCCTAAAAACAGTTTAAATTCCATCAGTTCTGCCTAAAAACAGTTTAAATTCCATCAGTTCTGCCTAAAAACAGTTTAAATTCCATCAGTTCTGCCTAAAAACAGTTTAAATTCCATCAGTTCTGCCTAAAAACAGTTTAAATTCCATCAGTTCTGCCTAAAAACAGTTTAAATTCCATCAGTTCTGCCTAAAAACAGTTTAAATTCCATCAGTTCTGCCTAAAAACAGTTTAAATTCCATCAGTTCTGCCTAAAAACAGTTTAAATTCCATCAGTTCTGCCTAAAAACAGTTTAAATTCCATCAGTTCTGCCTAAAAACAGTTTAAATTCCATCAGTTCTGCCTAAAAACAGTTTAAATTCCATCAGTTCTGCCTAAAAACAGTTTAAATTCCATCAGTTCTGCCTAAAAACAGTTTAAATTCCATCAGTTCTGCCTAAAAACAGTTTAAATTCCATCAGTTCTGCCTAAAAACAGTTTAAATTCCATCAGTTCTGCCTAAAAACAGTTTAAATTCCATCAGTTCTGCCTAAAAACAGTTTAAATTCCATCAGTTCTGCCTAAAAACAGTTTAAATTCCATCAGTTCTGCCTAAAAACAGTTTAAATTCCATCAGTTCTGCCTAAAAACAGTTTAAATTCCATCAGTTCTGCCTAAAAACAGTTTAAATTCCATCAGTTCTGCCTAAAAACAGTTTAAATTCCATCAGTTCTGCCTAAAAACAGTTTAAATTCCATCAGTTCTGCCTAAAAACAGTTTAAATTCCATCAGTTCTGCCTAAAAACAGTTTAAATTCCATCAGTTCTGCCTAAAAACAGTTTAAATTCCATCAGTTCTGCCTAAAAACAGTTTAAATTCCATCAGTTCTGCCTAAAAACAGTTTAAATTCCATCAGTTCTGCCTAAAAACAGTTTAAATTCCATCAGTTCTGCCTAAAAACAGTTTAAATTCCATCAGTTCTGCCTAAAAACAGTTTAAATTCCATCAGTTCTGCCTAAAAACAGTTTAAATTCCATCAGTTCTGCCTAAAAACAGTTTAAATTCCATCAGTTCTGCCTAAAAACAGTTTAAATTCCATCAGTTCTGCCTAAAAACAGTTTAAATTCCATCAGTTCTGCCTAAAAACAGTTTAAATTCCATCAGTTCTGCCTAAAAACAGTTTAAATTCCATCAGTTCTGCCTAAAAACAGTTTAAATTCCATCAGTTCTGCCTAAAAACAGTTTAAATTCCATCAGTTCTGCCTAAAAACAGTTTAAATTCCATCAGTTCTGCCTAAAAACAGTTTAAATTCCATCAGTTCTGCCTAAAAACAGTTTAAATTCCATCAGTTCTGCCTAAAAACAGTTTAAATTCCATCAGTTCTGCCTAAAAACAGTTTAAATTCCATCAGTTCTGCCTAAAAACAGTTTAAATTCCATCAGTTCTGCCTAAAAACAGTTTAAATTCCATCAGTTCTGCCTAAAAACAGTTTAAATTCCATCAGTTCTGCCTAAAAACAGTTTAAATTCCATCAGTTCTGCCTAAAAACAGTTTAAATTCCATCAGTTCTGCCTAAAAACAGTTTAAATTCCATCAGTTCTGCCTAAAAACAGTTTAAATTCCATCAGTTCTGCCTAAAAACAGTTTAAATTCCATCAGTTCTGCCTAAAAACAGTTTAAATTCCATCAGTTCTGCCTAAAAACAGTTTAAATTCCATCAGTTCTGCCTAAAAACAGTTTAAATTCCATCAGTTCTGCCTAAAAACAGTTTAAATTCCATCAGTTCTGCCTAAAAACAGTTTAAATTCCATCAGTTCTGCCTAAAAACAGTTTAAATTCCATCAGTTCTGCCTAAAAACAGTTTAAATTCCATCAGTTCTGCCTAAAAACAGTTTAAATTCCATCAGTTCTGCCTAAAAACAGTTTAAATTCCATCAGTTCTGCCTAAAAACAGTTTAAATTCCATCAGTTCTGCCTAAAAACAGTTTAAATTCCATCAGTTCTGCCTAAAAACAGTTTAAATTCCATCAGTTCTGCCTAAAAACAGTTTAAATTCCATCAGTTCTGCCTAAAAACAGTTTAAATTCCATCAGTTCTGCCTAAAAACAGTTTAAATTCCATCAGTTCTGCCTAAAAACAGTTTAAATTCCATCAGTTCTGCCTAAAAACAGTTTAAATTCCATCAGTTCTGCCTAAAAACAGTTTAAATTCCATCAGTTCTGCCTAAAAACAGTTTAAATTCCATCAGTTCTGCCTAAAAACAGTTTAAATTCCATCAGTTCTGCCTAAAAACAGTTTAAATTCCATCAGTTCTGCCTAAAAACAGTTTAAATTCCATCAGTTCTGCCTAAAAACAGTTTAAATTCCATCAGTTCTGCCTAAAAACAGTTTAAATTCCATCAGTTCTGCCTAAAAACAGTTTAAATTCCATCAGTTCTGCCTAAAAACAGTTTAAATTCCATCAGTTCTGCCTAAAAACAGTTTAAATTCCATCAGTTCTGCCTAAAAACAGTTTAAATTCCATCAGTTCTGCCTAAAAACAGTTTAAATTCCATCAGTTCTGCCTAAAAACAGTTTAAATTCCATCAGTTCTGCCTAAAAACAGTTTAAATTCCATCAGTTCTGCCTAAAAACAGTTTAAATTCCATCAGTTCTGCCTAAAAACAGTTTAAATTCCATCAGTTCTGCCTAAAAACAGTTTAAATTCCATCAGTTCTGCCTAAAAACAGTTTAAATTCCATCAGTTCTGCCTAAAAACAGTTTAAATTCCATCAGTTCTGCCTAAAAACAGTTTAAATTCCATCAGTTCTGCCTAAAAACAGTTTAAATTCCATCAGTTCTGCCTAAAAACAGTTTAAATTCCATCAGTTCTGCCTAAAAACAGTTTAAATTCCATCAGTTCTGCCTAAAAACAGTTTAAATTCCATCAGTTCTGCCTAAAAACAGTTTAAATTCCATCAGTTCTGCCTAAAAACAGTTTAAATTCCATCAGTTCTGCCTAAAAACAGTTTAAATTCCATCAGTTCTGCCTAAAAACAGTTTAAATTCCATCAGTTCTGCCTAAAAACAGTTTAAATTCCATCAGTTCTGCCTAAAAACAGTTTAAATTCCATCAGTTCTGCCTAAAAACAGTTTAAATTCCATCAGTTCTGCCTAAAAACAGTTTAAATTCCATCAGTTCTGCCTAAAAACAGTTTAAATTCCATCAGTTCTGCCTAAAAACAGTTTAAATTCCATCAGTTCTGCCTAAAAACAGTTTAAATTCCATCAGTTCTGCCTAAAAACAGTTTAAATTCCATCAGTTCTGCCTAAAAACAGTTTAAATTCCATCAGTTCTGCCTAAAAACAGTTTAAATTCCATCAGTTCTGCCTAAAAACAGTTTAAATTCCATCAGTTCTGCCTAAAAACAGTTTAAATTCCATCAGTTCTGCCTAAAAACAGTTTAAATTCCATCAGTTCTGCCTAAAAACAGTTTAAATTCCATCAGTTCTGCCTAAAAACAGTTTAAATTCCATCAGTTCTGCCTAAAAACAGTTTAAATTCCATCAGTTCTGCCTAAAAACAGTTTAAATTCCATCAGTTCTGCCTAAAAACAGTTTAAATTCCATCAGTTCTGCCTAAAAACAGTTTAAATTCCATCAGTTCTGCCTAAAAACAGTTTAAATTCCATCAGTTCTGCCTAAAAACAGTTTAAATTCCATCAGTTCTGCCTAAAAACAGTTTAAATTCCATCAGTTCTGCCTAAAAACAGTTTAAATTCCATCAGTTCTGCCTAAAAACAGTTTAAATTCCATCAGTTCTGCCTAAAAACAGTTTAAATTCCATCAGTTCTGCCTAAAAACAGTTTAAATTCCATCAGTTCTGCCTAAAAACAGTTTAAATTCCATCAGTTCTGCCTAAAAACAGTTTAAATTCCATCAGTTCTGCCTAAAAACAGTTTAAATTCCATCAGTTCTGCCTAAAAACAGTTTAAATTCCATCAGTTCTGCCTAAAAACAGTTTAAATTCCATCAGTTCTGCCTAAAAACAGTTTAAATTCCATCAGTTCTGCCTAAAAACAGTTTAAATTCCATCAGTTCTGCCTAAAAACAGTTTAAATTCCATCAGTTCTGCCTAAAAACAGTTTAAATTCCATCAGTTCTGCCTAAAAACAGTTTAAATTCCATCAGTTCTGCCTAAAAACAGTTTAAATTCCATCAGTTCTGCCTAAAAACAGTTTAAATTCCATCAGTTCTGCCTAAAAACAGTTTAAATTCCATCAGTTCTGCCTAAAAACAGTTTAAATTCCATCAGTTCTGCCTAAAAACAGTTTAAATTCCATCAGTTCTGCCTAAAAACAGTTTAAATTCCATCAGTTCTGCCTAAAAACAGTTTAAATTCCATCAGTTCTGCCTAAAAACAGTTTAAATTCCATCAGTTCTGCCTAAAAACAGTTTAAATTCCATCAGTTCTGCCTAAAAACAGTTTAAATTCCATCAGTTCTGCCTAAAAACAGTTTAAATTCCATCAGTTCTGCCTAAAAACAGTTTAAATTCCATCAGTTCTGCCTAAAAACAGTTTAAATTCCATCAGTTCTGCCTAAAAACAGTTTAAATTCCATCAGTTCTGCCTAAAAACAGTTTAAATTCCATCAGTTCTGCCTAAAAACAGTTTAAATTCCATCAGTTCTGCCTAAAAACAGTTTAAATTCCATCAGTTCTGCCTAAAAACAGTTTAAATTCCATCAGTTCTGCCTAAAAACAGTTTAAATTCCATCAGTTCTGCCTAAAAACAGTTTAAATTCCATCAGTTCTGCCTAAAAACAGTTTAAATTCCATCAGTTCTGCCTAAAAACAGTTTAAATTCCATCAGTTCTGCCTAAAAACAGTTTAAATTCCATCAGTTCTGCCTAAAAACAGTTTAAATTCCATCAGTTCTGCCTAAAAACAGTTTAAATTCCATCAGTTCTGCCTAAAAACAGTTTAAATTCCATCAGTTCTGCCTAAAAACAGTTTAAATTCCATCAGTTCTGCCTAAAAACAGTTTAAATTCCATCAGTTCTGCCTAAAAACAGTTTAAATTCCATCAGTTCTGCCTAAAAACAGTTTAAATTCCATCAGTTCTGCCTAAAAACAGTTTAAATTCCATCAGTTCTGCCTAAAAACAGTTTAAATTCCATCAGTTCTGCCTAAAAACAGTTTAAATTCCATCAGTTCTGCCTAAAAACAGTTTAAATTCCATCAGTTCTGCCTAAAAACAGTTTAAATTCCATCAGTTCTGCCTAAAAACAGTTTAAATTCCATCAGTTCTGCCTAAAAACAGTTTAAATTCCATCAGTTCTGCCTAAAAACAGTTTAAATTCCATCAGTTCTGCCTAAAAACAGTTTAAATTCCATCAGTTCTGCCTAAAAACAGTTTAAATTCCATCAGTTCTGCCTAAAAACAGTTTAAATTCCATCAGTTCTGCCTGAAACAGTTTAAATTCCATCAACCATTCTGGCCAGAACAGCCTGTTTATACTGAGATAAATTGTTAAAGTCCTCACCAGTCTGAGGCGAGAAAAGAACTTACTTGGGAGATATTCCTCACCCAAATTCACAATCGTTTGTTTGCAGAAATCAGTAACTTGGGGCGCAAGTTATCTATTCCAAACTAAGTCTGCTAGAATTTTTATTACTAGCAGTGGCACGCTCGCACACCAAAGAAAGCTGACTCGTTGACCAGTTTATGGTTCTCAAGGCAGTGGGGAACTTTGCCCTTCCATCACAGGAGTAAACGCAAAACGGGCAAACAGTAAAATTCAATCTGTTGTGATGGTCAGTTTGATTTTCCAGATGAACAACTCCTTGCTCCCTACTTATCTCTTTTAGAAAATATAGTCTGCTTATCCCTTGGAAATGGTACCTGCTCTGGAGCAGATTTTTCTTTGTATATAGAAATGGATTTTGATCTTCTTCCTTGATTGTAAAGGCTGGAGAAGTCTTCCTGTAAAACTTGCTTTCATTAATTCACCATCAACTCTCTTGTGATAGTTGAAATTTTTGACTTTTCAAAGTCAAGTAGTCACGTGGGTTTCTTTTGAGAATAGACTTTCCAAAAAAATATGTTGACTTGCACTCTGGGTTTTGAGATCAATGGTGAGAATTTAGAAGCTGGGCCCAATCCAATTCTTTTTTAGAATTTTATCGACCTACTTGGTGATGAATTTACCAATTTTAATTTGGCAATTTCATCGATTTGTTTGTTCTTTGTGCTCTTCTAACCTCTGCTAATTTGCAAAAAGACATGGACCTCTAATGTTGATTTGGGCTGCCCTCCCTATTTTCAAGGCTCAAGGCTGTTTATTTATCATGGGTTTGATAAATTTTGGGCTCTCTCCATTTTGGGCTACTTCTTTAGTTTCTAAAATGTCAAGCCCAAACTGTGCTCATGTTTTTGTGGGTTTCAAAAATGGGTTGGGCTTCACATAATTCCGGGCCCAAACACTCTCAAAGAGAAACAACATATACACAAGACAACTGTAATATCTCAGGTCTAAGGATTAATTTGCATTATCACAACTTAGAATTCTTTGTTTGAAACTTGTGAGTAATATACAAGAATTCTAAAGTTGATCGCGTTCAGTGGACTCCATCTTCTATAGATCACCTACACATCTGTCTTAGTGTCTCTACACGAATGACTTGAGAGTAGTCATCATCCCAGTTGAGCAGACATAATGTATACCAGTCTTTGCGGGTCCCCGTTATCCAATTGGTGATCCTATGACCAGGAACATTTTAGGATACGATATTTATATGTATAGAAAGGTCTTGTGCATCTAACTTCTTTAGACTACTTTCCATTTATATCTTAATCCATGGACTTGTTACTTTGTGTACGTTATGTATCTAAAGTAACGTTCTTCCCCCTTTAATTATTATATATTATTTTCTTAGAATTATCCATTTTATATTGGCTTCTAGGGCATATATCTAACATCGAAGGATGCAACTTAAATAGTTTTATTTTGTATTTGCTTTGCATGTTTATTTACTATTTTCTTTTTTTACTAGCTTATATCTTATGTATTAGAGGCATTTTGAGAGGTATATGGCCCATTATGTTCTCTCTAACTAGGTGTATCATTTTTTGTTATCAATGAAGTTTGCTCGTGCCGTCGAGCTTCTTTGTAAGGTAAATCCAACCCAGTCCATTTTAAAATTATGGATTCGTTAGGCTTGGCCACTAGGAACATAATCACCTCATCAAACATCCTGCTATTAATTAGTGTAGTTGGCAGCCTTATATTCGTTGCATGCTAATTAATCAACGTGGAAGCGTATTTGCAATTATTTGATGCACAATAAGACTCACAAGTGATTTAAGAATGCAATTACTTGCAGTACACTATGACTTACATGTGTCAGGCTAGTTCATTAATTTTTGAGGCCTCGTGCAAAGAGAGATGTTGAGGCCATATATATACAACTAAAAAAATTAATAATCCATAAAAAAGAACCAAACACACCCTTAGGAACATCAATTACATCATAATCCACAATAGAACCAAGTCAATCCTTAATAAAGTCAATTACGTTTACTTTCTTATATTCATAACCCACTCAATTGTCTTTTACATACAAAAAATGTAAAGGTAGTTGAAAAAAACTAACAAAAAAAAAAACGATCAGCAACCAATACTTCATCCAACAACCAAAACAACTACAAAACCAACAACCAGCGACCAACAGTTCAAAAATATCTAAAAACTATCCTCCTTGCATTTTTAGTTGTAAAATCATTAATCAAACGAGTACAATCAATTTCATCCAAAAAATCACTTTCAATAAATATCAAAGTTACACCATTTAATCTTTCTTGTGACATGGATGATTGCAAGTAAGACTTTAATACCTTCAATTTGGAAAAACTTCTTTTAGCTGAAGCAACTGTAACAGATAAAGTTCATAATACTCTATAAGCAATTATTGCATTTGGAAAACAATTGAGTCTTTTTAAAATGCTCTAAATGTCAGTGGATGTCTGAGCCTCTTTTGTTTAACTCTTCAAACAAATCCTTCCCATCAAGATCAGAAGACATGCTATGTTTCAAAAAAAATTCCAAATGATCACAACATGATTCCAAATTATCTTCATCCAAGGAAAAAAATGACTGGCGAAAAGCACATTAAAAAAAATAAAATCAGATATCATATTGGGTTAGAAAATTGAAAAAAAAAAAAAAAAAAACCATTTTATTGTTTCTCTTGTCTAAGTGCCTTTTTGTTTTTTGTTTTCAAAAAGTGAAGTCTGGAGAAGTAAAGGCCTTTCTTGGTTTCTTTTATGAGTGGACCTGAAAAAATTTGGGGGCCCTATGCAGTCACTCAGCCTACACAAGCTATGGCCCGGGCTTGACGAGTGTCATTGTGCCTATGTGACTAAGCTTTATTACCATGAGCTGTTGAAATCATAGAAAACAGTTACCCACACTTGGAGTAAATCTACATGCAACCAATGAAAGCCTAGTAGTTGCCGCCTCTTCTTACTATAAAATAGGACCTTCATTGCTTCATTTCATTTGGACGACACGCATGAGAAGAGAGAAATAAAACGAAAGAGAAAAGAAAGTGAGAGAGAAAAGGAGATAGAGAGAGTGGGCGTATGCAGTGGAAATCGGGGATTCGTCTTGTAAAAGTTTTGGTATCCACTCATGGAGTTTCTTGGGGCCTTTACGGAGATTGATTTAATTAAATTTTGCGAGCAATGTTTGAGCAAAATTCCACATGGGGAATATTCACGCGTGGATTTTTTGACCCTCAAACTTCCTCCTCTTTCTTCCCCCTTGGTTCATGTAAAACAAATCTAGGTCAACGGACCACACCCAGGGGGTGTTTGCCAAAAACCCTCCAATGCCTAAGTTAGTTCGATTGAATTTTGAATTCTCTCACGGGGAGAGTCAGGTGGCCAGAGCCGTGTGAGATAGAGAGTGAGAGGGAGAGGGAGACAACATAGAGAGAAAGAGAGAGGAGTTTGTGTAGGGTTTCAGAATTACCTCAAATGCCTTATGTAGCTATGTATTTATAGTGCTCCTCGTAGGCTAGGGTTTGAAAAATAATCCTTAAATTGTTATGAATTTATGAATATTCCTCATGTGGAAATATGCATGAAATTATTATTTAATGAATGCTATTGTTACAATTGAATGGTTTCTCTTGAATGGTTATGAATTGTCAATTATTTTATTAATGTTGGCATGATTATTTGTACATTGGTAATATTTAAATGATTACATTATTTTTAGATATATGAGATGTGTGAAAAGAAGAACTATATCATGTCATGGAAATTGGTTAGAGGTTTTGGGTTGAGAAAATAATGATGGAAAAGAGAGTAATTTGATCTTTTGTTTAGTTGAGTCTAACTCTTGGTAGGTACCAGATCTCAGGGACCCATGGTGCACATAGTTTTTATTGGGTGATGTGGGGCTGGAGACAAGGAGTTAGACAAGATGAATAATAAAAGGGGAATTATGGGATGATTGGGATGAGTGTTAATTGATATAAATGCGTATTCGGGATCAAATGGTATAAGCATGAAATGAGACGGTGCATATCTACTTGTCCAGTTTTATGAATTAACATGAATAGATGAATAACATAGATGCTATTCTTATTGGTATGATATCTAACTGTGTGATTGCATGTCACTAAATTTAGTTATCAATTTACCGTGAAAATGTCATTTTTGTTCCTACTGAGCTATGGTTTCGCTCACCCCTTAATAGATTTTGCAGGTGTTGAACCTGAAATCTAAGACTTGAAATGAATTTGGCATGTTTATAGAGTGTGCTATGTACATAGCTTGTGGCTGAATAATGAGCTACTGTTTTAGTGAACTCTTGAGTGGTTCCAACTTGTAAAATATTGTAATGGTCTAAGATTTTGAATAATGTTGTTGTTACCGTTGAAAAATCTATTTGAAATATTTATTTATTTATTTTGGTGTTCTTCACATTTTAGTTATAGTTTTTATTAAATTCTATAATTAAGGTGTGAATCTCGTCTTAATCCAAGATTACGTAAATCCATGGGTTAGGGTGTGACACAAGAAAGGGTAGCAAAACCAGACATGTCTCGTACTTGCAAAGTACCAAAATTTTGATTTGATTTGATTTTTGTTATTGTTGTTGTTGTTGGGGGTTTGGGCTTCTCTCCTAGAATCGAAATCGTAAAACAAAAACAGGCTCTGAAATATTACCAAAAATTAGGAAGGAGGGAGCGAGAGAGAGAGAGAGAGAAAGAGATTAGGGGCTTACAAGAAGGTGATAGTCGCTAATAGAGCTCACTTGCGAAGACAATGGAGAAGAAGAGATCGTAGCGTTCAAAAGAAGAAGACGAACTCGTGTGTTTTCTATCGTGTGCGTCTTGTTTTGGGTTAGGCATAACCTTGATTTTAAGTGGGCTAAGATAAGCCATGTTAGTCCAGGTCTTCTAGCTAGTGAGCTTCTTAAATAAGCTCATGTTTGGTTCATGATAGGATTAGTGCTAAATAGAACAATCTTGTCCTAGTTCTCTCCAACAAACATGCCCTAAGGGGCTAGTCCACATACTAAGAGGATAAAATAAAGGGAAATTGGTGGCTTTGTCCCCGGCACAACTAATTTATTCAATAATATTCTCATTTTGAAATCTAATCACAAATACCCCTTATAAAAACTCCCTATTGACAGTCTATTGCCCATCTGTCACTTTTTTTTTTCTTCTCAGTCGTTGCTCTTCCTCTTCCACTTCTCCCTAGTCTCTTTCTCTTCCTCTTCTTCAAACCTCACAAAAAATCCACCTCCACGAATCTCACCTAACTCCATATCCTCTTAGTTATATCTCTCATCTCCTATCTTTTCTTTTCTTCTCTCTCTCGCTCCCACCCATGATGACGACAACTGTCACCTCCTCAGAAACCCTAACCCATCCCTCTCTCTTGCGGCCACCCTTCTCCACCTTCATATCTCCCTCTCTGTCACCTCTTTCGACTATTGTTCTCCCCCTCTAATTCAACAAATTTCTCAATTTTTCTCAGCTTTCCTAAAATCCATGGCATCTCAGGTATTCAACTTTTCTGTTTTACTTTCATACCCATATGTTATTTGGGTTTTCTTCTGCTTGTTTCAATTTCATACATGGGTTGGAATTTTTGGTGCTTAATGTCACTTTAAGTCCCTCCAAGTGAAATTTGAGTGAGATTGTACAGAAATTTGTTGAAACATAATTGTGGGTTTAATTTAAAATTTTATCTCTTTTTTTTTTAAATTAATATTTTTTTAGCTTGTGTAGAGAATGTTATTTAAGTAGAATTATACAAAAACTTGTTGAACCAAAATTTTGGGATTGTGCAACAAATATTTCTCTGTTAGTCGTAAGGAATATTATGCTTGAAGCTTGAAGCTTGTCAAGACTATAATGATTTTGAAGTTTTTCTTTTGCTGATTGAACTTTATTACTGAGTTGGGTTTTTATTCTAACAAAAAAACAGTTGAAGAAACACAATTATTTGGTTCAATGGTCTCTTGGTTTTATAGGAATTGTATGATCTAATATAAAGGAACATTCAGGCCACTTGAAAGTGTTCTGCATCTTCAAGAATCTGTTATGATCTGAATTTGTTTTGTTATGTTTCGGGATGTGATTTTTGAATGAACTACATAAATTGATATAATGAACTAGTAAGTGAGAGCTCTACATCCATAATATTGGATCAGAAATGGTGAGCTTAAGAAGAAGCAAACGCTTGATATCCAGTAAGATAATAATCAAAGTTAAATGGTGCAAAGTTAGATTGTGCTTGATGTTCACCACTTACTTTAGTTAACTCTTGTACAATGTAGAACACTTTTTTCAAAGTTAGATTGTGCTTGTAGAGGAATTGGATAGTGGATAATGGGTTCACCAATTGCAAGACTGCTTTGTTCATTCCACAGTCCACTCTAGAATTGTTCTAAAATTCTTATAACCTCCCTTGTTTCTCTTTCTAAAATTATGTTTCATTGTTGTAGGTTGTTGACAGCAGATGCCATAAACCATATAAGTTATAAGGTGAGAAAAAAGAGTTCTTTGATGACCGGGAAGAGTGTACAGAGGCATTGTAGTATGACAGTCATCATCATTCAGTGTTTTAGATTTAGGCTTACCTATGAGTTATTGCTGAGCTTATTGACTTAACCTTTGGTTGTTGTTGGTGTTGGTGCTTCATGAATTTGCTATCTTTTTAAGAAGGCTACGAAAAATGCACCTTGCATATTTGTTGATGAAATTGTTGTTGCACAACAAAGAGGACCTGTAATTTTTTTGTTTCGCCATCTCTTTTGCAGGGTTCATTTTTTTTTTCATGACGATTGGACCTAGATATTTTACTTCGGGAAAAAATAATTTTACTTATATTATACATTGAAGAGAGAACATTATATATATTGTGTTTTGCCAGCATTTCCCGCATAAGATGGACTATTACAGTTTTTGTATTGCTACTGTATAGCCTCATATTGCTACTATATAACCTCCTGTTGCATTCTTATTGCCACTGATTAATTGGTTTTTGCTATTTTTTGTATTAATTTGTTTGAGTCCTCCTATTTGCACAATACATAAGCAATACAAACCATATATGGGGTCAATACCTACACAATATAAGCCACATACATAGGCAATATAAAGGCATTACAAGCCACAAAAGTTTATATTAATTTTTTTCTCAAAAAATGACACAAGCTATAAATTGGCAATGAACATACAATGCAATGACAATAAAAGGCAATAAATGGTTATAGACAAACAATAAACACGCAATATACAAATAATATACAAGCAATATACATGCAATATACACCAAATGTATATAACGTGTTTTTTTTTTTAAAAAAAGGATGTGACGTCCTTGATGAAATCACATTCTTACACCCATAATTTCCCAAATTTCCCTACTATGGAAGCAATACAGTAGTAATACACGAGCAATAATACAGTAGCAGTACACAAACTTCATACTCCCCTTATAAATTTATTACAACAGACTTGGAAAAAAAAAAGAAAAAAGAAGAGGATATAAGAGGACAATACACAAGCTATAAAGGGCTATACATGTGCAATACATATCTGTCATGACATTTACCAATTAAATCATTGATTTGGTTACATTTGTATTTTTTTTCTTCTTTGTCAAGGGAAACGATAAAACTATGAAAATTAGAGAATTGACAAATTTCCTTCTAACGTGACTTTCATAAATTGATGAACTAACAATGTTATCTCATTACATCTTAAGATATACATAAGAAAGTGGCAAAAAATAAAAAATTTACACCTCCTCTTGGTCGGAAATTTTAACACAATTTATATCTATCAGCAAAATTCTAGGACATGTCCTCTTAGACCCTAATTTAAGCTGAAAGTTAGCAATTTCCTCCCCAAAAGAACGCCGCCACTTGAAACAAGACAATCTTCCATCTGTATAAAACGGATAAAAAATGCATATTAGAAGTAAATCATTTGATCACAATGGAAACAAAAACATAACATTTAATCACAATTGAATTTCAAAACAGAAACCAATACCAAAATTCATACAGATTGTTGGCTTTTCTAAATGACCAATTCTTTATATGGTGAGCTTTCACAAGACAGTACCATTGCAAAATTAAAGTTCACATTCATGCAAACAATTTCATACTACTCAGCTGAAATATAAAAGTAATTATAAACATGGGTGAAGTGAATGTGTATCCTGGCAAGCGAGTAAAAATACAAATCAGAAAATCAGGAAGTCATCAATAGTGCATTTGGCATTGTTCAAATAGTTAAAGAAGTACAGTCTCAGAGAAGAATAACAGCAAGACAATGGAACTAGATAAATGCAAGAGCTATCAACAAACCTTCAAGTTTTTCAAGAACCCTTTTTACGACACCAACACAACCTTGGCATGATACCAACCTTGAGGATTGTAGACCGCACCAAAAACATATCCAGGATTGAATTACGAAAAAAATAGAGAAAACAAAGATCCAACACATACCAACTTTACACTATCAAACGTATGTTAAAATATTGGCATTCTCATAAAACTCACAAACTCTCCAATCACTTTCAAAAGAAGTAAAGGATGAGAATCTTGCATTTGTTGGTAGTGCTACTGGTTTCAAATTATGATGTTGGTTTCTTACGGTTAAAACCCACATTACTGTTATTTCAGAGATCATCTATGAGGTTTATATGTATTCTTACAGGTTGCTTAGAAAATTCAAAAGTCCTAATTTAATATATCACCTAAGTGCTTTCACAGACAAATCACAATCACAAAAGAATGAATACACCACTTTCAAGGAGGTCTGCAATCAAGTCTCAATCACAAACCAGTATATGCATAATTTTATAGACAAATCATAAGTACAAACAATGTATCCAAGTCCAAGAGCTTGACAACCACAAGAAATAATTGGTAAATTTCATTCAATTACAGAAACAGCAAACAAACCACAACAGAAACCCATTAATGTCTCATTCAAAATAATGAAAGTAATCACCCAATTATCTCAATCAATAACAGAAACCAAAAAAAAGAAAGCAAAACCAATATTAGAACTCACCACAGTGAAGATCAAAGAAGAAGGTGTTGTGGGTTTGTGGTGGAAGTCAACGACGAAGGTGGAGAGTCATGATTATGGCTTCGTTATGGAGGCCAACGACGGAGGTGGCGAGCCACGCCTTGGCTAGGGTTCGATTCCGAATTTGGGTTCAACCTTAAGGTTCAAATTAGCTCCTAGTTTGAAGATATAACTAAGAGAAAATTGAATTAAGCAAGATTCTATGGTGGAGGTGGATTCTTGTGAGGTTTGGCAGAAGGAAGAAGAGGAGGAGACAAGATAGAAAAGGAAGAAGAAGAGCAATGACTGAGAAGAAGAAAAAAAAAGTGACAGATAGGCAATAGACTGTTAATAGGGAGTTTTTATAGGGGGTATTTGTGATTAGATTTCAAAATGGGGATATTATTGAATAAATTAGTTGCGCCGGGGGCAAAGCCGCCAATTTCCCTAAAATAAAATCCCACAAAGTGCCCCCATCACTAGTCTAAATTAAAGGCTAAAATAAATAAATAAGAACGTGAGCCTAGCACGAAGCCCAAATAAAAGCCTAGTCGCTCTTACAAAGATGATCATGACAAAACCCCTAAAACTACTAAGTGCTTAAAAGTCCACCAAGGTGACAGGTCTTTCTCAAAAAGATGATCGGGAAAAAACCCTTAAAAAAGCTAAGTGCATAAAAGTCCACCAAGGTGACAGGTTGCTCAAGTTGCTCTCAAAAAGTACAACACATCAAAATAAATTATTATGAGTATGTAAAACAAAGGCTTGATCCTATTAAGGGATTAAGCCATTACTACTATGCAAAATTGCATGAACATCCCTGCTAGGAGTACTAAGTTCATGACCTTGTGACATCCCCTTGGCCTTGCTTCGGGTGACGACCCGAGCGGAATCTCCGCTTGAGAAGGAGGCATTCACGCTTTTGCCTCTCGTCGCAGGGAACAATTTGAATCTTCTTGGAAGCCATCGCTTTCGGAATGTTGATTGATTTTGGAACTGGAAAAAGAGATGAGAGGCAGAGATTGTCGCACCGGGGGTGCCAAATTTGGAAACACAAATTTCCTGTAGCAAATGAGACAAGAACACGTGTACAAAGTAATATTTGTATTAATGAAATTTAGGGTTACAATCTTTGTATTGAATCCTCCGATTCGATCTCCAAAGTGTTTAAAGAAAATTTGTGTTTGATATAAGGGTCGTAGAGACTTGATCTTGATCAAACGGGTAGCACAAGGCTTGTTTGGTGTTTGGATTTTTTTGTGGTGGAGGAACCAGCACGTATTTGTTGTGCTTGGTGGCTCTTCCAAAGTGAGGTGAAGAATGAAAAGAGTTTTCTGTTACTTTTGAATGCTTTGTCTATCTAAGCCCCTTCTTTCGTCTTGAGGCCTCCTATTTATTGGCTCCTGCAGGATGCTTGACCTAAATAGCTTTCCTTCTTTAAAACCTTCCTTTGTGGAATTCTGATTTGATTTAAAATCAATTCCAATAATTTGGCAATATTTAACCATATTATCTTCTATTGATTGACTTGATTAATATTTGATTTAAATAAGAGTTAATCACAGAAGATTCTTTCCTTTAATTTGTCTTCACTTCGAACCGTTTGATGCACTTCGTCGGATGTCAACACGTGTCACATTTGACAACTAATTCTATTTTGATGAGTCATACGCCACGTGTGCAAATTATGAGGCCCACAATTCAATCCACTGAACCCTAATTATCTTCTTATCCAAGGGAATTTATTGTGCCAAAATTTCTTTGTATATCCAATATTGTTAAGATCTTGTGTAGCAATAAATAAAATCCAATATTTTCCTAAACTAGGAATAAGAGTACCACCAGGAGCTTTGATGGCCTTTGGCTTCTTTAAATTGCAGCACGCATGGATATTGAGATTAACCAAATAGAACAGCAAAAACTCCTCTTGTCGGCAAGAGGTCTACGACTTTGAAGTTTGCATCATCTGTGTGGGAGCAGATATTTTCGTCTCCAATCACGGCACGCCATGTGGAAAAGAAGATTATCTTTTAAATTAATTAATTAAACTAGTTTATCTGGCCAATTAATTAATAGGGATAAATATCTTAATTAATGGGATATTATCTTTATTTAATAAGATAATACCATTAATTCAGATATTATCCTAATGAAGATAAGATAATATCGTTAATTCAGATATTATCTTCAATAAAGAGAAGAGAATATAATATCATTAAATCAGATGTTATCTTCAATAAAGAGATATAATCAAGTCCGACTCGATCCCTACTAATTTGGATAGAGAATAAACTCATCATATTCTCTACGAAACCCTAACCTCGAGGCTTCTATAAATAGACTACTTCATTCATCATTCAAGGTACATCTAAACCTACTCCTAAACTCGAGAAAAATACCTGAAGCTCTCTCTCTCTCTCCTCTCTCCATATTTTCTCCACATGCCTCTGGCCACCACACACGGCTCCGGCCGCCAGGTTCACACCATACATACAACTCCGTACCCTTTGCTTAGCTATTGTTTTCCTACAAACACTTGAACTGACTTAGGCATCGAAGAGTGTTTGGCCAACACCCCCGGGTGTGGTCTATTTACTCCAATCTTTTTTATAGGAATCGAGAAAGAGAGAGAAGGAAGATCTAAGGCTGAAGGATCTAGAAGCAAATATTCTCCCGCGAGATTATTTGCACAAACAATCTGAATTCTCAGCAACCAAAGTGGTGAGAGTTGCTTTTTTTCCTTCATTCTCTAATTCTCTTATATATATATATATCTGCTTGTTTGCAACCATGGGAACAAAGAAGACTGACGTTGAAATTTTTTTTCCAAAGCCGCAGGAACCCACCTTTTTGGGCATATCAAGAAGCTTGCTGGTTGAATAGCAAATTCTCTTGGCACATGAACTTCATGTGCTTGCGTAAGTTTTTGTCTTTCTTTCTTTTTTTTTTTTCTTTTTTTTAATAATTAATAAAATGAAATAATCATTCCCACCATGATTGCGTCAATTCCTATGCTTGCCACCAACTTTTGGGATGTTTCTATCTCTGTGCTGGCGTCTTTTTCCTCTTTTTTTTTTTTTTTTTTTTTTTTTTTGCAACATGATTTGGGGGGTGAAAGGGTTGGCAGGCTTGAGCCTGCATACGCTGGGCTTCGAAGTGGAAGCATGGAGGCATTGGCCTTGGTATGCAATGTGGGCTTGCGCTAGAAGAAGACGCTAGGCCTTGTGCGGGAGCTGGAGCGAGCGGGCCAAGAGGCGATGTTGGCCACGATCTGGAGCTGAGGCAAGAAAACGATGGGCTGCACATGCTGGGGCTGGGCCTAGGGCGAGGAGAGGAAGGGCCTCCATGCTGAAGCTAGCGAGCCAGGCGCAACGTGGGCCAATGTGCTGGAGCTGGGCTGTGCTTGCTGGGTTTTGAGGATGTGGCAGACTGGGCTGCCCCCATTCAGCTTGGGCTGGTCCAGGCAGCTCAATTTTTTTTCTCTTTTTGTTTTTGGTTGTTGCACGTCTAGCACTCACACGATCAAAAGTTTTTAATTTTTTTTATTTATATAAATGATAATATATATATATATATCATAATAGATACTTTGAAAGAAAGTGAAGAACGTAGACGTCCTATACCGCTAGGGTTTGATCCATCTCTCCGACTTGGTGATAATCCGCTCAAGCGCTTAGGCTTTACGTAAGTGAAGACGAGTGAAGAACGTAGACATCCTATACAGCTTGGGTTTGATCCATCTCTCTGACTTGGTGACAACCCGGTCAAGTGCTTAGGCTGTACGTAAGTGAAGACGAGTGAATAACGTAGACTTCCTATACCGCTTGGGTTTGATCCATCTTTTCGACTTGGTGACAACCTGCTCAAGCGCTTAGGCTTTACGTAGAGGAAGGCGAGCGAAGAACGTAGACATCCTATACTGCTTGGGTTTGATCCATCTCTTCGACTTGATAATAACCCGCTCAAGCGCTTAGGCTTTACGTAAGTAAACACGAGTGAAGAACGTAGACGTCCTATACCGCTTGGGTTTGATCCATCTCTCCGACTTGGTGACAACCCGCTCAAGCGCTTAGGCGTTACATAGAGGAAGGCGAGCGAAGAACGTAGACATCTTATACCGCTTGGGTTTAATCCATCTCTCCGACTTTTCAAACTTGTACAAGTAAGCGTTTCCCCTTCGTTTTTTTTTTTTTTTTGTGGTGCCGTACGCAGTTTAGGCTCATGCGGGCTAGCTTGTTGGTGCCTTGTGTAATTTCAAATCGTGTAAGCAAAGAAGCGTTTGGTGCCTTGAAGTTTCGGCTTGTATAGGCGAATGAGTGTTTTGGTGCCTTGGGTAGTTTCGGCTCGTGCAGGCGAAGGAGAGTTTGGGTGCCTTGTGTAGTTTTGGCTCGTGCAGGCGGAGGAGTGTTTTGGTGCCTTGTGAAGTTTCAGCTCATGCAGGCGGAGGAGCGTTTGGTGCCTTGCAGTTTTAGCTCGTGTAGGCGAAGGAGTGTTTGGTGCCTTCTGCAGTTTTAGCTCGTGCAGGCAAAGAAGCTTTTGGTGCCTTTTGCAGTTTCGGCTCGTGCAGGCGAAAGAGCATTTGGTCCCTTCTGCAGTTTTAGCTCTTGCAAGCAAAGGAGCGTTTGGTACCTCATGTAGTTTCGGCTTGTGCAGGCAAAGGAGCATTTGGTACCTTTTGCAGTTTCTGCTTGTGCAGGCAAAAGAGCGTTTTGGTGCCTCGTGCAGTTTCAGCTCGTGCAGGCAAATGAGCATTTGGTGCCTTGTGCAGTTTAGGCTCGTGCAGGCGAATGAAAGAGCGTTTTGGTGCCTTGTGCAGTTTTGGCTCATGCAGGCGAATGAGCGTTTTGGTTGAATTTGTGTCAATTGAAGTGAGAAGTGTCCTCCTTATGTTTTTCACCTTAGGATGTGCTTGACGCATTACTTTTGAAGAATCCTTCAGTGAAGAAGTCATGTAGCATGATGGGGCTAGGTGACTTTTGTTTCAAGAGCTCATCTTTTTGAACCACTTTGTTCATATTTGACAATTTATTTCCTTTATGCTTTTTAGGTGGTTGAGGAGAACTTCTTTTGTTTGCACATCTTTTTGATTGAGCAATTCTTGGCAAAGATCCATTCTTCTTATGTAACTTCCTCCGAGTGACCAATGCTCATCCTTCATTATCGTCATCGAATGAATCGACACTAGTTTGACTTAACACCCCAACACACTCATACGGATTGAGTTGATGGGTTTTAGTGAATGCCCCTAGTGATTGAAGTGAAGGCGAAGATGCCGAACCAGATAAGACAAACGAGATCATAGTATGGTTCGACTCTACCACCTTGTCAATATCCATTTCGATTCTTCCTTGTTGTGCCAACTTCATGATGAGATCTTTCAACACAAAGCACTTTTCCATTGGGTGACTGATGACACGATAGTACACGCAGTATTTCGGGTGGTTAATATGATTCATCTCTTCAGGGTGTTTGCACTCGGGTAACTCAATCACCTTCTTCTCAAGTAAGTCTTCCAGCATGCCTTTTAGGTCAGAGTCTAAAAAAGGATACTTCTTCTCCTTCATTTCTTTTAGGTGTGTCGTCGTGGTTCTTGATCTTGAGTCGACTCGGCCTTCCTCGCATCTTTCTTGCCTCTAGTGGAAACCTTCATTGGAGCGGCACTAATCGTCATTAACTCCAAGATGTGTGTCTTCAAAGAGTCTGCCCTATTTCTCGACAACTTGTCATTTCGATGATCATTCACCATTTCCTTTCTTCCATTGTGACTAGCGATAGTTAATGAACAAGTGGTCAATTCTTCAAAGCTATGAGGTTTGATCCCTTGAAGAATATAAAGCAGACCCCAATGCATACCTTGAATGCACATCTTTACCGTTGATAATTCTGAGACTCGATCTTTGCAGTCGATGCTTAATGAACGCCAACAATTGATGTAGTCAACAACAGGTTCATTTTTTCATTGCTTTGTGCTAGTGAGCTCTAGCATGCTAACTGAGCGACAAGTGCTATAGAAGCGGTTGAGGAATTCTCTCTCCATTTGTTCCCAGCTGTCAATTGACTCGGGTTCCAAGTCAATGTACCAGTTGAATGCAGTGCCTCGGAGTGATCAAACAAATTGCTTCATGAGATAATCATCATTAGTGCCAGCGATGTTGCACATCTCGATGAAGTGGGCAATATGTTGTTTAGGGTTACCTTTTCCATCAAACTGCATGAACTTTGGAGGTTGATAACCCGTTGGCATTTGAAGTAGGGGTGGGCACGGTACGGTATGGTACGGTATTGAGCCCGTAACGCTACCGATACCGGAAATTTAAATATGTATGGTACGGTATGGGATTATGGTTTGCCAAAATTGGTACCGTACCGTACCGTGCCAAATCGGTATTGGTACGGTATCGGTACCATTTCGGTACCAAAATGATACAATTAAAAAATGAACCAATTCAATATTCAACACCAAAATAAATGATGCCTAAGTTACAAATTCAAAGATTCAACATATTCAATTTCAATATTCAAATCCTAATCAACATATTCAATATCCATCAACATATTCAATATCCAAATCAACCAAATCAATATTTATCCATCAAGAGATTCATCAAATCCAAATGGTTAAAACTCATGCCTTATGGCTTACAAACCAAAATAGTTAAAATTATGCATTATGGCTTACAAAAATACAAACACAATCCAAACATAAATGACAAAACCATAAAGTTATGCAATCCAAGCTTCATTTGCAGCCCTTAGCTTTGAATTCAAGTATCCCCATCATTTGCATATTCTGCAAATTACCCAAACAACCATTAGAAAGAATTCAATGCAAACTAATATAAATAACAAACAATATTTAAAATAATTTACCTGATTCAATGGTTTCATAAAATTCAAATTCTTCAATCGAAGGTGTATCTTCTAAGCTTGAAATTTCATCCCCTTTCAACCAATTTTGCATGCATATCAAAGCCTCCACTGATCTAGGAGTTAATGAACTCCTAAATGCATCTATGACTCTGCCACCAGTGCTAAAACAACTCTCAGATGCCACTGTGGAAGGTTGAATTGAAAGGACATCCTTCGCAATTGCTGCTAAGACAGGATACTTGGGTCCATTGAGTTTCCACCACATCAATATGTCAAAAAAAACTTCTTTGGAAACAAATGCCAAAGGATCTGTCAAGTAAGAATCAACTTCATGTGACACCACAGTCTCATCACTCTCTTCCACCTCCCTAATCCAATCATCTAAAAAATCATCACCAACACTTTCTCCAATATTATTACTACCACTTGCAGATCCTATATTTTCTGTGGTAGAATTTTGTCTCATGTGAATGCCACCATCTACCTTTGGTACATACTCATCATAGAGAGCCATTAACACACTTTTCACTTCTCTTGTCTTTATTTGCACATCATCCTCATCAAATTTTTCCTTTTTAAAGAGATGGGTGATATGCCTCAACTTGAACCTTGGATCCAAAACAAGTGCAATCAACACTAACATGTTCAAATCTTGATATTTAACAAAATACTTATTGTATTTTGTTCTCATAGCTCCAGCCATGTCAGTCAACACTTTCTCTGCATCTGAACCAGTAGCAAATTCAGGTGCCACAAACAACTTGTCAATCTCCTTTTCCATGGAAATAACTGCGTGAAATGTTTTATGAATTGTGGGGTGCAAAGATGCACTCACCTTTAAGGTCACCTCATAAAACACCTTCAAAAACCTCACAAACACTGTTGCATTGTCCCAATCTACATCGGTTGGTGGTCTAACCCGACACTGCCTACTATTAGTTTGAACTACACCATCCTCATCAACTACCTCATCTGCCTCTTTGAAATAAGCTATGAATGGGCTGTTCAAATCCTCTGTCATTCTAGTAAAAGCCTTCTTAAATTTCAAGGCTGCATCCAACATCAACACCAACATGTTCAAATCTTGGAATAGATAAATGTATCTTGAGAAAGCCCACCATATTGAGCCCTAATGGTGTTCGAGATCATGTCCTGAAGTTGTTGGATAGATAAAGAACCCACCGAGGCGATGTCGCCTTTTCTGTGCATCTTCCAATCACAATCTATGAAGTGTGCAGTAAGCACCATGTAATTGGTGTTTTGGATACTTGTCCAAGTGTCAGTCGTGAGGTTGATCCTATGTGCACTTAAATCATTCTTCAGCTTTGCATCATACATTTTAAGAAATTGCCTCACTGTTTTTCTCCTACTAGGCACTTCAAACATTAGAGAAGCAACACTACAAAACCTCCTAAAACCTTTCTTTTCTACAAAAGAAAATGGCAGCTCATCAATCACAATCATTTCAACACATGCATCCATAACATCACTTTGCAAAAACCCCCTAGCAACCATTTTGTTACTCTGACTTCTATCACCAGTGATTATCTTTTGTGTTTTATCTTGGTTAGGTGGGTAGTATTTGCAATATTTTCTAATATGACTTATCATTCCCGAAGTCCCATTTTTTCCACTATCACATGCATAATCTCCAAGACCAAGTTTAGATTTAGGACAATATCTGCATTTAGCTCTTTTATTCACAACTTCTACATCTACCATCTTCCTTGTGGCCTCATCCTTTCTTTTGACAGTTTTTTTATCATCATAGGGTGTAAAATGATCCCAAACCCAACTTCTCTTATTACCTCTACCTTTGCCATCTGAGTTCAGTTCACTAACCATTTATGTATCTTCACTCTCAAGGGCTTGCATTGGCTCAGGCACATGAGCTTCAGAAGGTTGGGCTTCCGGCTGCACAGCAAACTGTGGTGGTGCTGGTGATGTTGCTGTTGAAGAAACAGCAAGCCCACTGTGCTCCTGATGCTTACTTGATCGAGACTGCATGACAAGAATTAACAGATAAGAACAGAGCAGCAACAAGCAATATCCTCATTAGGCACCAACAACCAATATCCTCATTAGGCACCAAGTCAAATATCATGTCACAAAACCAAGTTTGCAGAGGTTTTCAGACCCCCGAAAGCAAAACAACAATAGAAGTTTTACAGGGTTAGTCTTGCATTCCATACCATCACTTTGTCATCACACAGGCCTTTTATTTTATACTTGGATTAACAACACAACATAAACCCTAAAGATTAACAACACAACATAAACCCTAAATAAATTAACAAAAAATTAACAAAAATCACAACAACACAGCACAATCCCTCAACTTCATTCGTATTTAATTAACCCTAAATAAATAGCATAAACCTTAAATAAATTAACAAAAAATTAACAAAAATCACAACAACACAGCACAATCCCTCAACTTCATTCGTATTTAATTAACCCTAAATAAATAGCATAAACCTTATTAAGAGAGTGAGACAGAGACAGATCAAGAAATCCAAAGACTGACATTGTGACAGATCGAGTTCGAGAGAGTGAGAGACAGAGAGAGCTTGAATTGAGTGAGAGATCGAGATGAGATGAGAAGGATTTGGCTTGGAGAGAGCTTGAATCGAGTGAGATTGAGAGAGAGACAGGGAGCTGGGTCTGGGTATGGAGGAGAGTTTGCACGGGCTAACTTGAAAGTCTAAGAGTGAGAGCGTGCTGCGTTTCTATCTGAGAGGGTTTGGCTTTGAGTTTGCACGGGTTGACTTGAGAGTCTGAGAGTGAGAGCGTGCTCTTTTTTGTCTGAGAGGGTTTGGCTTTGGCGTTTGAGTTTGAGAGGCAAGCAAGAGACAGAGATAGTGAGAGAATGAAAAATTAAATTAAATTAAATTTAAGTACTATTCGGTACGGTACGGTATTGACCGGTATCAAAATCTTGATACTGCTACCATACCATACTCTATTCGGTATGGTACGGTATGGTACGAATATCTCCCCATACCAAATGAAACGGTATGAAATCGGTACGGTACGGTGCGGTTAGGGTACGGTTTCGGTATTTCGGTTTAAGATGCCCACCCCTAATTTGAAGGTTGTCTAAGCTTTTGGTGTAAGGCTTGGAATAGATAAATGTATCTTGAGAAGGCCCACCATATTGAGCCCTAATGGTGTTCGAGATCATGTCCTGAAGTTGTTGGATAGATAAAGAACCCACCGAGGCGATGTCGCCTTTTCTGTGCAACTTATCACCCGACTCTGTTTCATGACCCAATCCTTTCTCGCTGGATTCAGCTTCATGATGTGATTCTTTCTTATGCACGTCTTGGCCAGGTTTCTTATCCTGATGTGCCTCCCACTTGTTAATGAGAGAAGCAATCTGCGCATCCTTCTCTTCGACCATCTTCGTCAGTTTCGTGACCGCTTCGCTCATACGGGCCAGTTGTTCTTCAATAGACATTGCTTCCGTCACCATGACCTGCATGGCCATAGAATAAGACTCACCTATGGACGCCGAGGCAATCTTCTTCGGTTGGTTGTCAGACAGGGATCCATGGTATGACCCTGTGCTCGAGTTAGCATCTGAAACAGGAGAGAGTGAACGTTCTCTTGAATTCTTTGAGTCCAGAAAACTCTTTTCTTTGTTCCAAGAGTTTCTCTCATCTGCTCGGGCGGTATTCTTCTTTGGCCCTAAGGAGGCCAAATTGATAACCGGTTCACGCCTTCGGTTCACATCTTTCGCCTTAGCTTGAGTCAATATGGAAGTGACATGTTGAGTTACGGATATCGCCTTGGCCTTGCTCTGGGTGATGACCCTAGCAGAATCTTCGCTTGAGAAGGAGGCGTTCACACTTTTGCTCTCGTCGCGGGAATAGTTTGAATCTTCTTGGAAGCCATCATTTTCGGCATGTTGATTGATTTTGGAACTGGAAAAAGAGATGAGAGGCAGAGATTGTCCCACCGGGCGTGCCAAATTTGTAAACATGAATTTCCTGCAGCAAATGCAAGAACACGTGTACAAAATAATATTTGTATTAATGAAGTTTAGGTTACAATCTCTGTATTGAATCCTCTGATTCGATCTCCAAAGTGTTTAAAGTAAATTTGTGTTTGATATAGGGGTCGTAGAGACTTGATCTTGATCAAACGGGTAGCACAAGGCTTGTTTGGTGTTTGGATTTTTTTATGGTGGAGGAACCGGCACGTATTTGTTGTGATTGGTGGCTCTTCCAAAGTGAGGTGAAGAATGCAGAGAGTTGTCTGTTGCTTCTGAATGCTTTGTCCGTCTAAGCCCCTTCTTTCGTCTTGAGGCCTCCTATTTATAAGCTCCTGCAGGATGCTTGACCTAATAAATAGCTTTCCTTCTTTAAAACCTTCATTTGTGGAATTCTGATTTGATTTAAAATCAATTCCAATAATTTGGCAATTTAACCAAATTATCTTCGATTGATTGACTTGATTAATATTTGATTTAAATAAGAGTTAATCACAGAAGATTCTTTCATTTAATTTGTCTTCACTTCGAATTGTTTGATGCATTTCGTCGGATGTCCATACGTGTCACTTTTGACAACTAATTCGATTTTGATGAGTCATATGCCACGTGTGCAAATTATGAGACCCACAATTCAATCCACTGAACCTTAATTATTTTCTTATCCAAGGGAATTTATTGCGTCAAAATTTCTTTGTCTACAGCAAGGTGCGTCGAATCTAATAGAGACTCTACTTCCCTTTCTAGGTCAACAAAGGGATGACACGTTCTACTTCATAATACAATACATCGCTAGAAGAGTCTGATTCGCTCTTACGACTAAACATAACCCTCACAAACTGGTGCAGGAGGGATAAAAGAATGGGTGATAAATTTTTATTATTGTTTTTTTTTTTGTCTAAGGGTGAGAAAAGTTTTGAAAGGGAAAATATGCACAAATGAAGGACGAGGGCCCAGAAGAAGGATCCAAGCCCACCAACACTTTCCTATCCTAGGTTAAAAGGTACAATAGTATGACTGGCAGTTTCCCCAAGTACAACACATTGCCATGTTCGAATTCAAAACGCCTCCAACTACCAAGTATACTTCTTCCTCTACACCACTGCTCAAGTCAACATTTTGAAATGTTGCTTCTTCACTTCCAATTTTGCCAGTTTAATTGGATAAGCTACATCATCATCACCATCACCATCACTATCACCATCAATGTCATTAGTAAGGCCACTTCAGCAAAAAGAAGCCACATGGGAAATGCCACATCGTCATTTAATAGATATAAATAGAGTGACTAATTTGTATGTTTTCTGCAAGGTTAGGTATCTGTTTGAGCAAAATTCTCATTGGAGAATATTTGCAAGAGATTATTCACCCTTTGAGCTTCCTTCTCTCTCTTCATCCTCGATACTTGGGAAGAAGGTTGGAGTAAATAGACCACATCCAAGGGGTGTCGATCAAAGGCCCTCCGATGCCTAAGTCAGTTAGATGATCTTGAGGAAGATACAAAAATAACAAATAAGGTCGGAGTTTTCTTTACAATACGAGAGAACTGAGTGGCCGGAGCCGTGTGAGAGAGAGAGTGGGCGGTGAGAGAGAGAGAGAGGAATTGCTAGGGTTTTTCGAATTACCTCATGTATGCGGTGTAGCCATGTATTTATAGTGCTCTTGCCTTCTAGGGTTTTTCAGAGAATAATTTTCATATAGAAGGGAATTATTCTCTTCCTTAAATGGAGAGATTGAATCAATTAGAGATTTAATGAAAATCAAATCCCTAATTTATGGCATTATTCCTATTTTAAGTCTAAATAATTGGTCAATTAAATGGAGCACAATTGTTGACCTAAGAAATATTCTTATTGTCCACGTGGTGCCTTATGATTAGTTGCCGAAATATTTGCTCTCATAGTACCTACGTGCATGATTTTAAAAGTTAAGTAATAATTTGAACAGACCCCTAAAAGTTGGGTACGTATATGTAATTAAACCTAACTTAAAAGTGACTCGTGTGTTCAATTTGTTGGGCCAGAGAGTGATGTACAAGTATGAATTGTTTTTTCTTGTTGGATGCAATACCAACTATTAATATTTAAGTAGTACAAGTTGGAGCCTAGGAAAGCATATCGTAGAAAATCAAAATAATTTAGTTTGGAATATGGTATACCCTCCCCGTGACCAAACAGCAAAGCATAACTTTGCAGGTTGCTGCTGGCAGCACCGTCAACGGCTAGTTTGAAAGATGACCCCTCAACGGTCACTACCCTAACCAAATCTGTCGGCTACATAGAGATAAATAAATCGATTTTCTTTTATCGTAAGTAAATAATAAATAATAGTTTGAAAGATGGCTTCTTTTTGTTGAGAAATTGGCTTACAAACTGATTCTTTTTTTGTTTTTTGAGAGAAAAAACTACAAACTGATATTAACACTGTTTGTTTTTAAAATATTTATATAAAAATAAAAATACAAGACAGTTCTACGATAAAAATAAATAAAGAGTGGTGATTTCCCCACTCATTTTTCTCCTATTTTATCCACTTACACTCTTTTTTTATAACTAAAAAAGGAGTGTAAGTGAGTGGGGAAATCATTGCCCTAAATAAATACATGATAATTCTTAAAATATTTGTAAAGAATTTAGTGTTTTGT
>NC_024133.1:2950046-2973783 GCF_000346735.1 Prunus mume | reverse complement strand
TGGCTTCTTATCATTGGCAAAACTACAAACTTACGTTAACTTTTCAAGCCTGGAATGAGCATAAGTTTGTTTGGGAATACTTATGCACAACATAAGTTTTTTTTAAAGTGCTTTTATTAGAAGAACGTTAAAAAATGTATTGAAAACAGAAAGCACTTAAAAGTGATTCTTAAAGAAATGCTTTCGTGATCGGAAACACTAATAATTTTTTTTTCCTTTCAAATGCTATCAAAATCGCTTTTGGTTATCAAAAAACATTTTTAGTCCTTAAAAGCACTCCTAAACAAGCCCTTAATTATTAACCAAAAAAAACAAACAAGCCCTTAATTATTGACACACAAAAAAAAAACCCTTAATTATTCTTTTAAAAAAGGGAGTTTCACTAAAACACCCAAAATGGGGGTTGAAATTATAAAAAAACCCAAGCACTATTTAAACATATAAACACACCCAAAACCCATCATTACACACACTCAAAACCCATTTATAAACACACCCAAAAAGTTGACTTTGGGGTTGATTTTGGGTGTGTTTCTATGTTTAAATAGTGTTTGAGTTTTTTTATAAATACATGTCTAAGATTGGGTTTATTTATAAATTTGTATTTAAAAAAAGCCCTAAATTATTTATAATTTATTTTATTTGAATAAAAATGATAATTTAAACTAAAAGAGAAGAAATTTCTCACACAAACTAGTTAGGTAATTTACCATAGACTAAGAAAATGGGTGACGTTGGTGAGAAAAATTAAAAATGGGCGGCGCAAAGTGAGAATGAGAGAAGAGCGCGTCTGGGGCACTACCACTGACAATTCAAAGCCGTGAAGATGAAGGAGACCATGCACAGCGACACCTTGTCTCAAACGGTACTTTTTTTATTTCCATATTTTTAAACGTTGCCTGGATTTATATGAATTTTTTATAATAATCTTTTTTCTTTTCTTTAAAAGTAAGTCAGTAAAATTTGAATTATGTTAATAATAATAATAAAATAAAAATATTTCTCGCTCCTCAAATTCAACCAATCAATCATTCCAAGGAGAAATCGCTTTCTCTTGAGCACGCACAGTCTCTCTCTCTCTCTCTCTCTCTCTCTCTCTCTCTCTGTTCTTTGCATCGCAACCCTCAAAGCCCTCAATCATACCCTCAATCTACAACATTAGACTGAGCTTTTTTTCATGATATAAGGCGAGTTCACATCTGGGTTTGATTTATTTAGGGTAAATTTCCTTTCTTTGGTTTCGATTTTCATTATCAATCTGTCTTTTTGGACTGTGAATACCGTAAGTTTGGTCAATTTGATGTTTCTTGGATTCCTGTTCTTTGTTCTGGGTTCGATTATTCACCTCTCTGATTTTGATTTTCTTTCTTAAGAACTAGTACATATCTGTCTGTGTTGCATCTTTATTTGGGTCTTTTTGAAATGGGAAAACATGGGATTTTTGGGCATAAGGGTTTTTGTAGTTCACTTTTCTTGTTTGATCTGTTTCGGGTTTTTCTCAGTTAAGATGCTTTTCTTGCTTTCTAGGCAAATGGGTTGTTTTATGGATGTTTTACTTGAAAGATAGTGCTTTCTCTTCTCCCTTTCTCCCAGGAAAGATAAGGCATTTGGTTTTTGTTGACTTTAATGGTATTCGTATGGGTATTAATTTAAAGTGAGTTAACTGGTTCTTGTTAATGTCTTTAGGTCTAAGTGGACTCAGGGTGTAATGATTCATCACTTGTCTTTTAGGAGTTTCGAAAGTTAAAATATGTTGGTGTTGGAGATTTTCCTTTGACTTCGTGTCTATCTTCAATTAGCTTTAGAACTTTTTTTTATTCATGTTTTTCTTGAAGATAGCTGATGGAGAAAAACAGGCTTATTCATGGTCCATTGATCCCCTATCTAACACTCAGGCAGCCCTTAGAAAGTCATAACAGTAGGAGAAATTTGTGCTGTTCATGCTCAAATCAACTTTACTAACCTTTTATCAGGAAACTAACTGGTCTGTGCTAGTGTGCCAAACGAGTAAGTGAGAAAGTGAGAAGGTAGAAAATATAGGTTAGAAGACGATTGGTGCATGTCTACACTGAAATCATACTCGATTTGTATTTTTCAATGATTTGAGATAACAGTTTAGCTAGTCTTAGTTGTTATTTTAAGGGACAGATACAGGATTGGATTGATTAGTTTTAGTTATAAGGATTTGGGAATTTAGTTTCACAATGCTTTTGAGAGGTAATTCAAACCTTCTTTTTTCTCATCCAAATCCAGAGAAGTTCTAACTAGTCCAAATCCAGCCCCTCTACTTTTCCCATATTGTTGCCGTCTTATTAGCTGACACAATGAAATTCAGTTTTTTTTAAATGACTTCTTTAAATGACTATCTCTATTGTTTGATTGATTGATTCTTGGTATCCAGAGCTCTTGCATGGGCCAAACAATTTATGCATGGATGTGTTCACGGAATCAACGTACCTTGTACATGAGTGTCAATCATGTACTTCCTCTCAAACTTATATTGATATCTACCTACCTACCTACTTACCAGCTGTTTCGATTTCATTTTTTATTTATGATCTTTTGGAAATTATTGTTTGTTTATTGAATTTGAATATGCTGATGTAATACTTGGTTTAACTTTTGAATAAGGATGGGTTTGTGCTTCTTGGTTCTATGTGCTATTTTTCATTGTGAGAAGTATATGATATGACTGATCTGACTTCTATTTTCCTGATTTTTAATATTAAATGTTAATTTTTTATTACAGACATTTCGGCTTACAGCTTGCCTTATTCTGTCACTCTAATCCGTGGAGTTGAAAGTTTTGTGGCACATATTTGGCTGATTTGCTGATTTTCTTTTGGTAGCAAAAGTTTGCTTTGGGACTTCATTTGTTTATTCTTATGGTAATGTTATTTCTTTCTTCATAAAAAACTATTTTTTATTTTACATTGTTGGATATTATTGATTATAAAATAGAATATGGTGATCATGTGGACTAATGTTCCATACATTGTCGCTGGACTAATTTGCAAAGACGGGTGGATGTTTAAGTGCCATGCTTTTTCTCATCTAAATATAATTTGATGTTGTTTTCATTCTACTTCTAAGAGTACATGACAGTTGGACATCAATACGTGTGCACAATGAAATTTTATCCCTGGTGTATGAGATATAATCCTCTTTATATTGAAACATCAGCCATGATATGGTGGTTGTGCACACGTTGTTTGTTTGGTTTATTCAATGGCTTTAGGAGTTGTGTTTAAAAAATATATGAACTCCACCTCCTCGCCTATCAACAACAGTAAGGGTAAATTCTAGAGTAGCTGTCAGCTGTATGTGGAGTCCATCTTTCTTCTTTGATTAATAAGGATTGCTATCTGAGCAAGTGATGCATTGTTTTTATTTGCAACTGATGATTTATTCTTCTTATTTTCTTTTTAACTCTTCTTAGAATTCCTTTGGTCGTGTTTCAATTTCAGGCTACTAATGAAAATCTCCCACCAAACGTAATTAAGCAACTTGCGAAGGAATTGAAGAATCTTGATGAATCCCCTCCTGAAGGCATTAAAGTTGGTGTTAATGATGATGATTTTTCGATCATATATGCGGATATTGAAGGCCCAGGCATGTACATAGTTTTTTTTTTCGAGTGGCAAACTGTATGTAATGTCTTTCACTCCTGCATCTATATTTTAGTATGATTGATGAGCTAAGATCTTGGCCTTGCAGCTGGCACTCCTTACGAGAATGGTGTTTTCCGCATGAAGTTGTTATTGTCTCGTGACTTTCCACACTCTCCTCCTAAAGGTTTGTTTTGCTATGTTTTGTCATCAATGACATAACTGATACCACTATATTTTTTAAATGAACATGTCGTATTTATGTGGCTTCATTCTGTAAATAAAAACTGGTGTGCTTGATACAACTGAAGAGAAGTTTTGTTGATGCGACGCTTGTATATAACTCGGATTAGTCGATATTTATGTCCATGCTTAATTTGAGTCCCTATCTGGTTGAAGCTATTACTTTGTTTAATTTGAAATTTCTGGGACATGATTGTTGTAGGCTACTTCCTGACTAAGATTTTCCATCCAAACATTGCAACTAACGGTGAGATTTGTGTCAACACCTTGAAAAAAGATTGGAATCCAAGTCTTGGATTACGACATATTCTGATTGTAAGTTCCCTTTTGTTCTTCAATTATTGACTTCCTTTCATTTCCACTTATCCAGCTGAGATGTTCTTTTTCCTGGTCAAGTCTAATTGTCACGGCTTTGTGCTTTGCAATAACAGGTAGTTAGATGTTTATTGATCGAACCATTTCCAGAATCAGCATTGAATGAACAGGCGGGCAAGATGCTGCTTGAAAATTATGAAGAATATGCAAAACATGCCAGGTGAGTCATGGTCATCATGTTATGTGCTTCATGTTCTGGTTAATGGAGCAGGGAAAGTTTATATATGTAAACTTTTGTGTGGTTGTATATGTAGACTTTGTCAAAGAGTAGATTTGTGTAATTTGAATGCACAACATTCAGATGATTGGAAAATGAAAGATGCCCATACCAACTTGAATGATCCCCCATGTAGACTAAATGATATGACTATTGGATACATTACCATTACACATGACTATGAAACTAAAGTGTGCTTTTACATGCAGACTTTATACTGGAATTCATGCCAAGTCAAAACCCAAGTTTAAAACAGGAGCTATTTCAGAGTCGACTACTGCACTGAACGTTGACCAAACTAACAGCTCTGCACTTAATGCTGATCAAAAGATCACAGCCCCTGGTGCTGCTATGCCAGTGATCTCTGCATCCCCGTCCCCACTGGCCCCTATTACAGTGACGAGAGGAAATGGTCAGGATCAACCAGCTGTTGTTGCTCCAGTGGAGACTGGAGTTAGTGGCTGTGCTGCATCAGCAGCAGCAACTACTACAACGCTAAGGAAGGAAGGTGGATTGGCAAAAGCACAGGCAGACAAGAAGAAAATAGATGCAAGGAAGAAAAGTTTGAAGAGATTATGAAAACAGGGAAAAATGATTGAATTTGCTGTTGTGCAGTTTGTGACTCGTTTGAATGAGAGAATGAGAGGTGGGGTTGAAAAGTGAAGGGCCAAAATATGAGGGGGGTTGGGGGAATGTGTGGTGTAAGAAATACTGGAATTGGGCAAAAAATTGATGGATTAAATTTACCAGTTTCCCTTTATCTTCATCTTTGTTATTGCTCATTAACATTAATTTCCATATACCTGCATTTCAATATAGCATGAGAAGAAAATGGAAACAAGATCAAAACAGAGAAATGCAGCATATATTTACTTTATTTTAATATAAAACTCATGATATAAATAAATTTGTGCAAATCTAACAGAAAAAAAGAAGAAAACTAGACAATTGGCAACTACAAAATGTTTTAGCAGAAGGAGCTTGTAGTTCAAGTGGTTTAGAGTATTTACCTTTGCACCCGATTTCTTAAGTTCTATTTCCCTCTCCTCCCCCAATATCGCTTGTATGAAAAAAAATTATTAAAAAAAAAGTTTTGGCAGAGTGCACGTGGAACAGCAACTACATGAACAAGTGAGAGTAGTAGTTGGGGTCTTTAAGTTCTGAGGTAGGTAGAACCCAAACGTGCAGCTAGCTACTGCATTCTTGCTCCGTTTTAAGTTAAAGTTAGCTTATTGATAGTTGTTGTGGTCGGATAAGCTGGGTGAGAGAAGAGAGCAGGAGATCAATGGAAAGCCAACAGCACAAGGAGAAGAAGATGAAGATACTTTGCCTCCATGGATTTAGAACCAGTGGGAGCTTTCTGCAAAAGCAAATTAGCAAATGGGATGCTTCTATCTTCTCAGAGTTTGACTTGGTATGTACGCATAAATTATAACATAATTATATAGCTCATGCCTTGCTTTAATAAAATATCATCTGGTGATTAATGATCATATTGTGGAGTTCTTTGTTTATAATTTTATAATTTGTTTTGTTTATGAATAAAAAATATTTAAAAAAAAGCGACAAAGTTTACTACCTGCATGTTTACTGTTTTTATCTCACCACGACTAATCAATCATAGAAATTGTGCATGGAATTTTTTTTCTGTATTATTGGGATATACAATAGTATTTTTCTGAACATGATTTTCCTATCATTTTCTAAATATCAATGGTTTTTTATTGAGTAAACTGTCAATTTGCCCCCTGAACTGTCACCCAATTGAGACTTAACCGCCCAAATTATTTTTTCGGAAAACTAAAGATACGAACGATATAGAAATAGCCAATCTCCCCCTTTACCTGTTTCCAACATTATTTTTCTTTTTCGTGGTAATTTAGTAGATATTTGACAATATAATCAAATCACTTCTGGGATTTTAACAGGATTTTCCAGATGGTATATTTCCTGCCGGAGGAAAATCCGATATAGAAGGCATCTTCCCACCACCTTACTACGAGTGGTTTCAGTTTGACAAGGTAAAATTATTTTGATATTGAAGCCAATCTGGTCCTCATAACTTGGTACTCTAACTTTCATATTGCTTGCTCCTCATGCTTTTAGTTGTTCTTTCTGTCCATCAAAATTAAATCCTTTCATTACCAAGTTTCTGGATATATCTTATGCTTTTACTGATATTGAGTATAATTAATGGATCTCTTATTTATTATGTTGTGGATCAGGACTTCACAGAGTACACAAACTTGGAAGAATGCATCACTTATTTATGTGACTACATAACAAGCAAGGGTCCTTTTGATGGTTTGCTTGGTTTTTCTCAGGTATACCTCCATGTTCTGTAAGACTTTTATGATCTCACCCTTCAGGGTATATTTTTTATTTTTTATTTTGGAAGAAATTAGGTTTTCAAATTGCTTGAAACTCTTGTCAAGTGCTATAAAAATACTTGGACTTCGATAGTTTATTTCACCCTTTGCTGTGAAAGCATGCTTTGTTGTCCTAAAGAGATATCTTTATCTTCCAATCCAACCCTGACTAGAAATCTATTGGATCTCATAAATCATGGGAAATAAGTTATGAACCATATGACGCAAAGTAATGACTGCCTCTGTAGCTGCAAAAACCAGCCGTTTGAAAATTATAAGAGAATTTCCTTACTGGAATTTAGAAGGGAATCTTGGTTATGTTTTGGCGACATTTGAGGTGTTTTGCCTTTGTTTGGCATCAAAATTTAGGGAACATGTTGGAACAATAAACACCATTAAAAATATCAAAAATTGATGTTTGCATTAGCAGAGCACTACACATTAGCCTATGTTAATGGTTTCACAGACTACTAATTCAGATTCTCAAATATTTACTCAGGGTGCAACACTATCAGGACTCTTGTTGGGCTACCAAGCTCATTGAAGGAGCATCCACCTTTCAAGTTTTTTATATCTATATCAGGAGCAAAATTCAGAGATCCAAAAATATGTGACATTGCATACAAAGACACTATCAAGGCCAAATCTGTCCACTTCATAGGAGCTAAAGATTGGTTGAAACTACCTTCCGAGGATCTTGCTGCCGAATTTGACAACCCGCTCATCATCAGGCACCCACAGGGGCATATGGTCCCAAGGCTAGGTTGGTCTAATTTACTCTCCCTCACTCTGAGCCATACATACACAAGCACACATGTATGCAAAAATTATGCACATGCATGTATGCACACATGGTCTTAACTAGTTTTTGGAGTTCATAAACAGATGAAGCAGCCACCGAGCAGTTACGTGGTTGGACTACAGCTATCATCCAATGCAATGGTACTATTTCAGATGGTAAGCATGAACTGGAGAACGGAGATGCCAACGAAAAACATAACGGCACAGATCTCATTCAATGCGATAACGCTAAGTTAGACAGTAAGCATGAACTGGAGAATGGAGAAGCCAAACAAAAACATGATGGCGCAGATCTCATTCAATGCGATAACGCTAACTTAGATAGCAAGCATGAACTGGAGAATGGAGAAGCGAAAGAAAACTTTGGAGCAGATCCAGTAGTTTCAGCAATGAAGAACCAAAGCCAAGAGACAAGAACTGCAGGTGAAATAAAAACAAATTAGAGGGACGTGTAGGTTGTGGTGGCAACCGGAGCATGAAGAAAATAAAGATGTTTGTTCCTTAACCCGTTCATTTGAATGTATGATCCACATTGACAAGTTGTCAGTGGAGGTAATTTATCCGTAGTCAGTATATTATGTCTTTTTTTTTTTAGTCACATGGAGTTGCACCTTTTATGGAATGGAAATCTGTATTGTTAATGTAATATAATTGTCTCTCTTATTGCTCAGTGTGAAACGCTAAGGGCTGGAGATTTCAAATTTCCGGGATCTCTCTCTCTCTCTCTCTCTCTCTAAGGGCTGAATGAAAAATGTTTTGGGATAGAATGACCAGCTTTTGGTAGGAAGCAAAAGCACGGATGAATTACTTTGTTTTTTGTTTTCTTTTGGACCTTTTATATTGATAGTGGCAATAATATACTAAACTCACACACTATACACGGATGTTAAGACTTGAACACAAGACCTTTCCTTAAGGAGCAATTGCTCCAAACCACTACACTAGTGGGGTTCTTTGTGCTGATGATTACTTTAGCAGCTAGTTCCAATGCTTTCCTTATAATCTTTCTATTTTGTAGGATATTGGTGGGATATAGTCCTCATTCAATTCTATTTATGAATCACGGATGCATACCCCTTGAACCAACCTTTCAGTTATTAATGTCCACTTGCACGCTCTGATAGGGTGAAAGCAGTGTTTTCCATCGTCAAAGCATAGGCGAGACGTAAACCTAGACGCATTGAGTTGAGGTGCAATTCAAAGTGTAATAAAAATAAACGGGAAAAGAATATATAATAAATTTGAGTTCAATTTCCCTGTTACTATTTTTCCTATGCCCACATGACTTATCTAACTTTTTGACACATGTCCTTCCACTTAACCACAAGTTAACAATGTTAACTTCTAATTTAAAAAAAATAAGGCCCCATTTGGTAACGTTTTAAGAGGTTGTTTTCATTTTCAGAGAACAAAAATGAGGTAAAAACACATTCAATGACCCAAAAACAGAAAACACTGAGAATGTTTTCATAAAATGAAAACAAGTTTATGTGTACTTGTAGTAAACAGAAAAAAGTTGTTTTCATTCTCATGGAAAACGTTTTCATAAAAATAACTCAAATATTATTATTTTAAATGGTACTACCATATATGTTTTCATTGTTTTTGTTTTCTAAAGATGTTTTCTAATTAATCTACTAGACACATTTTCATTTCCTGAAAATGCAAATTCGTTTTCTTGTTTTCATTCTCTAAAAATATTCAAAGAAAACATTCTCTGAAAACGTGCCCTAATAATTGAAGGAAGAAAACCCAACAATGTTAAAAAAAACTAAGGGTAAACTACATAAAACCCCTTAACCTATAGGGTCATTTACGAGTTCATACCCGATTTTGGGGACATTTAGGAGTACATACTCAACGTCGCGGAAAACCTACAATTTCCCCCCTTTGTTAGCCAAACCGTTAGTTAATTTGTTAAATGCTGACATGGCGAATGAGGTGGACTTACAGGTGGACAAATAAATTTAAAAATAAATCATATATATGTTAAAAATAAATTTTAAATCATATTAAAATCATTAAAAAATGAAAAAAAAAAACAAAAACAAAATCTCCTCTCTCCTCCTACACAGCCAACCCTCTCTCCCACCTGACTCAACCCCACCTCTAAGCCATCCCCCTTCCGTCGCCCACCTCCAAACCCAAGTTTTCCATTTGAGAATCGCCACCCAGGAAATCATCTGTGCAACCTCCATTGTTGCTTATATCAGGAAGGGAACCTTCCTTCAACTTGTCCTCAATGGCAGAAGGCGGAAGAAGCTCGAATGAAGCTTCAGGAGACAAATCTTCTTTAAAAGTTTGGCACAGTGTGTTTGAGAACTTTACAGTCGGAGTTTTATGGGTATCTGTAACTTGAGACTCGTTGATTCTGTTCTCGAAAGAGAGCTCAATAGAAGAATCCATCTTCTGATGGAATTTACCATCCAAGAACTCAGGGGAATCTCCATAGCTGGTTTGGGGTATATCGGGTGACCCAGAACAGATCACCAAATCGGGAGAGGTAAGTGAAAATCCTACCATGGACCGGCCTGAAATGTATCATAAATAAATTATCATAAATAAATCAAAACTCTTGAAAATCTTGAAGTCAAATCCAAGATTTTTGCCCAATCTTGTTTTCACAGAAAAGGAAAGACTAGTCTAATTTACCATCAAGACCGTCATTTGCAGCTGGTCACTGAACTTTGGTGTACTAATGACTTCTGTGCATTGATAAATTTCCACAGAACAATCTACACCCATGAAAAATCCTCTCTCTCTCTCTCCCAACCCACCCCAACTTCTCCAGAAAACTCATCCTTCTTCTCCTCAAATTTAAACCCATTTTACAACAACATTAGGAAATACAAATCGTGAAGAAACTTGGAAAAGAATATTATTGGTAAAGTACTATGATAGGTTGATTTCCAAATTACCACATTTGAAACAAGACTAATTTTTGCAAATAATTCCTCATGATTAATTAACAGTTTCTGGGTAAACTGATATACCCAGAAACAAGATTAATTTTTGGAACAAAATGATAAAGTTCAAACAAACATAAACTTGAAAAAGAACAGAGCCCAAAAAGACAGATACTTCACCAATAAAATAACAAACGATGCAAATACTTCCCCAAATGTATTGATCTGGCTATCAGAACGCAAAAAACGCAGATAATTCCTCAAATTTAAACTCATTTTGCACATCCTAATATTGTTCTAGCTCTGGCGAGATCTTAAGAACGACGAGCTCACGAGGTCTTGAGAACATTTCCCATGGCGTGTTGCGAAGACCCAACCACTTGGGTTTGCAGATTGAAGATTTCTAGGTCCAAGAGAGTGGACGGTGTCGCGCGCTGCAGACTGGGGACAATTGATTTGAGAAAGGCAGCAACATAAGCGGGATAGCCTACGAGCGATAGCGACTCTACCGTTGCCGAATGAAGTTGTGGATGATGGGTTCGCTACGATGGAGCCTCGTGAGTTGAGCAGCGCAGACAGAGTCGCAAGTTGAGCCTGGGGAAGTTCTTTCGTGTTCTTGCATTATTTCAGAGAGAGAGAGGGAGAGAGAGAGAGAATGATTTTTCTTTTTCTTTTGATTTTAAATGAAAATTAATTATTTAATATAATTTTACTTGTTTTGTATGATAGTTTATTAGTTTTTTGTCCACGTGGAACTCCACGTCAATTAAAAAATGGGTTCCATAAATGACACATAGGCAGATAATGGATTTTCTAACCATCTCGCTAACAGAGGGGGCAAATTGTAGGTTTTCCGCGACGTTGAGTATGTACTCATAAATGTCCCCAAAATCGGGTATGAACTCGTAAATGACCCTATTCGTTGGGGGGTTTATTGTAGTTTGTCCAAAAACTAACTATATGTTAACTTTTTGACACATCTCCTTAGCCAATCACCGCCCCGCCAGAACGTTCTAAGCCCTGAGACAAAGGCATCAACCACGTTATTTGACTCAGTGGGCGCGTTAAGGTTTAGAAATCGGATTCAAGTTTTTCTGAGATTGGAGATGCCTCTGAGATCTTGAAATCACAGTAAGCGGTGAAAAGTATAGGTGTCTTAGATTTGCAACTGCAAAGAAATTAGCCATTGGAAAAAGGAAGCTGAAAAGACAAGCTAACTACAAGCTTGATTATGCTTGATTTTCTACTTGCTTGGCTATTTTACAAAGTTTATTCTTTGTATGAGGCTCCAATTCTGTATATCCATGCATCTTATTGCCACAAACAAAACCCAGCAACGAACTCCCACCCACCCTCAACCCTCAGCAACCCCAAACTAGCCGTCCACCAATACTCCCAACCACCTAACCCGGCCGACGGCAACTTGCTCTCCTTCTCGCCTTTGACAAAGCCTCCTTTTCTCTTTTCTCTATCTCCTTTTTCATACCACTGTCCTCGATCTACCTCTCTCCTTCAAAGAATAAGCCAAAAGAGCAAAGGAAGAAGATAGATCTGGATCCAAAACAAAGGGGGAGAAGAGAGAGAAGATGCTTTTTTGACGGCAAGAAAGGGATGGGTTGCACCGACATGGTGGGGTTGTTGACGGAGAAGGAGAGGAGCTTCACTGTTGGGGTTTACCCCCTTCAATTATTAGTTTTTTATTTTTGAATTTAATTAAAGGGTTAGCTACAGTAAATCCCCCAACCTATAGGGTCATTTATGAGTTCATAGCGACATCGTCAGAAAATTCGTTATCTGCCTATATGTCATTTGTGGGACCCATTTTTTAATTGACGTGGAGTTCCATGTGGACAAAAAACTAATAAACTATTATACAAAACAAGTAAAATTATATTAAATAATTAATTTTCATTTAAAATCAAAAGAAAAAGAAAAATCATTCTCTCTCTCTCTCTCTCTCTCTCTCTCTCTCTCTATGAAAGAATGCAAGAACACGAAGGAACTTCCCCAGGCTCAAATTGTGACTCTGTCTGTGCCGCTCAATTCACGAGGCTCCGTCGTAGCGAACCCATCATCCACAACTTCACCCGACAACGGTAGAGTCGTTATCGCTCGTAGGCTATCCTGCTTTTGTTGTTGCCTCTCTCAGATCAATTGTCCCCGGTCTGCAGTGCGCAACACCGTCCACTCCCTTGGACCTAGAAATCTTCGATCTACAAAACCTAGGTGGTTGGGTTTTCGCAACACGTCATGGGGAATGTTCTCAAGACCTCGCGAGCTCGTCGTCATTCTTCAGATCTCGTCGAAGCTAGAACAATATTAGGATATGCAAAATGAGTTTAAATTTGAGGAATTATCTGCGGTTTTTGCGTTCTGATAGCTAGAACAATACATTTGGGGATGTATTTGCATCGTTTGTTATTGGTGAAGTATCGGCCTTTTTGGGCTCTGTTCTTTTTCAAGTTTATGTTTGTTTGAACTTTATCATTTTGTTCCAAAAATTAATCTTGTTTATGGGTTTATCAGTTTACCCAGAAACTGATGATCAATCATGAGGAATTATCTGCAAAAATTAATCTTGTTTCAAATGTGGTAATTTGGAAATCAACCTAACACAGTACTTTACCAATATTCTTCTTTTCCAAGTTTCTTCACGATTTGTATTTCCTAATGTTGTTGTAAAATGGGTTTAAATTTGAGGAGAAGAAGGAAGAGCTTTCTGGAGAAGTTGGGGTGGGTTGGGGGAGAGAGAGAGAGAGAGAGAGAGAGAGAGAAAAGATTTTTCATGGGTGTAGATTGTTCTGTTGAAATTTATCAATGCACATAAGTCATTAGTACACCAAAGTTCAGTGACCCAGTTGCAAATGACGGTCTTGATGGTAAATTAGACTAGTCTTTCCTTTTCTATGAAAACAAGATTGGGCAAAAATCTTGGATTTGACTTCACAATTTTCAAGAGTTTTGATTTATTTTACGTGGTAAAGTTTCACATCTTAGGGAAAATCCATGAAACTACTTAGTCCAAAATAAATCCACTATAGAACGAAGATTGAAAGAAGTATTTACACACTTATCCTAAACACAATCTAGACAATGTATACTGACTTCTTTGTAACTCAACCTCTCGCGGAGTGATCTTTCAACAGTCCTTCTGTTGAATGCAATATTGGTTACAATTGCTTCAAGCTCGTCGGAGTTTTTCCAACTCTCCTTATGTTGAATCCAATACTAGTTGCAATCAATTCAAACTCACAAGAGAAAAACTGCCGCCACGGTCTTGGTGCCCTTAACCGTATGAGCCACCGATCAATGCAAATGAATGCAATATGAATGAAAAAAGTGTTTGATAAATCACCAAGTAAACATGAAACAATTGCTAATTTATCTCAAATAAAAACATAGCTTTCTCAAAATGTTTAAGCACACAAAAACTGATGTTGAAAAGAGGTGCTGAAGAAGAGGTGCAGAAGAAGAGGCACAAGGCTCTCTTTTAAAGATGTTTTCTCACCACAAAGAAAACCAAATCAGCATCTTTTAATAAATAGGATACAATCAATATTTTAATAAACCAATGGACAATCAATAAGATATACTTCCTATTATAACTAGGAAGCGCATGAAGGACACCTTATTTAAAGGAGGAATAATTAGAATATTACTAAAATATTCTCTTAATTAAAACCAAATCTCCTCAAATCAATATCAAGAATATCACAATTAATTTTAACAAAAGGATTCAATTCGAACAAATTGTAATGAAAAAAATACGCTATATTTTTATTTATAATATAAAAATTGTTATATGATGCACATGTTATGTAATTGTTAGTATAAAATGGATGCATTTATTGTGATTTTGCCATTTATGGAATATTAGTTCATGTTTTCACTGGACTTTAATAAAAATCCCTAAATGATAGAATCATTTTATTATGTGAGTGTTGAGGCCCAAAAAAGTCACGAGAAGCCCAAAGACATTTAAAGCCCAATATAACATATAATGTTGGTCATGCGTTAATCCAATCTGTATTTTGAGAAGTGATTCATTAAATAAATATGAAATAGTGTGCATGTCATGCCAAGCCAATAATACATTTTTGATATGTCAATCACCTACCAAGCTCACATAAACCCAAGACATGTGGTTCACTGGGGTTGCACGAGGGATTGTGGTGTGGAAGGTTATTGTTTACCCATTTTGACGTAGTTCTTGTGGTGGTAGGGTAAAATTCCCCATTGGCTTCAAAACCATTGGTAATGGTCAACAAGTCAACTTTCTTTTGTGTGCAAGTGGGCCACTGTTAGCAGCTAAAAATCCTAATAGGCTTATAAAAATTTAATAACTTGCACCCCAAGCTATTGACTTTGATCAAGTGATTGTGAATTTTGGGTGCGGAATATCTCCCAAGTAAGTTCTTTTCTAGCCTTAGACGGGTGAGGACTTTATAATTTCCCACAGTAAAACTAGTAAGCCTAGCTAAAATGAATTATTGAAAATAAATTAAATTGTTTCAAAGAGAAACTTCCACAATTTAAACAAAGGAGAACTGCCATGTCCGGAAGGACATCAGAACATTAGGCTTTGATTTTTGCTTGGATTGTTGTCTGTGACTCAGGTTGGATTGGATGTATTTGTGTTGAAATTGCACGTTAGCACCTTCAACTGATTGGGTTTAGCTGGAAATCGAAACCAATGTTGAGATTGGCAGAGCTTTTAATCAAATTTAGCCATGGAGAGGCTTTTCAAATGGGCAAAACTGAGATCTCTTCAGTCTGGACTAGACTGGAAGTGGTTGGATTGGCGATTGTTGGTCTGGAACTATACTTCAGTACCTATTCTGCTTGACTGTGAATCACCAAAAAGCTATTTTGGCAATTTCTGAGACACAAAGTGTATCTGGAAATTTGTTGAGGTTTTCATATTATTAAAAACCCAAACTTCACTTGATTCATTTGCTCTGAACCAAATTTGTAATGAGAGAAGACTCGTTTCTTTTGTGAACTGAAGTTAGAAGTTTGAGTTCTGCCTGTTTTGTTAGGAGTTGGATGGCTTTTTCAAAACCAAATGGCTTGATTGCTTCAAGGTTTGAAAACTTTTTGGATCCTGTGATAATGTTTTATCTTTGTCAGTGTGACTGAGAGTTTTTGTTTTGATTGGATTTTTCATTGTCCCTATCCTATTCACATCCTCCTATATTTATAGGAAATATGCATGAGTGATCATTCCTTAATATCTTGGAGGACACATTGTTGAGAGAGAGATTTCTCTGTTCCAGTGCAAAAAAAAGGGAGTAGTGTTAGAAATATGCCCTTAAAGCCAACTAATTATGTAATAGTTAGAGTTAAGGACATCTTTGACAAAAGACATATTTTGTTATCAATGGGCAAGAAAGGTTGTTTTATATATTAAATCATCCTATATTATCTTTCAATATGTAGAACAACCATAGTCCAAGGAATACACAAGTGGATATGAGAGCTATGTAATGAGATTGCATACATAGAGACTTCTCATCATCCCTAAATCTTGAATATGTTCTTGATCATAGGAATATTGATTGGGCATCAATATTCAGCAAAGACCAGTACACACAATATCGTCTCTATATGTAGGGAATGACAAGATCTCAAGTAATTAAGTGTGGAGACACATCGATATGTGTGTAGGTGCTTGTAGAAGAACAAGTACACAATACGCAATCCAACACATGAGTTACAGCATGGAAGTCTTTACTTACATGTCAAGCTAGAATTTATAAATTGCAATGGTGCAAACTAATCCTTAGACTTGAGGCATTATAGATGTTTTATGGCTATGTTTGAGGGCACTATACGGCCATGCTGAATTAGGCATAGCTTAAAAGTGCTCATCAGGATTCTCAATAGAGTCATGGAAGCAAATGAATGTACAACAAGGAATCTCTACTCTCAGTAAAGGAGAGAGAATACTCCAAGATATGATTGGTCAAATCTCTGAGCAGAGTAGTGGATAAGACTTGAAAGAAGAAGTTTTCAAATCTTACCAAGATAATCATATAAAAGGAATTATTCACATTATGATATTGACAATCGGATTCCATAATCTAATAATGTGAATAAGGAGTATTGACATAAGAGAATGATTCAATTGCACAGTCATTTTAATTTGAATAGGTTCTTTCACAATGTCTCATTTAGCTCGGATAACCGTGACTTGCTGCTAGGAGACAACCATGGTTTGTGGATGTCCTAAAAGGTTTCAATTAACCTTTATTAATAGGAAGAATTAACGGCTAGTTAATTTTGGGCAACCTCTCTTCTTCCACGATCTTCCTCCTTTCTGAGCTTACAAGAACTCCTCCACTATTCACTCAAAAACCTAACTCCTTCCAGTTTTTGATTACTCTAAAAAACCCCTATCTTTCTTCGACTAACCTTCAATTCTTCTCTGATTCTGCTTGAATCGAAAATGTCTTCTCCAAAAACTCGCGCCAAAATCCTCTTCTTCACTTCCTCCTCCTTGCATCTCAGGAGCAGGCATTGACAATCATGTGATTGAGATTTGCAGCAAGCTCCGCCCATACACCAAGAAGAATTTGGATGAAAACATCCTCCAGATGTTTGGGAATACCCTTGTTCTGGGTCCCCACTGGTTTGGGAAAGTTCCTAAAGAGATGGCCAAGCTTTTTGAGGAAGATGTTGAGGCTCTTCTCTACTACCAGAGTTTCTTTATGGTTTTTCACTCCTGGGTTAGCAAGCATCTGAGCCGGTCGTATCCTTCAAGTGAAGTGAGGAACAGCACTGTGAAGTGGTCGGATTGGATTAATAGGCTCTCTTCGAAGTATGGGGCGCACTGGAAGAAGGCTAGAATCTATGATGCCATTCTTCTGTCCAAGCAGTTGGTGAATAGGGATGAAAACATGTTAGCTACCTCTCCTTGCTTCTGGAATTCTGCCACCAACACCTTTGACTTCCGTGTTGGTCCAATGTCTCAAACTCTGCTGGACATGGCTTAGATCTTTGGGTTTAGGCCTCATGGAAGACCTGCTGATATTGTTGAGGATTATCACTGAAGAAAAATGGCGAGAAGCTGGGCAAGAAAAACTTCCATAGCGCCACTCTGGATCACCCTCTAAATATCTCAGTCTCGGGTGCATTCTGGATGATACAGATCTGGCTGCAGTTATACTTCCCAAAACTGAGGTTTCCGAACATAGTTCTACCTGAAGACCAGGTTATGGCGCTTCCTCTTATGTCAGCAAAAGTGCCCAAGAGTTCAATTTAAGAATATATGATGTTCTTCAGGCACTGCAAGAAGAGGTTTACTACACAGTGGCAAGAGGTATTTAGAAAAAGCTACCCTTGGTTCCAGCTCGGATACATACTTCCGGCTCGGATACATACTTTTTGAAAAGAAGCTTGAAGATGAAGCGGCCAGAATTAACTTTAGGAAGAAATTTGTCAGTGTTATGTTCATCCAAGTTTTGCCCTTTGGCGGAGGCAAGCCTCCCAACTCTCATCTAGGTGGAGAGGTCTATCAACCGAACTTCTGTGCCATGAAATTTAGTTGCCCCCAGCTGATCCCTCTAAAGTTTTATAAAGGCTGCAATAGAGGCACTTTTAGAGAGATGCAGATGACCTAGAGGTGCACCAGAATTGCAGATGCACGGTGTACAAGATAAACAACAGTATGGATGCTCTCTATCAATCTTTGGAGTTGAATTCTTGTAGTTTTGGCGACTTTGACGCTTGTTGGAAGGCTAGATTTGCTGGTGTGTCTAATGCAAGCACTGTTGCGAGGGTGGTTTTTGTTAAATGGGATGCGAGAATTGTCCTTGCAGAACCAGATGCCAAAAAATTCGTCACGCATATGCTTATGGGCATAAATGCTCAAATGATTGAAGGTAATTGTCAGTTCCCCTTCTTATTTTGAGTTCCGTGCCTTTGGAAAGTGCTTTCTCAATTCTGTCTGTATTGTTTAAGATCCTTCCGTGGCAAGCAACCTTAGTAGGCAGATTGTCCAGACTGGACAAGTGATTGGTGAGTTTTAAACCCTGTCTTCTTGTTAACTCCAGTTGGGTTGAGTTTTCTAACTTCTATCTTTTGTATAGTAAACTCCATCATTGCTGTTGGAGATCTAGAGGTAGATCTTAGGGAAGAAGATACTGAATATGAAGTTCTGACAGAGGAGAAAACCTTTGAAGCAACCTATTCCATGAGAAAGAATAAGAGAAAAGAGACGACCCAAGCCCAAGACAATCTTGTCCAGCCTGAACTTCCAAGTAAAATTTTCGAAATAACCCCTTTTGTCATTCTCTCTGATCAGTTCCAAGTCAAAAAATTGACTCTTCCTTTGTTGTATTTTTGTAGTTGAAAGCCCTTCTCGTCCTCCTACCAAGATGAAGAGGCTCAGAAAAGGGGCTGTTGGGGAGAGGAAGGTGAAAGAACCTGTGGCTACTCCCATAACCACCACGGAAACAGATGAAGAGTTGCGTGAGGCTTTTGACGCTGTTGACAAAGACAAAGAAGCCACTAAAGATATGGAAGAACAAGTAGGATTCCCATCAGTACTAAAACAAAAATGGTCTATATTTGTGTCAAATCCTTCCTGATTTGAATTATGCTATTTTTTAGGAAGAGATTCTAGCTGAAGTGATAGTGGAGAGCATAGAACTGGCCAAGAAACAACAAGAAGCTCAAGGAGGAGAACTCACTCGTTTAGAATTGGCCTTGTTTGATGATGTGGAGGCAGAAAACTCCACTGTTGTTCCTCCACTTGAGGTAATTTCCCTTTATTTTCTCAATTTTTCCTGGTTATGAGAAAAGTACTGACCATTATTTCTATTTTTCTAGGCTGGAAAAGACAAATTGTCGAAGAGTTGGCGATAGTGACCAGCTCTCTCAAGCCCATGGTCGTGGTTGTAAGTATTCCTAGGCCTCAGAACTCCATTTCTTGGTTTCTGGTTGAAACAAAACTAACTGGACTCCTTGCAGATGCCCCTCCGTTTTGTCCCAGGCCCATCGGAAACTACCTCACATGTTGATCCACAATTGGCAGAATTTGAAGCTATGGACTTGGAAGCCCAGCTGCTGAAGATTAAGAAACTAGGAGAAACCCCAAGCAAGACCAAGTTCAAAGTAGTGGATGAGGCAATGGATAGGATAAGAATCTGGTAGACGACTGAGCTAGATCTGGATGAAAACAAAGAAGTCATTGATCAGCTGATAAAAGATCTAGACCTGTTGCATAGGGAGAACATGGCTTCTCATTCTATCTTTAAGATCAGCCTGGGTTTGGCTAGAGACGTAGCCAATATTCATGATCTATATGAAGATCTTAGGCCCTCTCTCAATATTTCTGAGTTTTGCATGACTACGCATAAAGCTAACTTGGTGGACTATCAGAAGCAAAAGTCAGAGCTGGATTTAATGGTTGTAGGTTACAAAAAGACCAAATCCGCTGCTAATAAGCGGGAAAGACATATCAAGGATCTCCAGAAGCAACTGGCTGGACAAAGAGGGAGGCAGAAGCAACTGGGTGCAAAAACCAAGTCCACTTGATGAGTCGATTTTATATTATATATTTAACCCTATTTTTAGTATATTTTAGTTAATATTCTAGAAGAATTTTGATACTTTAAATTGTATTATTGATATAGGGCTTTCGACTTCTTCTGGAGAAAAATATAATCAAATGGAAGAATTTTAGAGCAATTCTAGTTGAAGGATGTTCGTGAGCCACTTAGCTTGATTGTATCCAAATTTCAGATTTTTCTACCAAACGGTTATTTTCTGGCAATAAAATAAAGGAGCAGTGCGCGGTGCTGGAATAGTGACGTTTTGGGCTTTTATTGCATTTTTGGAGCTCAAGATGACCTCAGATGGGTTCGTGGCCTTCTGGAGAAGTGTTCAGAATATTTTTATCTTTAAACAAAGCTATCTTGGGCCAGATTTGGAGGAGATTTGAGGCCAAAACGTGGCTGGGCAGATTGTGGGCAGATTCTCCGAATCCAATTTGGATTTTATATTATAGTATTATTTTATTTTAATTTAGTTTCCTGATGGGGATTGGGTAGCTAGGTTTTAGGAGGTATTTAAGTTCTTTCTCACCAGAATTTTGGGGACTTTTCTTTTATGCAATTTTGGGGAAGACAGAGACTTTGGCTAGGGTTTTTGAAGAGCTTCTACTTCAAGGTGTTTTTATTCCTATTCATTTCAAATGATATTTTCTTTGATTTTAATTATGAGTATGCATAACTAATTCAAATTGCTAGGGCGAGGCCATAAGCCTTAGCATGAATATGTAATTTTATTAATTTGCTTATGAATGGATGCATGTTTGCTTTGAATTATTAATCACTGCGTTTAAAACTATCTATCTATTTTAATGACTGATCACCATTAGGATGTAGACAAGTAATTTGATGCAATTTCTATTGGAACATCACCCTGAAATTGAGGATGGCTTCTTGTGATTAATAGTTGTAAGTTCACTTAAGGTGAACATCACGCTCTTAAGGGTTGCATGGTTTTTCAAAGGGTTTTCACAAAGCTTAATGAGTCTTGCATGTTTATATTTGATCTGAACATCACAGACGGATTGCATGTTAGATATACGTTTTCGCTTGAACATCACAAGGAAAATATGCATTAGGAAAACCTAACCTTCAAAGCATATATGTGGAAATTCATAAGTAATTGATAGAATTGCATAGGATTGCGACGGTGTTGGCTAAACCCTAGTTTTCTCTAAATTGTTAGTCTTTAAAAAGAAAATGTTTTTTCTTCTTTGTTGTTATTATTTCCCAACTTTCATATTTCTTTTACTGTTAATTTAATCTTGTCAAATTCATAAACTTCAAATCTTTGATAAAATCTATTTTAGTTATTAATTAAGAGTTAGTTTAATTACAAATTAGTCAAACAATCTTTGGGGACAACGACTTTGCATGAGCACTTATACTACAATTACCTTGTATTCTTACAAGTATTTTCAGTGATTTTAACCTTACTGCGTAGGTTCTAAAAATTCTATCACCACTTTCCTTGTGCAAAGCATGGTCTCAGCTTCATGACTTGCCTTGGAGATTGCAGAGGCCTCCATTCATCAAGGTTTGCTCCTTTTGAAAGAGATCTCCACGAAGAAGGCTGGATTGCAGGAGACTCTAAAAAAAACTAGGTCTTTGGAATGTATTTATCTGGTAATAAAACTAGTCATTTATTAATGACGTAATGAATGAAAAGATTCTATTTATTTCTGCCAACTTGCATTTTTTCCATATTCATACATATTAGATGAACAGAACAAAAAAAATGAACCATATATATTAGCTATTCAAAATTTAAACAACAATTCTATCTGTTTCTTCTTCAATTCCAGGATCTGTTTTGTACTGCTTGTGAATCCCAAATGGTTGGATACAACTTTTTTAATTACTTTGCATTAATTGGTGCAGCATGGACTTCTTCATCTTGATCATTTAACCTGTATCACTACAAAACAGAAGCCCTTTTGCAAGGGCATTTTGTCGTTGCAAAAGGCCTTTTGCCGTCGCAAATATCTTTTTTCGACGGCAAAAGTTCGTCGGCAGTCGTCGCTAAAAGCTCGGTTGCAAATACTTCATTTCCAACCATTCCATCGGAAATAATGTATTTCCGATGCCCATGCTTCGTAGCTATTGCTTAAATTTCTATCGGAAATGGATTTTTAAAACGACCCTACATATTTATTTTCGACCGTACATGTGGTCGTAATTACTTATTTGATTGTCGGAAATAGTTCTTTTATCGTGATTTTTTGTTTTTGTGAATTCATATTTTCAACCAATGAGTGTCGTCAGAAATACTTTTTCCGACAATGATATATTATTTGTGAGGGCTAGATTTCGTCGCAATTATCATTACCGACCAAAAGAGTTTGTAGAAAATATATAATAGCTCGTCGAAAAAGAGTATAAAAATATATTTTCGATGGGCAAGTTACATCGGAAATATATATTTCCAACCATATTTATTCGTCGCAAAGTTTGTCGCAAATAGATTAATCCTGTCGGAAAATATTTTCGACCAACAAGTGGTCGGAAATATAATTGTTTCGACCCGATTATGTCGTGGGGAATTTTGTCGGAAATAGGCAATTATTGTCGGAAACTATTTCCGATGATAAAGTGTTTGTTGGAAATATGCATTACTGAGAAGGAAATGTGGTCGAAAAATGTAAATATTTTATTAAAAAAATTAATAAAACAATAATAATAATAAAAAATCATATGACACCATACTGTACTAAAATTTTATGCATTCAATTAAAATTATTCTAAATAGTTAAAACATAAACAATCCCCATCATCCTTAAAACATATAAGCAATCCGCAAATATATCAAAACTTTGAAAATCAAAATACATATTGTAGCAAAATACAATTGATGTTGCACTACTCGTCTTCGAGGTGAGCATCTGAACAACTTTCTATATTGTCATGTCGAATAAAAGATAATAATTAATAAGACATAAATCGTTTGAGAATAAAAATAACAAATACAATATTTAACAGTGAGCAAAATATTGAAATGAGAAAGAAAAGAGTTCACCATTAAAGCAGATTGTCTTGAGCGTGCATAAGTATTTGAGTTGTTTTCCCTCATACTTTGAACTAGATCTTTCAATTCATACAGCACACTTTTCAAGTCCTTCACTTCCTCCTTTAATTTCTCATGCTCTTCTTCACGTTCTAAGCATATACATTTATTACAACCTTGGTCTTCTGAAGGATACACATCTTTTGTACTATAGCCACCACCTAAGCCAAGGATACGACCGTGACTTGGCCCACCAATAACCTCCTTGTATATATCCCAATCATCTACTTCATTCTCGTCTTCCGTTGCAGCAACCTTTTTATTCTCCATTTTTTCCTTCAATGAAATAGTTGAAATATAAACATGGATATAAAAAAAATGTCATGTGAATAAAAAAATTAAAAAAGAAAAGAAAAAGAGAAACAAAGTAGGGGCAACGTACAAAAAGTTCTTTAGCCTTTTCACTTGGCCAACTTTCTTCTCCTCCATTCTTAGGCTTACTTACATGGAACTTTTTGAAACAATCAATTGGACTCGATTCAATTCCAGTTCGATCAAGCTATTAAGATTTAAACAATGAAGTTTGTTAGGACCAAATTTGGAAATAACCACAAAAGGAACAGTCAGCAAAAAGCAACAACCAAATGGATATTTTTACCT
>NC_024133.1:2902998-2939570 GCF_000346735.1 Prunus mume | reverse complement strand
CAACACATTTTTCTTTTACTTTGATGAGCTCCACAAATTCCTTCATGGACTTCTCCCATGACTTTCATGTACTCTTTCTTGCCTAAGCATCTCAAGAGTAGTTCAGGCTCTAACCAGGTCTTCGTTCCACATAAGGGAGTTCAGGGCCATGATTCTTGTCTTCTTTTCAGAAGGAAGGGTTGGATACTACAGATAATTAATTAGGCACTCTCCAATCTTCCTCAGTCATTATGGCTGAATTGAAGTCTATCTCCAGTCCTCTGGTCAGAATAGATGGTAGATTTTTCTTCCCTACTTTGATGATTCTCTTGACGCAGTCTAAGGCATCTGCATTCTTGTTGTTATTTGAGCCATTTCATTGGTTGCAAAATTTTCTTCCCTTGGAATATTTACCCAAGTAGCCTCCTTGAATTCCACCAAGAGGTTTTTGGTTGCCACCAAATAAATAACTAAAGAGGGGTTTAAATTCTCCTACGATCTGTTTCAAAACAAGCATAGAATCTCCTAGGATTTCCACAAACTGGACTCCTAATTTTATCAACATTTCGAGGCCAATGATCAAAACTTTGTACATTGCTCTATTGTTGGTGCATTGAAAGTCCAGCTGAAATGAGTAGCAGTATTTCATTCCCAGCAAATCTTCTAAAACAATTCCTGCACCAGAGGTTAGGACGGGTTTAGATCCATCAAAATATAGCTTCCATGAGGTGAGATGGACTAAGTATATGGGATTACTGAGATAAGTGTGAGCTCTACTCAGTAGATGTACATTGGCTATATCCATGGAATCCAAGTTTTCAATCCTCTTCCTTGGATGATTTTCTAAGAAATTTGCCATTGCTATTCCTTTAACAGCTTTCTAAGGAACATATCGGAAGGCAAATTCTGACAAGGCCAGGGCCCATTTACCAATTTTGCCTCTCAACATTGATCTTGTCAGCATATACTTGATCAAGTCCATCATGGCAATGATGTAGATGGTAAAGGGTAACATATAATGTCTAAGCTTTATAGAAGTGAAGTACAAAGCCAAACATAGCCTTTCAAATGCAGAATATTACCTTTCCACCTCTGTCAGAGTTCTGCTCAGGTAGTAGACTGCTTGCTCCTTCCCTTCCTTGTTATCTTGAACCAAAAGGCTCCCAATATATCCTTCTAATGTAGAAACATATAATTTGAGTGGTCTGCCATTCTTTGGTGGAGACAGAACTAGCATATTTGAGAGATAACGCTTTATTTCCTTAAAAGCCTGCCAGTGGGGCTCTTCCCACCTAAATACCTATTCTTGCTTCAATTTTAACAAGGAGGAAAATGGTTGGATTTTCCAGGCGGAATTGGATATGAATCTTCTAAGAAAATTAATGTTCCCTAAGAGGCTTTGCAATTCTTTCTTGTTTCAAGGTGGCAAAGCTTCTATGATAGATTTTGCTTTATTCTTGTCTATCTATGCCTCTTTGATGAACCAAGAAACATAGGAAATTTCCTTCCTCGGTTGCTCAGTTATTTTTCAAATGTGTTGGGTAGGCTTCTAATAGGTTTTCTATCTGGTCGTGCTCCTGGATGGAGCTAGAACTATGGTCTGCTGGTGTGGTGCTTCGATTCGGTCCAAATTTATTTCTAACTCGCATTCACATTTGAACCTGCTACACAAAACTATCCCAATTGAGATAGTAGCCTTTAGCCTTTGTTCACCTCTTTTGTGACTCTTCTACCCATGTTAGGGCTAACTTCCATTTCTAGTTTGCCTTTCTCCTGTTCTGGCCAGCTCAGATTGACCATGTTCACTTGAGGTTGAGGAAAAAGGTTTATTGTCACTGTAGGAGGTTCTCGGCTAACTTGAGCTTTCCTGCCGTTATTCCGTCTTGTATAACGTCCTTGAAAACAACACAATTGTTGGTAGAGTGATTCCAAGAGTTGTACCATTTGGAATATTGTCTGCCATTGAGTTCTTTTGGTAGAGTGATTCCAAGAGTTGTACCAAGAGTCTCTATTGCCTTTTGTAATATCATATCATCGAATAGAGTGTCTACTTTGGTTAAATAAAAAAAGTAGACTTTGTTCTGCACTGGCTTGTTTAGGACAAAACCTCCTGTGAAGGTGATGGCTTTTGATCCTTGGGTGGCTTTGTCAAAGCCCTGCAACTGATAGGATGCTTTAGCTTTGCCATTTCTACCACTACCGCTTCTATTTCTTATGAATTCTCTCGACCATCTTCTGACTCTACCTCAACCAAATAGACTAAGGAAGATGGTGTCTTGTAGTATGTACCCTTAGAAGAATTTCTTTTATGTTGTTCTTCCCTCAACAATTCTTCATATTTAGAAGCCTTGTCTGCCAGTTCTACCAAGTCTCTAAACACCATTCCATCGAATCACTTCCTCAGAGAAATCTTGAGGGCGGTCTGAGCCATTTTAGATGAAATGCCTTTCCTCCATGGGGATCCTGCACTTCATTTTGAGCTTCTTAAACCCGGTGATGAAATTCTGGGCAGGTTCACCCTCACTCGGTTTAAGAGCAACAAGATCGTTAATGGTGACCTCTGGCTGAATTATGAAATAGTAGTCGTGAAAGGCATTCTCCATATGTTCCCATGTTTGGATGGAATTGGCTAGAAAATTGGTATACCAAGTACAAGCTTGTCCAAACAAGGAATTCCCAAAAAACCTAAGCATTAACAAGGGATTATTCTCTATGGCTCTACATTGGACTGAGAATCTACCTATATGCTCAACTAATGACGCTTGTGTGTCCTCTCCATTGAACAGAGTGAAATTTGGTACTTTAAAACCATGTGGTAAAGGCATCTAATCAATATAGGCCAAATATGGCTTCCTGTAGGTTGGCCTTTCCCTTCTTCTGGCCTCAGGATCCATCATTTATCTAATCATTCTCTACAGTGCCCCCATGTCGTTTAAAGCATTAACAAGAGCTAGGTTCTAACCTTGTTCTGGCTTATTTTGTTAAGCTCTCTGTTCAATTCTGTGTGGTTTAGGCATAACCTCTTCCCTATGTTCTTCTTCTTTTTCGAAATCTAGATGGTTTCTCCAGTTTCCTCCTGGCTGTTCCTTTCAAAGTTGGCAAAATGATTAACTCCTCATCTGCCTCTTTTACTTTTTGCTAGTGGGGGAAATGGATTAGGATCCATTCTTCTAGGTCTGTAAGGCACCACTATTGGATGTTCAGGCAGATGTGCAATTGGCAAACTTTGTGGAACTTCCAACCGTGGAATGGGTGGGAGTTCTGGCTAGTTCCGGGGGGGCTATACTGCTGATGAGCTTGCTAGAAGGGCTGGAACTTCTTGTTCTTGGACGACAAGGGCTCTTCCCTTTTGTCCAACATGGGGCTCTACCGGTTCAGGTATTTCGGCCATTTGTTAATGAAAGGGTTTTCTTGGTATGACCGTGCCAGTGTTGGTGGAGATCCGAAAGGGAGTTCTAGTTGTTGGACTACAGCATCTGGATTTGGATTTCTTGCAGCACCAGCCTCATGATCTTTCCTGAATTGCATGTTAACTTGCCAATGTATCATGGCATTCATATTGTTCAAAGTATCTTGACTTCTCTGAGCTGCAACTTCCTGTCGGAGTATAGCCTCCTATATTTGGTTCAATCTTCTGGAACTGAACAGAGAATGTCTACTCCTAGTACTGTCGTGAGCTGATTGCCTAGCGTCACTCTCTTTTGACTCGTGTCCTTCTTCCTGAAAAGTTGGTGGATCTCTCTCCATAGCAAAACGTGGATTCTAGCTAGAACTTCCAGTATTCATACACCAAATTGTTTACCCGTTTTGGCGGACCCTTGTCTTGAAAACCATTGGTGGTTAACAAGTCAACTTTCTTTTGTGTGCGAGCGTGGTACTGTTAGCAGCTAAAAACCCTAACAAACTTATAAAAATTTAATAACTTGCACCCCAAGCTATTGACTTTGAGCAAGTGATTGTGAATTTGGGTGGGGAATATCTTCTGAGATCTCCCAAGTAAGTTCTTTTCTTGCCTCAGATGGGTAAGGACTTTACAATTTCCCACAGTAAAACTAGTAAGCCTACCCAAAATGAATTCTTGAAAATAAATCAAACTGTTTAAAAGATAACTACCTATTACACAATTTAAACAAAGAAGAACTGCCATATCCGGAAGGACAACATAACATTGGACTTTGATTTCTACTTGGATTGTTGTCTTTGACTCAAGCTGGATTGAATGTATCTGTGCTGAAATTGCATGTCAACACCTTCAACTGATTGGGTTCAACTAGAAATCAATACCAATGTTGACATTGGCAGAGCTTTTAATCAAATTTAGCCATGGAGAGGCTTTTCGAATCGGCTGAACTGAGATCTCTTCAATCTGGACTGGATTGGAAGTGGCTGGATTGGCGATCGCTGTCTGGAACTATACTTCAGTACCTATTCTGCTTGACTGTGAATCACCTAAGAGCTATTCCGGCAATTCTGAGACATCAAAGTACATCTAGAAATTTGTTGAGGTTTTCATATTATGAAAAACCCGAACTTTACTTCATTCATTTGCTTTGAACCAAATTTGTAACGAGAGAAGTCTCGTTTCTTTTGTGAACTACTTCTTTGTGCTGAACTGAAGTTAGAAGTCTGAGTTTTGCCTATTTTATTAGGAGTTGGATGGCTTTTTCAAAACCAAATGGCTTGATTGCTTCAGAGTCTGAAAACTTTTGGGATCGTGTGATCTTGTTTTATCTTTGTTAGTGTGACTGAGAGTTTTTGTTTTGATTGGATTTTTTGATGTCCCTATCATGTTCACATCCTCCTATATTTATAGGAAATCTGCATGAGTGATTATTCCTTAATATCTTGGAGGACACATTGTTGAGAGGTTTCTTTGCTCCAGGGCAAAAAAAGGAGAGTAGTTAATCTGACAAGAAAAACCCCCCATCAAGAGTCAGTTTTCGTGATGATTTGTTTTGACCTTCTGACAACGAACTCTCTTATTTCTTGTTTATCTCTTGTAAACCCAACTTGTATTGACAAAAAACCTTCACGAGTATAGGAAGGAAACTTGACCCTTTCTTCTGGCATTAAATGGTTATGGGGAGTGGTTTTTTATTTTGCCTTTCTACCAACACCCCTGCACATCCTCTGCCATTTTCCTATTGATGTCTTGTCATTGGGGGCACGTGGGTTTTTGTGGAAAGAAAATCCTCCCCTTCGTCTCCTGACCTAGTCTTTGAATTGGTAATTAATGGTGACGATCAAACCTTGAGCCTTTGGGAAAAAATTAAGAAGCTGGGTACCAATTAAATCTGGATTTTTCCAGTTTTAAATCACCATTAATGGTAATTAAACTTTATCTTGAGAAGACTTATTTTGCAATTGGTTTGATTCCATTTCCTCCTTTTCGAAATGGTATGGGCTTTTTAAAACATCCTGGGCTGACTTCCAATTTTGGTAAAACAAAGCCCCCCTGTCATCGATATGGGCCAATAGCCAAATGGGCTGGCAGGTGGAAATTATGCCCAAATAGTTATGGAGGTCCGCAAGGCCCATAGAAGCTCTTGGATAATAGAGACTTTGGGCTAACTACTTGGAAGCACCAAAGTCCAAGCCCATTACTTGGAGTTCTCCAAAGTGGGTGAGCAAATGAGATATTCTTCAAGCACTCCCTATTACCCACCGGAAATAAGGCAATTCCGACACTTCTTTTTACCCATAGGAAATAGTCATTTTCAAATGTCTAACTTTTCCTGTTGGAAATAAGAATGTCCTAATGCTTCCTTTTACCTATTGGAAATAAAATAGCTCCAACACTTCCTTTTACCTATTGGAAACTAAATAGAGCCTTCACCTTCTATAAATTGGGAGGCATTGCCTAGACAAAACCAACTCCTCTTGGTTGTTGTAAGCCTCTCAGCAACCATGAGAATTTCTTCAGTTGTTGCAAGCATTCCATCAGTCATCACAGTCATTCCTGAGCCATCAACCTTCATCCTTTGGTTGCTGCAAGCATCCAGTAACCATGGACCAACATCTCTTGTTTGCTCAAGTACCCCAACAACCATTAGACCACCTTCCTTCCTTCCTCCTTTCAGCCGCTGCAAGCATTCTAGCATCCATCCCAGCCATTCCTCAGCTATCACAACCATTTCTTCTACTTTCTCATCCTTGAAATCCTCCATATTCCTCATAAAGCCTCACCAAGCATAACTCCAAGCTTTTCCTTCCACCTCATACCCTTCCAAGCCATAAACACCATAGCTTTCAAGCCTCAAACTTTTCCTTCCATCATCCTTCTCTTGAAACTCTTAAATCACCATAGCCATAGCTACAAACAACAAGTTCTCAATACCCAAACTCAAGCCTATCCACACCACAGCAAGCCAAGCACATGCATTCTCATTTGTTAAACTTGTGGGTCTTTAGCTCCCACACTCCAAGCTCTCATGCCAAGCTCGCACAATCTCGGTTTAACATCATCAAGCCATCTTTAACCATGCAAAAGCACGACCAAGCATTCGTCAAGCTACTGGAAATCTACTCAAGCCACCCATCTTTTATCTTCATCTCTCTCTCTCTCTCTCAAGATAAGTTAAAACCATAGTCATTACCTTTTTGGTAAGAAAACGCAGACATCGCAAGCTCTTCGTCTAGCTGTCTAAAACACCCAAACTCTCTAGCCTTAATCCTTTCTTTATGCTCATTTTCTCTTAACTCCCACGCCACAAGCCTCTCATGCCAAACCTAGTAGTATCTTGATTCGCCGAAGCAAACTCTCATGCCAAGCCTGTGCAACATCAAAGCACCATCTCCAACTCTTCGTCTAACTGTCAGAAACATCAACACAAAACACTCAGCCGCTGTCAAAAGAACAAAGTACTTCCCTGGGACTTGCTTCTCCCTCGAGATGCTTTGGGTCTAGTTCTCGCTAACTCAGAAAAAGGGGTAACGGAAGCTTGATTCACCACTCTATGGAGGTCCAAGAATCAACAAGCCCAGATGAGCCTTTTGACGGAAAAAGACCCGAACAGTGAGTAAACCAAATTAATGATTTTATGATATTAACGAGAGTGGCATGTTTTGTAATATGGGTAGATTTTTACACTTGTTTTAATCCTCGGTGGCTCATTATTTTAAATTTGGGCTTTATGAAAGGCTGTGATTTAATACTTTCTCAAGTGCTAAGATAAATGAAAGATTTGGAATTTCTTGATATATTATTTTCATTGAGAAGATGTGTATATGATACAAAGAGTTGACAAAGGTTTACTGTACAACTAACAAACGACTGGAAAATTAAAGTCCTAAAATTGAGTAATCACACAACTAATTGATAGCTATAGTTGACCTTTACAAGAGGAAATTAAGTAGATGACTAAGAAGATAAAATAGGTGATTTAACATTCCCCCGCAAATCCGACGATCCAGGAGAGACAAGATTTGACCTGAGAAGTTTGAACAAATGTGTAAAGGCCCTTAGTGAAAGAATCAGCAATCTGATACGGAGAAGGGACAAATTGAACCCGATGACTACAAGAAAGTAGATACTGTCGTTTATAGTGGTAATTTAGCTCAATGTGTTTAGTGCGAGCATGAAAAACCGGATTAGACGCCACGTAGGTAGTGTTGAGATTGTCACACGGCAAGGTGATTCGGCGAGAGGGTGGAAATTGTAGTTCATTCAGAAGGTAAACCTGTTTGGTATTCAACTTGAATCCAACTTTTTAAACTCTAAAACAGAATTTGAGTCCAAAACAAAGAAAATCTATTTGGTAGCCCTATTTTTAAAAACTCAAACTCAAGAACAACTAAAAATCATCCCAATTATTAAAAACAAAAAATATCAGTTTTTTCAGTTTTTTTTTCTAACAACCCACAAGTTCTCAAATTTTTAAGATTTGAAGACAGTTTTCAAGTTGAATCTCAAAAATAGATTTAAGAACTCCTTATTTTTAAGAAAAATCTAAGTTTTTTAGTTCCCTATTTGAATAGGATACCAAATGCCACCCATATAGTGCCAGCACAAGCGTGAGCAAAAGAGCGATACTCAGCCTCAGTAGAAGAGCGAGAAATTGCTTGTTATTTCTTAGCACACCAAAATATGAGATTGGAGCCGAAAAACACACAAAAACCAGTAGTTGAGCGTTGCGTATTAGGACATCCAACCCAAATTTTTTTTGTTTTGGTGCTAGACCTAGACCACCAATGCTTGGAGAACTTGTATTTTGGCTTTATATGGAAAACTAGAAAAACAAGAATATTCTTCTCCAACCTATGGCGTGTAGCCTATATGCAGACATAAAATTGAAAAATAAAAAAATAAATAGAACAGACATAAAATTGAAAACTAATAAAAAAATGGGAGTTTCACTAAAACACCCAAAATGGGAGCTGAAATTATAAAAAAACTCAATACCCAAAATACTTTATAAACACACACAAAACCCATCATTACACACACTCAAAACCCATTTATAAACACACCCAAAAAATATACAATTGTTGACTTTGGGGTTGATTTTGGGTATGTTTCTATGTTTAAATAGTGTTTGAGTTTTTTTATAAATACATGTCTAGGATTGAGTTTATTTATAAATTTGTATAAAAAAATACATAGAAGAAATTGTAAAAGCAAAAGTGAATCAATGGGGTTTAGCTCAATGAAAAAAGACCTTAACTTGAAGCGCGTGAGAAAATCCATTCCCCTCCCTAACTTTCACAAAAAAAAAAAAAATGAAAAAGAAAAATATAAAAGAAAAAAAATGAAAAATGAAAAATAAAATAAAAAAGAAAATCAAATACTTGTAGGGCATGGTGCGGGTTTGAATAATCCGAGGCTTGGCCGGCAAAACCAAACACTAAAATAAATCCCTAGAAACCGATCCCGAAATCAAATCCATTGATATTCGGAAAAAATAAAAGTAAAAGTAAAAGAAAATAATAATATTAGCAGAGAGAGTTTGGTTATTTGAGAAGTCCCTGTTTTTGCCTGCCAGCGTTGATCGGCGAAGGAGTAGGCGTAGACATGGCTGGTCAATGAGCTGCGTTGGACTGTCCGTACATCGTATAAACTGTAGCCCTAAGCGCAATGGAAGGTCAGCCTTTGATCTCCTCCACACACACACTCTCTCTCTGCTCATCAAATTTGACTCCTTCTCTTACTCTTTCTGTCTCTCTTGCTTTGTTTCTTTGTCAACTCTAGGGTTTCTATGTTAGACAATTTCTTATTCAAGTGTTTGTTTGTGCTCAATTTTATTTTTTATAGTAAATTGAAAAGCTTCTTCCCCAAAAGGAAGTGAAATTAAGTTTGATATAATTAATTGATATGCCCAACTGAGTCTTTGGTGGATAAATTATTGGTTTCCTTGTACAATGAGCGCAATTGCGTTGGGATTTCTGACTGTACTCTCTGAAAGTTTAGGATATAAATGAAATGTCTAAATTGGGTTCACATTGTTGCAACTGCACTCTGTAAAAAAAATTTATCCTGGGCTTTCTGTTCTGCTTCCTTTCTTTTTTTCATTCCCTTGGTTGGTGTCTTCTAATCCAATTTGTGGTTGTCTTGTTTATAATTTCCCAGGAATTTTAATGAACAAATTTGTTCATATTTATTTAATTTGTTTTTCTTTACAATAAAAGACTTGGTCCAGATAAAAAATGTCACCACAATTTGATGCAAGAGGGTGAATAGCTTAGATGAATGAGAGAAAGAGACAGGCTCAGAGACAAATATTCTTTGGGCAGATTTGGAACCATGCGAGTCCAATGCTGGAGGGGAGGACATGGATGACCATGTGAGGAAGGATATTGCTTTTGGTTGAATCTGGATAGAAATTTGGATGTAGTCTATATAATGCTGGTTGAGCGAGTCAACAGGGAGAAAAATTAGTGTAGTCTGGTGTGAGAGAAAAAGCATTACATATCTTTGATAAGGATTGACCAAGAACAAAAGGAAAAACGAAACAAAGAATAATATATCCAAGGTACAACAATTGACCAGAAAAAGCTACAAAGTGTTGACATGGATTATAATTAGGATACAAAAACATTTATGATGGAGTCATATCCATTTTGTTTGTATCTTTCATCATTATTCTTTAATAGATCTTGTGATTCTTATAAAAAAGAATAGAAAAGGTACCAAAGCACTGATAGTCAATTTTTGAAAACTTTGATAATCTGGGGTTACATTTAGTTATTCTCTATCTAGAATCGCAAGAAAAACCTGACAACTACTTCTCAATGTATATGACACCTTTCAGTTGATGACAACAAATGATTGCAGATGCAGAGTGTAATATAATAGTGACGCATACACATTATGATTCTCACGGAATGGTACCCAGAGAATTACACTTTGAATTCTTCATAACTCAAGTCTTTACTTTTTTTACAATAAAATTCTGCTTCACAATTAAGGGATATGCAGCTTTCATCCTCATTGATGTATCAATTTCTTATGTGTAAAAGTGAGGTAGAAAGCGCAGATCTGTTTATCTCACATTTCCCTTTTGCTTTATCTTTGTGGTTAAGATTATTTAAGTAAACTTATTTGTGTCTGGAATCATGTTATATGCTCATCTTTGTGAAAGATATTGATGGTGGTAAGAGAGTTGAAATGTTAGGCAGGTGCGGAGTGGTGGCTATATTTTGAGTTATTTGTGGAAAAGAAGTAGGAGGAACTTTTGATAGCTTCAGGGGTGAGGAGGGTGGTTTTTCTGTGATATGAATTTACCTTCTTTTATTTGCATTATCCTAATAAAATTTTAGTTTTTTACCTTGATATACTTTTTAATCTGTTTCTTTAATAACTAAAATGAATCCCTGGGGAAAGGAAAAGACTTACACCCAACTGCTACTTTGGAAATAAACTTCACCACTGAAACATCAAATAAAAGGTTTAATATGCAGTTTTATGCACTGGACTTTTAGAAGTGGACTATACTTGGGAATGGTAAACCTGCCGCCTGTTCAATTTTAAGCTAAATGTTTAGCAAGTCAGCAGTTCTTTTATGGCCGATTAGTTAGTAAGTGATCATCAAGCATGAAACTAGGTATAGGACTGCAGCCCAGGACTGCATTAAAGCCCACAGCCTACATAGTTCAGCCCATCCCAGCTCCATCCCTGGTGGTGATTATGGTATAATACCATAATGTTCAACTTTAACGAGGATAAACTTTGTTGCGAGATCATTTCTATAACAAAGTTTATTTGTCTTCACTACTGCTGTTTGTCATCAGAAAATCATTGACTCATTAGTTTAGTTTCTTGATCTGACAAATTGAAGTTGTCCAATGAAATTTATTTTCGGTTAACAATAATTATTTCTGCATTACAAAGATTCTCCCTGATGCTTATTGGACTGGATTATTTCCTCTGGTGCCTAAGGCCCTGGAACTCCCTCCTAGCCGCCTTTTCTCTGGTTTGGTAGTGAATCTGCCATTGTTTCACCCTTGGATTCCTGTGACAATCATTCATGCGAGAGTTTCCCAATTTCTTTTTCTTTGCAGGCTTTGCGAAGTTTTATGGTTATGGTTGTCCATTCTATCAGTAATTGAACTTGTCAGTGTTAGAACTTTTGAATTGTCCGAATTATCAGTTGGAGTTCAGTAGCTATATATCACCTGTAGACTGGCAGTGATATAAGGGTAATTTGGTTGGATAGTCTGCTCTGTTTGGCCGAGGGAAGAGGGCTAAAGTCTTGTGGGGATGTACTTTTCTTTGTATGATGTGGACATTCAAAGTTATTGTATCATTTTAAAAAAGATTATTTAAAGTTGTTTTTGTTCGAAGATATATATCGACTGTGTTGTTGTGTTTGTGAAAACATGCTATACAAACACGCACGTGCAGATGTGTGTACATATAGTTGTTTGGAATCCCCAATTAGCTGATCAACATTATTACACTGTCTTTGGCAGGTGGGTCCCCAGACCAGGGATCAGTTGGGTCTGGGACAAAGAGGTCTAGCGCATCATCTGGCAGTAGGCCTCGTAATCGCAAGGAATTTCTTTATAGATTTGTGGACAGTGGCATGCTGACTGCAAAACTTGAGGACTGGTTTGAATCTATATCCAATAAATCAGAACCGAAGAAACCTGCCTTTGATGTGCCTTTTGAGTTGATAGAACTTCAAAAGTTTGACTATGCATTGGAAGGGATTTCATTTCAGCAGGTGATTAGGATGCCCAATGCCGTTTATGCTTCAACATCTGATGCTGTCGAAGCAACTGCTTATCTTGCTATTGAAGATTTTTTGCATGCCGGTGTGAAGGGCTTGTGGGAAGCATTCTGGAGTCAGGATGAGCCGATGCCTTTCTCTGTTGCTTGTCTATACGATGAAAACTTAAAATTCTACCAGGCTGAGAAAGCAGTTGCTGATGGTAAGCTTGGAGGTCTTTGTGCTACTGGTATATTGCTTACAAACCCTAGACATCCCCATGGGAAGTGGGATCAAATTCTTGAACTGGCTCTTTTAAGGCCTGATATCAGAAACTTTGCAATGGATAGTGACAGGCAGCTCCCTCTATCTGTTTTAGGTGAGGCCCTTTTCTATGCTCTACGTGTATTATTATCAAGAAGCTTGAGCAGACTGAACTACTCTCAGAGTTCAAACTCAGTTTTTATTCTTCTTGTTGATTCTCAGTATGGTGGGGTAGTAAAGGTTGAAGGAGATGTAAATAAGTTGGTGTTTGATGTCAATAATGTTTATGAATGCGCTGCTGAATGGATTATAAAACATTCTAGGATTGCAGTCTCTTCGGTTGATAGGATCTGGAACAAGCTTGGAAATGCCAACTGGGGAGATATCGGCACTTTACAATTACTTTTTGCTACCTTCCATTGTATCATGCAATTCGCTGGATTTCCCAAGCATTCAGTAGAGGATTTAGCTGCTGATCATGGTCCTCGTCTCCAAGCAAGAAGGGCTGAGAGGCAGTTGGGGGATGCCCAGGTGAATGGAAATGGTCTATTTCGGTTCCAGCAACGCAGTGTATCCCCTGAAATTGTTGAAGTTCAAGATGATTCTGTCAAAATTGAGACTGAACAGTTAATGAAGCTAGAAGTAGGATCTGTATTATGGTTGGAGGATTCTAACTGGCAAAAAGGTTACCAGATCAATCAAGTCTTGAATAACAGTGAACATCCATATTATATTGCGTCTCCAGTTGAAGATCCTCAGAAAAGGCTGTTTCTGTATGTTGGTTCTCATCCTTCCCAGCTGGAGCCTGCGTGGGAGGATATGAATCTGTGGTATCAGGTTCAGAGGCAGACCAAAATTTTGACTATTATGAAACAGAAAGGTCTATCTAGCAAGTACCTCCCTCAGTTGAGTGCTTCTGGCAGGATTATTCACCCTGGTCAGTGTCAGCGACCCAGCTCTGGTGGGAACTGTGATCACCCCTGGTGTGGCACCCCCATTCTTGTGACCAGCCCAGTTGGTGAAACAGTGTCTCAGTTGATAAGTGAGGCCAGATTTGGTATGGAGGAGGCTGTTAGGTGTTGCCATGATTGCTTATCTGCACTTTCGACTGCTGCTTCTGCAGGGATTCGCCATGGAGACATCAGGCCAGAGAACGTGGTTTGTGTCAGATCTGCTGTGAGGCAACCTTATTTTGTTCTTATTGGTTGGGGACGTGCTATACTTGAAGATAGGGACCGCCCTGCAATGAACCTTCATTTCTCTTCAACTTACGCTCTCCAGGAGGGAAAGCTGTGCTCAGCTTCAGATGCAGAGAGCCTTGTTTATATGCTTTATATTTCCTGTGGTGGAGTTTTACCTGATCTTGATTCAGTTGAGGGGGCACTGCAGTGGAGAGAGACTTCTTGGTCTAGGAGATTGATTCAGCAGAAGTTAGGTGATGCGTCAACCGTGTTGAAAGCATTTGCCGATTATGTTGATAGTCTATGTGGGACACCGTATCCCATGGACTATGATATATGGCTAAGAAGGTTGAGGAGAAATATAAATGAGGATGATCATGGGAAGGAAATTGATACGTCGGGCTAAGGTTTATTTTTTCCTTTTCAAGGGCCACTCCATTTGAAGTGATCCCTCTGGATCATCTGGAGCATTAACAATTCCTGGCTGCAATGACATGAAATTTTGTTGGAAGTGTTTGATACCTAATGCCAAATGTCCAATGTGATGATCTGGAGTCCATTGATTGAGACAGAATACTTGTTTAAAATTTCGGAGACTGGCATGACTGCATCCCTTGAAGAATTTCAAGCATGGAAACTCATTTACGGTGATGTTTGTGCTGTTCCTTGCTCTGAAAATGATTTTGGGATTGCTTCTCATGGGAATCTGCACAGATGAGCATGATTTTCAAGAATTTTTTGAGCTTTTGTGGTAGAGTGTCCGTGGTGGAACTGAGAATTTAAAATTATATGGATATGTTTGCATGCAGTTCCCTAGTACAGTAGGGGACCCCAAAAAAAGAAAATCATTTATTTTTGCACTTCTGAAGCGTTTGTTTTATAAGAGAATATGTGATGTATTTATTACCATTTCTTTGTAAAGATCCAAACCGTTGAAAGTTTGTGTAATTGCTACATATGAGTTGACATAAGTAGTCCATTGTGTCCAGGGCATCATTCTCTCCTGTAAATGTATTAGTGTTTCGGTTTGCCCGTATGGAAAACCCATTTTAATGCATTATCTGTTCTGTTGGGCTTCTACCTTGAATTTCCGCTATTGTTTTTGGTCTTTCGACTATCTTTTTGAAATCAGAACCCCCTCAACCTTAGCTATTAAGCTCTAGAGTAATCTCCTTGCACTACCATATACTCTCACAAAATTTATATATACTACAACCAAATCCAACTAGACACTATTCCTAAGCACAGTGAAATGACGCAATTACCCCCATTTTACTGTTAGTCAACCTCTTTTTTCCCAATAGCACAGTAAAATGTCCAAATTGCCATCCACTACAACTTTTCTTTCTTTCCCTTTTTGCCACTCCCCCTTCGGATGTTTACAAGTGCCACTGTTTGGTTCGCAGAGATACGTAGTTGAGTTCCAACCAGCCTGGTTGAGTTGGTTGGGGGGCAGTGATGGGATAAGCTGCTTAGATGTTCGGGATTCGTTTGGGGCCGTTGATTCCCATTTGGGGTGGCATGTTGTGAATCTCACTCTTCTTTTGCTCTTCATCTCATTGATTTGTTTGTTGGTTGAGAGATTTTTCATCATTTGTATGTAAGGCCCGTGTCTTGGGGAAACAAGAACGGTGAGCAATAGAGGTGAGCAATCCCACATCGCTCGGGGAGGGAAAGGTGAAGTGTCTTATATGTGTGGGCAGAGGCCTTTTGGGCAAGATAGCATTAGCTTGAGCCCAAGAACAAAACCGTGAGGGGGGAGGCCCAAAGTGGACAATATCTTGTTAGGGGAGTCGAGTCATGACAAATGGTATCAGAGCCTGACCTCGACCGGAAGTCTGCCAGCAAGGACGCTGGACCCCAAGTGGAGTGGATTGTAAGACCCATGTCTTGGGGAAACAAGAACGATGAGCAATCCCACGTCAGTCGGGGAGGGAAAGGTGAAGTGCCTTATATGTGTGGGCACATCTCTTCCTAGCAAGAGGCCTTTTGGGCAAGATAAACATTAGCTTGAGTCCAAGAACAAAACCATGAGGAGGGAGGCCCAAAGTAGACAAGATCTTGCTAGGGGAGTTAGGTCGTGACATTGTAGAACATTGGTCTGAGAGATCTTCCATCTTTGTTGTCTATGAGTTCTTGCATTGTTTATCTTCAGGTTTACATCCCATCAACTTTTTAACAAATTAATGACTTGATGATGGGTTGCTAAGCAAATTGTTTAATCCTTTAATTCATTACTCAAATTGGTTATTAGAAAAAGTCAATGATAGGTTTAGAAGATAAGTCTTTAAGAACAATGATTATTGGCATATGAGAGTTTATTTTCTCTTGCTGAGCAAACTGTTTTATTTTCTGTTTTAGAAACACTTGCTTTCGTCCCCAACAAAAGCAATCAATTCATCAACTATTGTTGGGGTTACTTTAAATTGTGTAATGATCTATTGTTGTTAATATTTATTTTTTCAATTTTTTTTATATTCATATGTTTTTATACTAATTTTGTGTAATATATATATATATATATATATATTCATTTGGTGGTTTCATGTTAGAGATGTTAAAAATTGTGTTAATAGCTATTTGATGTGGACTGCTGCCAATATATGATACGTTGATAACTGATGGAGAGATAAAAACATAGGAGAATAGTATATGTATAGAGTTCTTTTTTTCATTGAAATTATGATTTGGATATGTGGTAGGATTGATTTTTGATTGAATTGATGAACTGAGTATGTGTTATATTAAAGATTTCACTATGGTTATGAACCAGACATCTTCAAGCTTTAGTAATTTTTTTTTTAAAGCAAATTTATTTACTTCGCATGTATTATACTTTTTCTTGTTAACCAAACTTCTGTAATGTGCATTGTCTTTAATTCTTATATATTATCATGGCTGAATGTTAAATGACTTACTCTGTTTCATACATTGGGATTGCCCCGTTTTATTATGTAGTTGTGACATGTCAAATTTAAGTTTATAAGTTTCTAATTTCTAAAGGCAAAAGTTATTATGCATGGTAAATTTGTAGTTCAACTGTTTCATTTCTGTGAGTTTTTGGAAGTCATTGTTTAGACTGTTGTTTATGAAAAGTTTGATGATTTGCAGCATCAGTGATTACAGACAATTAAAGCACCGTGATTATCATCTATAGTATTGTCTTTGGTTTTTCTTTTTGTATTTCGTAAGAATTGATTTCCATTTAAAAAGGTTTGTTCTAGAAAATACAAAATCCAAAAACCATTTGAGTCTTTCCTGATGCCACCATTCTTGGTGTGCCCAAATAGTATACTCTTGAACTTATTGGAATGACTGTGGTCAGGGCATGCATTCTTCTGTTGGATCAAGTCACTGTGGACCTGATTTTGTCGAGGGCAAAGTGTGTACTTTTGACTATTAAATAATGAGTCTAATTTGAGTTATTTAATAAGTGAGTGCTGCTATTTCCACCCACTTATCCTATTTCTCCACCTACCCACCATGAAAATTTGAAAAACCACAATCCTATCTTTGCACCCACCATTATTCCTAAAATACCATTCCATTCACGTAACACTTTTAACCCTAACTTAACACTATTGATTGAGTCCGAAAAAATTTAAAGCAGCCACCCACCACACGAGAAATATTACATCAATTGGCCTAGATCTGAGACGACACTTCGACTGCATTGCCTGCCAAAGTCACTCATACTAGTCTTCATCAATATCAGCAACTTCATGGCCCTTTATTCCTCCAAATTTCCAATTTGAGAGAGATAGAACATTCCAATCTTTATTCTTTCCTTCTTAACTATTTTCCTAGACATGCCCAGTTTGAGGTTATAGGGATTCAACCCTTCCGAAACCAAAATAAATTTTTTTTTGAATGCAGAAAGTTGTCATAAAAGCGACACTGGGATTTTGTCAATCAATGTCATAAGTGCAACAAAGTCTAACATTTAATAGAAGCTGCAATCGTATGAAGATCTATGGCCTACCCAGACAACAATAAACAAAGAGTAAAAGAAATTTATTTTCGCTAATTTAGATTTATGAAAAAAGAAAAATAGAGAGGAGGACAACTGGGAATCTTACAAGAGCAACTCATTTGGTTTAGGTGGCATTTGATGATGTGGTTGGCGGTGAGGTGAGGAGGGGAGGTTGGTTTGGTTGTCACGAGGTTAGGTGGGTAGTCTGAGAGTTGTTTGCTGGGATCTTTTATTTATTTATTCTAATTTTCTGTTTTTATTTTTACTTTTATTTTCTTGACTTAACAGTGTTAACTTAGAGTTAAGTCCTTAAAAGTGATTTTACAATAGGGTAAATTTGCTTTTAAAATTTTGAAGATAAGGTGGGCGGGAAAATAGGACAAGGGAGTGAGAATAGCAACACTCTTAGTGCCAGTTTGACATTGCTTATTTGGGGTGATAAGTGATTTAAAAAAAATAAATTTGAAAAGCCCAACCCATTCAGTAAACTGTGAGAAAATCACTTATTGTTAAAAATTGCTGTGAGAGAAAGTTATAAGAGAAAGCAGCTAATAAAGTGTTTTCATTTTTTGATTATGCAGGAATCAGTTTCGAAGAGGCGTTGGGTTTAATGATTATGCGACAATCATTTTTTGATTATGCGTAAAATCAATACCAACAACACTTTTAACAAACAATTTACCAAAAGCCAAACTGCTTTCTCTCACAACTAATTTCTCTCACAGCAAATTTGACAACAATTATTTTCACAGCACAACAATGCCAAACTGAGCCTTAATGAGTGGAGTCCAATAGAAGCAAATATATTTAATGATTAGAGTCAAATGTCCTTAACATTGATTGGATTTTACCAAAATTCTCATACGTTCAAATAAGTATTGGATTGAGATTTGAAGTCTTGCACACTAGGTAGTCCAAACCGCCAAGGAGATTGGTTCCTACTGAAATTAGGTCAAAGGCTAGTATTAGAACAAGGTTCAAAGTCAATGCTCTATCTACACAACTTCTCTCAACAGATATCAAATTGATTACCATTGATCCTAAAACTGATTCCAAACGGATTTTGGCACATATTTCAGAGATGACAGACCAACTAGACTGGTTAGAACATCACATTGATAGCCTCTACTCTGCTATTGGATCAAATGACAAAGACATTGTTTAGAAAAAATGGCTTCGATCCCTCGCCCACAACCGGCCAAAAAGGGAAGGATCTTTCCAAGCTGGAATGCATGCTACAAAAATCATTTTGACGTAACATAGAAATGAATAATAAGAGTTAATATCATTCCAACCAGTGGGCAGCTCCTGAGAGATTTCATCACAAGGTAAAAGAGAGGGTACACTTTTGAGAAAAGCACCTGCTTCACTTAAGGAAAAAATAGACAAATAATGTCAACAGCTACATAGCTTGGACAGAATTCATGTGCAGAGACTGCCGATCTGGTAATGTAGGGTACAAAATCAAAGCACTAAAATGACCCATTGGCTGCGGAGCCTGCTGATTACTCAATTGACTGCACAAATATGAACTTATTTCAGTTTTCCGGCTCACGTGAATGCGACTGCGTCACTTCGGATGAGACCCCAAAAAGGCAGCTTCAAAGATTTACGAACATCCATGGCTCCATAAAAGCATCTGCGTCGTGATTTCAACAAAGTAAACAAATTAGATTATAGCATATGACAGCAATGAGGTTAAGATCAGCTGTTATTATAGGACTTCATTTGAATCTTGATTAGCTTTTACTAATTTGCAAACTTAATAAAAACCAATGTATAAGATTGTGTTTCTCTGTCACAATGCACTGCAAATTTAGACCCTCTCTAGTATGTCAAAAATCATATGAACGTCAGGTTCTAGTTTTTCTATGCTCCTACATAACTAGTAAGACACCATACCAATTTGTAGAATATCTAACCAGACAGCTAATGACCAATGTTTGGAGAGAGAAAAAAGTAACTTCAGTTTACAGTTTTTACAATTCTCTCTAAGTAGGAAGCGAACAAAGTTTAAGTGGAATGATGCAACTGGAAACTGATGATACTACATGCCACAACAAAACATCTTAAAGCCACAAGCCACACAAAAAAAACATGCCTCACGTTCAAGAGAGAGAGAGAGATAGAGGGGGAGGGAGAGAGAGATATATACATATATATACCTTGAAAAGTTTATGTCATCCCTTCATTAACTAGGCTGCATTGGAGTGTACATCCTTACCCTCTGGGTCTTGGTGTCTCCAATATCGGAAGAATTGAATTAGTATCTAAAAGGCATTAAGGTACAAGAGTTTCAGACTGTTCAAGATATTGCCCTTGTTCTGTAAGAGGTACAACAAGAAAACCGTTCAACCTTCTAAGAAAAACTATTAAATTAGCAAATTTTTGACAGCTTGAGAATGCACTTTGTACTATTTTAAGATAAACATATATAGCCCTTTCAAACAGGTACGCTACATTAAAAAAAACATATGTAACAGTTATACAAGAAGGATACAAAAATATCCAGAAGCATGCATCCTCCAGAATCCACCAGCCACGGAAGATTTGGTCTGATCTCCGACCAGTCCAAGCTGTTCACAATAATGCTGCACAACAAAGAACCAAGATCAAAAGTGAAATGGAATAAAAGTAACACCTGAAACAATCTACATATTGTGTTAAAAAAAAATACATCATTAACTTTGGAACTAACTGTAAATTAAATGGCTGTACAACAAAAGGCCAAACAGTAGGAAAAGAACCACAACCAACATTCACCTTGTTACATAAGTCGCATTTCCAAGAACAGCAAAGACGAACATTAAAGGATTAAGCCCCTGCATATTACAAAGAAAAATATTATCACTCTCTCTCTCTCACTCTCTCACATCATGCATGCAACACAGAAGGATATTTGCGTTCTCCTCTGGGCTGAGGAGTGGGATCAAAGGGTTTTAGAAAAGTGTAGTTGATGCTTAAACTGCTGTAATAAAAGAATCATTTAAAAAATTCATGAAAGGAGCATTCAATATCTGACTCTGCCAACAAGAAACCACTGAAAGAGAAAATAGGGAGAAAACTAACAAAGAGAACAATTACGGTAAATTTGAATCAACTAGAATCATCTCTTAGGGGCATGTTTGGGATTAGCACGAAATTCCAAGTGCTTTTCCAGAATCTCAATCATCTCTCAAGAATCATAGAAAACTTATTCCCAGTAAGGCCTCTTCATAGAGGCAATCACACATTACTAAAATAACTTAACAAAACACAATAGGAAACCTACATAATTAACTAGAGAGTTTATCAAACACAACATGTGAACAGAAAATTAGTGTAGGAAGAGCTGTAAATGTAGGAGAGGTTGGAAAGTGGGGACTTTGAACAATTATCATACTTTCCTTGAATTTTTCAATTTATTATTGATACCCGTTTAAATAATAACTTAAATTATTATTAGTGTATATAAATTGACACAAATAATTAACCCACTAAGTCCTAATTCTGATAAATATACACTTATACAAAATAAACTTAACCTCTAAACTTGAGCTTAGGCCTAACATTAAACACAGATTCCTTTTCTTCTTCCATTAATCATTAACTACATCTATGACGGTGAAAATGCTTACCTCAACATTGCCCTTTCGGATCTGCAAAAATTGATCAAGAACCAGAAGTTAACATCACTCAGACAACTGAGACAGAAACAAATGCTCATATTCTAAAATAACATAAGATACCCAAAAAAAAAAAAGGAATGTATTAAGACAATGATATTTGTTGAATATAAGTAACTAATTCTGGTTTGCACGTCTTATAGATAGCAGCATATCATGCTGGAGCACACCATACTCACTACATGCACAATGACAACCCACGTATTCATTAGCAGATAGAAGTGGCAAAATTAAAGTTTCCCCACAGAAGAAAAAAACATAAGAACTAGAATGATCTCACAGAAGTGAGCGAAGCTAAAGAAGTTGTCAACTTTACACAATATGGCACCTCCTCCCCAATAAGTATAGCTACTTTTAAAGGTACTACTTACATTTAAGAAAATTTGAGGAAGCCGTCCACCAATGTAAATAGCTGCCATTCCCCAACCAAGCAAATTTCCTATCCTGCTGCTATCTTTAGTACCCTTTGCTTGCAACAGCTCACTACTTACCTGAAATTCAAATTGTGATTCAGCAGAAAAGAACAATGCTTGAGTTTCATTCTTCCTCTTTGGAAAACATTTACGACTTCTACAGAAAATTATCATAAAACTGGAGAAAAAAAAAATTGTGTACAAGACATATTGACCCAGAGAACATCCTGAAACATGACTTTGTGTATCCCCAATCTTAAAACTTTGTCCGAACTCTGAACTAGAAAACAATAATGGTGATGATAATGAACTTTTTTTTAGACTAGAAGGTTAAATTTGATTTCATAAGCGAGACTGTACAGTAAAGTGGACAGGTAATCCACCAAGAGCAGAAGAGCAAATAACATTAATAGCAGAAATTATAGATTAAGAAACCAAAATAAATCATGACACTGCAACTTTTCAATCTAGAATAATATTGAAGCCCAAAGCACTGCCCAGAACTTGATCTGCTCCCATATCTCCACTTACACCTCCGTAACATGTTCAAAGATCTGCTGATTCCTTTATGAACCAGACCAAAAATAGCCATCACCAGACAACCCCATATTTTTTTGGCATTTTTTTCCACCAGCCATAATGATGATGAAAGATAAGATATGTTTTACCCAACATTCCAACTAATATGCCATGTATACCCATTATATGAAGTTACAGAAAGACAGATGCACACCGTGTATATCTATTATATTAAGTTTTGTATAGAACATATTAAACAGGCAACCAGAAGAGAAAACTGCTCAGCTATAAACTGGCAACATTAGTGGTTTGTGCAACAAGAATAGTGCCGCCTAACCTGTTTTCTCAATAGCATCTTAAGAATTGTAAAAGAGAAAGTAAACTGCCAGTTTGGAATTTTGACTACCTGCAACAGCCTTCTTCCTACTCGCATCACTACTCCTCGACTTGGATTTTCAACAATTAAATCAAGTTTGTTATCTACTGATCGGTGATTAAAAGTGCCAAAGAGGGTCATCAGAGAGACCTAAATCAGAAGGAAAAGATAACAGTTTACATCGTATGATCAATATTCTGACAATGCAATATACTTACTAATTATACATTCACCGGTATAGAGATTACCACAGAGAGGACGGTCTTGATATTATTAGATGGTGCAGAATGTGTAGATGCAAGTGCACCAAGCAAGGGCTCTTCATTGGAATTCCGAATATGATTAAATGTAGGAGCTGTTGTTTGTGCCAAATAAGACCTTTCTGTAGGGGTATGACTCCTTGATAGAGATCTTGCTGATCTGATGAATTCCCAGGAAAATAGAGATCTTACAACATGATCATGATTTTCAACAATGATAATTAGATAAATCACTTAATTCTGAAAATTTAAAATCATTTATCTCAGGAACCATCTGATTATAGTTGCAGACTTCATAAAAATGCTGGCAGATTTCAGCTATCAACATCTTGCATTTCAAGATTTTAAGGTTAGATATGTAGCAAGTGTGAGCAATTTGCAGCCCTAGTTATCTTTCATTTTCTTTTAAAAGATGCAGATTAATCGAGGAGACAGCCACCAAATGTCAGTTAACATCATTATTACAATCATGACAAATCTGGAAAGGTATCCAAACTGCAGTACGAGTACCCAAAGGATGAACAGAACCCTTCAAGAAAGTAAGAGAGGTTTGTTCTTAAGATAAATATACTAGATAAAATTAAGACTAAGTTACACTAGCTAGAACCCCACTTAAATAGATCTGATAACAACTAGCCTACTCAATACTTTCTAGTTCCAAGAGCATGCCCCAAAAAGGTCACAGAAAAAACTGACTGACACAAATTACAAAAAAAATATATATGTACATATATGTATATATTAACAGCCTAAAAGCCCCAAACCGAGAAACTTATTAGATCCTCAAGAACTATCCAGAACAGTAAGTTTTCTATCAACTGGCTGCTTCACAAAGATGACTAAAACTTTAACAAAGGACAAGTGTTTTGCTTTGAATGTAATTTCTTTTGTTTTTTTTCCTCCTACGTGAACCCATCTGCTCCCCTTATTTTTCAGAAGCCCGGTAGGGTTTAATGTATATCCAGTACATGTCCAACTGTTACTTCGTTTTTAATAGACAAAATGTAGATCTAACTTTATTGTGCCAAATTGAAGTCTTCATCGATTATACATTCAAAGAAACAAAAATAAAAAGAGATAATCGATAATAATTTGTCACTCCATAGAAGCACATTTGAGAAATCTGATGAGAAATATTAATTACATGTAGTATGATTCTCTTCCGGGGGAAATACTTGGACAAATTCCAGGAAGAGGAATGGGTGAACTCAAAACATTTCCTGCACTGGGGGTGTCAAACCCAATACTCCTGCCATCATGATTGACCTGTTTCCCAACGAAGTCAGTATTGCTTCTTCTAACCTCAGTCAGATTAGACTTGGAACCCTACATTACAGATTAGTGCATTAAAGGTATTCTCTTTTTGCTTTTTGATACAAGCATTAAACATACTCGATGTATGAATGCAAAAAGGCAAAAAAGAAACCTAAAGCAGAAAATAAGTAATACATAAAGTAGTTGAATTAGCAAATGTAACTGTCATAAGAAAAATAAGTGCTCCAAGTTATGTGCTACTGTTGCGTTCTTCTCTGGAATTGTATTCACTCCATCACTCGCCTTTAGAAATCAGAACAACACATCTATAAGCAAACTAATCATTGTAAAACCTACTGGAAAGAAGAAGCTATTTGATAAAAAAGTTATATTTCCACAATCTGATTAGATGGCCACAAGAAAGAGAAGAAGACAATGAGGTGCTTCTTCAATCCCATACATAAAGAAGAAACCAGTACAGAAATGCTAGCTAACCAGAAAAGATTTCCTTCTTTTCTAAGATTGAAATAAAATCTCGATCAAATTGAGGTCATATCAGCTGGTTAAACAAACAATACAGAAAATATTTGACAGATCCGTATAAGGTTAATGTGTACCTACTTCATGTAATCAAAAATTAATCAGATGGGCATGAATTTCTGAAAACCTCAAATCACTTGAATCTTTCTCAGTTCGGATTATATTCAAGTTTCCTATTTTTCCAAATCTTGATTCTTTTGCCATATTTGAACTTAGAATCTATTTTAGGATCTTTCAACAAGCTTTCCATTACATGCTCTTTAAAATTTTCCTGGTTCCCAAAATGAGAAGCTCTAACTTTCCTACTCCGCTAGAAATATACAATAAAGGCAAACATGAATGAGTAAGTGGCTAAGGTTATGCGATTATGTAAGAGGAGATGAGGACATCAGCTTCCAACCTTTTTCTGTCTCAAATTGTGTTTAAGTCGAGGATATATGCAGCCATAGTATATGGTCTGCACCGCAAGAACAGCTGTGGTAATTGTATACAACTGCATACCAAGAAAACAGTGAAAGATCGCATCACCTCATTTGTTGATGACATGAAATCAATTTGAATGAAAAATCTATTTGTTTAGATATCAAAATGAAGCTCCAGTCTTGACATTCGTACCATTGCCATATAGTATTGTGTGGGAAGCTGCATAAGCAAGTATACAAAGGAGCAGTTAGTTACCAATACTTTGTGTTTATGAAAGACAATATGTACGCAAAAATGTCCAAGGCTAATCTGAGATCATTACCCTTATGCATTGGGAAGCAATAAAACAAAATAATCCCAACAAGCAAGCATTATGGAGAAATTTTGTTGACAGAGTCTTCTTGCAAAAAGCGAACTTTCTATATAGAAGATTGATACTTAACAGAAATTGCATACCAATTCTCTAGATCATCCAAATCAATTCAAAGATAACAAGAACTTAGGTAGACACTTTCAGCAAGTTCTGAATTGTAACTTGATATGCATATTCTATATATGATCAAGTCTTCTTTATCCATATAACACAGAATTTATATATGGCACAAGGACCAAGATAAAGGACCCACCAAGATAAAGGGTTCTCAATCTGGATTACCATCAATCAACAGACAAACACTAACTGGAGAACCCTAGGTTGCAATAGCATACACCATCATGTTAAGTTTACTTTGTATTGGCTAATTCCATGTCTGAAACACTAGAGTTGTAAGAGTTTGTGTCGAGCAAGTTGAAGATGACATCTCAAGAAGAATGAAGAGGATGAGCTTTGGTCGCATGCTAAGACGAGTCTATGGTTTCATGTTTCACAATACAAAACTTAATGAACCAGAAGTCCACCATCAAAATGATACAGCCCTAACAAACAAATCCAAAATATACCTCCTACACTGTAGAACAAAGCTAAAAGCTATACCACAGGAAACTCCCAAATCTAATAAAATTACAGAAAACGAAAGATCCCTATAAGTTGGAGAAAGAGAACCCCATAACGATGGCCTGATTCTTTCCCAGGAAATCTCTTCTACCTCCGCACTATAGTTCTCAAATATTTTTTGATTTCTCTCCAACAAAATTACCTAAAGGACAGCTAACACAGTGCGATTCGACAACATTCTTGCCTTCCTTCCACCACCAAACAACAAACTTTTCGCAAAGCATGTTTGAAGGTGACTAAAGGATATTAACCCTTGCCTCCCTGACTAACTGCCACAGCAGCTGCAATGCATATGAACAATGTAAAAACAAGCGAGTTCCAGATTCCGCCTCTTTTTTTGGACAAAATGCACCAGTGAGTAGAAAGACAAAAATTGAATCTTCTTCGTTTAAACGAAAGTGTCACATCAAGAATATTTTAACCATTTCTACATTTCTGGACTCCTATTTTGCTTCAAAGAGTTCCTACTTACCATCTACAATCTTCTACGTTTATGATGCTTAGAGTTCGAACTCCATATAAACATTTTTGCAACTTTGAGGAGAACGTTTTGCAACCTAGAGCTTTGGAGTTTATGTTGTCTTTGTGATATTGCTTTCTCTCGTAGATGCTGTTGTGTTTTTTGCTTTTCTGGTATCTTAGGCAGCGTTTGAATTTTTTTTCCATAGTCTACAACAGTTTTATGTATGTATTCATCCTCCTTTTATGCCACTTATACCTTGTCATATCATATGAGAAACCAGACTGATGCCACCCAAGGGTGAGTCAATAATCCCCTAGTACAGACCTTGCCGTGTCATGGCTACAGGGGACATTAAGCATAGCATTGGCCCGGAGAAGACCGTTCTTACGCCTTGGGAGGGACTTTTTCCATCACCTGACATCATGTTGCTCTATGGAGAGCTGGTTTGATTGTTACAAACTAGCCAAGTGGTGGCCACAAGGAAGAAATAGTAGATTCTCATTTTTGCCCTTGGTTGTAATGTTGACATACAAACATTGAGAATCTTACATTTACATGCACCATTAAGTAAAAGTTAAAAATACTTCCACACTTGAATTGGTAGAGGAAAACAGATGAACTATATCAGGCACTGAAGTAATACAGAGCTGCTAAATTAAATTTACCAAAAATAGAAGTTTTCATATTAGTTTCAAGAATACCTAGGAATTCATTTTCTATTGGTTAAACTTAATCTTGTCCCTGTATATGAAAAAATTAAACCAAGTTTAAAAAGCTATTGAAGAAACTGAAACCGAATCATTAAAGGACACTTACCGTAGCAGGTTCCAACATGCAGCCGAAAAGATTAAAAAGGTCCCTGCATAAGAATTCCATTACAAGAGCAAAGCAATTAGTCTCTTGTCAATATCACAATTCAGCTTAGATGTTAGAACATAAATTCACATATTATGGCTGCAGGCTGTATGAAGCAATTAGTGACCAAGTTTTGGCTTAATCAAGTAAACACAAAGGTATCATTGTCAAAATTCGAACTACAAGGACGAAAGTGAAAATCCTAGAAAACTAGAGAAATAAATTACAAAGATATTGATAAGCTTGCATTCTGAATCAAAAAATATATATTTGGATTGAACTCCAAGCATAATTTGGTGGGTTTGGTGGAGGGTTTACAAAGACAAGAATTTGGGAATTGTGAAGCAAAGAAGAATGAATAGCTTTGATTTTGAATTTCTTTCTGGGTCCACCTCCACCACCACATAAATGACATGAGGAAGACATTTGAAAACAACAGCAAACAGGAAGCAAAAGTCTGAAATGGGATTTGGAATGAATGATAAGGACATAAATAAAAGTAAAAATGCACAGAACATCAACAAAATTATAATAATAAAGGATAAAGAGACGAAGAAAAGGGCAAAAGCAGTAAGCCGCAGAATCATAAAAGTAGCCTACCCGAGTATCCAAGTCATCAAGAAAGCAAGAGACAGACCGTCCGTGGATTTGTTTTTGTAGTTTGTGATGACTTGAGGTATCTCAGCAACACCCCAACTCACCACACTGATTAAACCTAGTGTCAGCGAAACGCCGTCTTTGACGCTGCAAAGTTCATACTCCATGTACTTCCTCCCCCATTCCCAACAATGCTCATCTCTCGTGGGCCCCACTGCCATTCCTCCCATCACTGTATTGTATTGCATGCTTCTCTCTCTCTATTCTCCTCTTCTCTTCTCTACAAAAACACAGCCTTCCTTCAATGTCCCCCTCACTCACACTCTCTCTGTGGGTTTGTGTTGAGTTGTGTGTTTTGAGTGAGAGAAATATTAGAAGACAATTTCAATTTCTAATGAATTCCAAATGCACCCAAAAAAGTAATAATAATCAAAGGCAGACCATAACTAGGAATAAAAAATGTTATGTAAATATCCATATATCCAATCAAAAAATCCTTTTTCCTTTGGAAAAATGACGGAGTGTGTTGCTGCTTGATGAGTTAAATCCAAAAATGCCGAGAAATAATTCATTTAAAAAGAAAACAAATATATATTAGGTAAAATGTCATTTTTGGTCCGTGTGGTTTACTATTTTTATCACTAAAGTCTCTATACTTTTAATTTGATCAATTTTATTCTTATAATTTGTATTTCAAGCCATTCAAGGACAATCCCAAATTTTGGTATCCCCAATTTTGGTCAAATTTTTGTTTGCATGGAGGGGCGCTTAGGTCCAATCTATGGTCTCTCCTCAACCACTCCCACATCCCCTCCTATAGCTTTTCTTCTCCTTTCAAGTCTTAACTTAGTCGACTATTTATTCTGAACAACACCAAACACCTTATAATATTATGGATAAAAAGTCAGTACTCTCCGAAATAGATTAATACTATTCCAAAAAAGTTAGTCAGTACAGTCTGACGTATCAAACGAGTTACAGTCATTGTTTACATGGAACACATTTATTTATTTCAATTGTATTTCTAGTTAGTTATGTATATATTTTTTATTTTTTGGCTTGTGTGTTGATATTTATTAAGTTCCTTTTCCCGCAAGGAATTAATTACTTTCTCCTTATTGCTTTCGGATTAGTAGAGTTTCCCATATTTGAACATAAGATTGCAAATATCCCTATAAATTGAAGACATACTTGTTCTCTTCAATTCACACTTTGTTTTCTACAGATTCATGATGAAGGACACACTGAACATGGAGAGTTCAACAAAAAGAGAAACAAGAGAAAACCCGAACTCATTCGTCTCAATCGTCCTTGCTCTTGGTGCTCCCAACGCGACCACTCTTCCACACACCAAAAAAGGCACCAAACGCACCCCTTCATTCACCAAAGCGCAAAGTAATTGTAACCGTAGAGCAAAATTACTCTCGCGACCCAACCCCAACCGGAAGAGAAAACAAGAAGCAGCCCCGCCACAACAACATGAAGGAGAACAAAAACACGTAGACAAACACAAACAAGAACAAGAACAAGAACAAGAACTTGAACATGAACATGAACATGAACACGAACGCAAAAAGAAACTTGAAGAAGGTGATTCGCATCCATGTTTTGGGACCCCAATGCCATTGATGAGTCTTCTAGCGACGAAGAAAAACGACCTATAAGAGGAGTTGATAATAATCTCAATGTTTTTTTTAATTATTTTATGAATTTTTTTAGTAGAATGGTTTTATTTACATATTAGCCTCTCGACTTGCGGTCACGCTTATATTGAATTTTTTAAAAAAAAATTAGTTATTTTATCATTATTTATAGAGAATTTTGTCGGGACATTGGTTCATATTTCATATTTTATTTTCTAATTATTTGAATTTGAATTGAACTATTGTTTTACTTATTTGTCATTTTGAAGCAATTATTTGAAATTATAATAAATCTTAGATGATAAGAATAATTGAAAAACAAAAAAAACAAAACAAAGAAAGGATACAATTTCTGCTAAAAAAACAAATTGAAAACAAAAAGTAAGGCCCTGTTTAGTATCCTACTCAAAAAAATTAAAATTTAAAACTATGATTCTTTTTTTAAAACATGAGTTTTCAAATAGTGATTTTAAGATCTAAAAAAAATAAAAAACCCTAGATTCCCAAATTGAAATTAACAAAAAAAAAAAGGGGGGAGAGAGAGAGAAGAGAGAGACGAGACAAGACGAGAGACGAGAGAGGAGAGAGGAATGAGAGAGAGACGAGACGAGAGAGGAGAGAGGAATGAGAGAGAAAGAGGCAGGAGAGGGAGAGACGGGAGAGGAAGGAGAGAGAACGAGAGAGGGAGGAGAGAGAGAGAGAGAGAGAAAAAAAAATCACTTTTTTGTTTTTAATAAGGGGATGTTTTTGAGTTTTTCTTTGGTTTGAGATTTTAAAAATGGGTCTGGCTTAAAATTGGATCCAAATAGGACCAAACAGGTCCTAAAGTTCTCATTCTTGTGTATGGCTTTCTAATTTTATGTATGTATCTAGATTTTCTGTTGTAATTTGTTTTTTTTTTTATAAACAAATTATCACATACGTTTAGTCTAGCCCCCAATGACTACAACAGTGAATATAGTATCAATGAGGATTTTTTTTAATAAAAAAATTTATTCAAGAACAAGGAGGAAAACATAATCGAAGCAAAATCTCATACAAGGAATAGCAACTACATCTGCAACAATCATGGCCTCACAAAACACATGCCCAATCTTAACCTCGACTAGTCCAACAAGTTGATAGATGTCCTGAGTGATCGGTGTCCTGACAGGCATCATGGCGTATCTCCAGCTCGAATTCCGAGTCTCTGCATTTAAATAGTGTGAATTTACCCGTAATTCATTACATTTAGACCATTACAATAATTTAACCACCTAAAACATGACACATCAAACTCTGAATGTCTTTGAACGCAAGATTATTAGAATGTCTTTTGAGTCCCAGGCCACTTATTCTCTAACTAAAGCCAAGTTGCATACCAAGGGCCCCCGGGAAGGAGAAGAGGCTGTAAAACAACCAGGTCCCTTAGGCCTCCATCCTGCCATTCCCCTCAAGAGGCTGTACACTCATCGTCACCATTTTCACTATCCAAGTCTTTTCAGCTATATAAGATTTGGTATTAGAGTCAACAAGCACGATGATGCAAATGCAACCATGAACATTGAGGGGAGAGGGGGGCCTTTTTCACAGAATATAAGCACGGAATGAGACAGTATGAACAGTATATCTGCCTGGATAACGGAATATAACACAGAGAGAGAGAGAGAGAGAGCCTGTTTTTCAACTCCTATTTTCTTTTTCATTTCATAAAATTCATCATGTACTTTCATATGGAAAAGCCGCATAGGTTGCAGGTTGAAGCAGAACCACTGAAACAAGCACACCATAGGACTGAGCATAATTAAATCAACCCTGGTATAGACTAGACCAAAGAACTTAAAAGACAAAATAAATTGTGGAGGGCTTCACTAACAATATCCACTGAGGGGCATGATGAAGGTTGCATAACCTAGACCAAATGCTGATCCTGCATGAGTACAAAAACAGTGGTTTACTCTTCAAGACCCGGTTCCATTGTCTGGACTGGTGGGGCTGTAACTACGGCCATACTCAGGTCAGGAAAGCCAGAATCAGCAGATTTTTCTCGGATCTCCCTGTACTCTTGACAAATGGCACACAAATGGCAGAAAAAATGAGTGACAAAGTCTCCACATGGTGCTTCCTACAAAATGAATCACAAGAAATGATAAGCCCTAGTGAAGCCATAAAACTCGACTTAAGAAGTTGTCCCACAAAGTTCGTAATCCGTGACCTTGCCCCCCAAATTACTTTGAAGTTATACAATAAACTATTTTCCAACAAGCCCCATATAAATTCATATTCTCTAACACAAGCACGGTAATTATATCTTCCCTTGTTGAGAATAAATCCCACATTGGGAATTTGAAGCCTTGCATGACAATATAAAAATGAAGAGGCTTATATATTGTCATGCATGGCCACGAATTGCCAATTTCCAATTGGTTTAAGATGCCTTTGATTGCGACTCAGGCCCAACATGTCACCCAATAAATATCACATCTTTGGTAATCATTTTCTGTAACCTCTAATGAAACTGAAACAGAATTGGCCATCAAAGGCAACCGAAGTTAATTGAAACGGGATTAGCTCTTAAAGGAAAAGAGCAAAAAAAAAGAAAAAAAAAAGAAAAAGGAGAGTTCTAATAAAGAAAAGAACAAGCATGTATAAAATATATTCACTTTTTTATATTTCTAAAGGGCCACTTATTTGGGATTTCTCAAATATGCATAATCAATTTTTTCACTATTAACAATCTATAGCCTGGAAAACTGATAAACAATGCTATACCTGAAGATTATACTTTGATCTTAGGGTCCTGCGGTAGCCACAAGCATAACATGCAACAAAGCATCCCGGTACTCCCAAAACAAGACCCTCAGTCAATAAGCAGCAGACGGTATTAACGAGTACCCACAAAATAAAATGAGTCATGCATGATCCCATGAATGTCCCAGAACCCAGAAATTCTGCATTCTTTCCGAATAAAAAGCAAGGACAAAATAGACCTATACAACCTGTACAAAACAAAAATCAGCAATTAGATGATCATTGTTGGCTTGCGCTCACAGTGATATTTGTGTAACTGACCAAAATTCAAATGTTGCTCCTGTGTATCATGCGTTATCATGATATGCGAAAAGAAACAAGTCATATTATACTCAGTCCACCTACTTCCCATTTTCTTCATTTCAACTTTTACCCATATAGATAAAACTTATTCTTCAAACAAGAAAAGCCGACTAACCATTTTAACCAGTCTGCAGATCATTAGTTTGTGTGTGGGGACATTATGTTCAAAGCTCAATGAATGACCACCTGTAATTCAACCTCTACAAACCATTATTATCTTTATATTCACTACTAATAACACCAACTATTTACCAACAGTCAATGCTTTATCTCACATCAGACAGGATTTCATGTCTTCAAAATCAGATTTAAATTACTTAAGATGTGAAGCTTATAAATAATATTTATCCGAATTTATCTCCAAAAATTCAAGGGGTTTGCTATTTTATAAATATATTAATAAATAAAAATTAGGAGACCAACTCTTTTTTCGTAACTTTATTGTCCCTGCAGTATTGATGGGTGATGGTAATTATGGGCGCCATGGTAATCAAGGGTAAGACCACAAGAGAAATTACTCATCAGATACAAGGAAATGGTTAGCTGAATCTTATACTTTCTCAGAGCTAGTAACACTGGAATGTTAGAAATAAACCAGAAACATTTCTCTTATACATAAACTGCTAAACATGGGGACCAATAAAGAACTATATCATCCATGACGTTAACTAGCCAACTTAAGGTAGTTTAAATTGGCCCAAACTGGAAACTCAAAATATTGCTGCTTGAATAAGCATGCAAAACCAAACGATATGCAAAGCTTACTAGCTTCTGAGCTACTATATCTTGATATAAAAGTCCAAGCCTTCATTTGGAACTTCTATATTTTATGTAACATGTACATCGATGATCGAACTAGTATGCTTTAACTTGAGTCAGTCGAATCCTATGGTTTCTTAAAGCTGCTTCCTTTCTTTGGAATTTTTTTAAAATAATACAAAATGAATCCCAGCCACAAATTCAGACACAATGTCTTCTAAATAATACAAAATGAATCCCAGCCACAAATTCAGACACAATAGACGTCCACCACATAATGTAGAGTACTCAGAGAACGTTAAGCACATAGCAAGCTAAGAGCTGAGCAATATTATTATATGGTTAGTTAAATAACTGAACTCATATCCTAGCCCTTCTAAGAAAGTCCTAAGAAAATGAAGTATGACAAGCACAAGCTAATTTTTTTTCCCTACTCAAGAGGCACCTTCATTTTTTTTTCCTTCTGATAAATCAAGGTCACAAGGCAGAAAGTAGCGTACAGCTCTGCATATCGTCACAGCATGCGCAGATTCCAGAAGACCATTGTACAGGCCCATCAACACTGTTTTGCTGCTTGGGAGGCTCTTCATTTCGCAAAACAATTGCCGATTCAGAATCCGACATCCCTAAAGGAATGTACGCCGGTGGGGCATAACTGCTTTGGCTCTTCATCCTTCTCTTGTGACCCAAATGATCTGTACCCAGTAACCCAAAGCATAAACAAGAGAGAAACTGAGTCAATAAATGTGCAAAGAGACCACAATGGCAATCCCATACATCTCAATCAGCAACAAATAATCTTCTGTTAAGCATTACCCAAAAAGCACAAAGGGGAAACAAATACAATGCGACATAACATGAGGAACCGTGCCCTCCACAACAAGAGTCTAATGCGAGAGATTTACGATTAACAGCTACTTTTAAATGCTAAGATTGAAAACTCTGAGTAACAAATTGAACGCAATCAATAAAATCAAGCAGGGCAGAAAAAAAATCGAATTTCAAACATAAAATTTGAGATTTAGTTTCCGCTTTTAGATAATAAATCAAACAATGCTATGAAGAAAAGAAAAAATCACAACACCAACAACGAAGGCAGAAGGAAAACACTAAAACAAAGCATTAACAGATGGTTTAACAAATTCTAGTAAAGAAAATTGAAAGCGAAGAACAGCAATGACATGTGAAAACATTAAAAGAAAATTATGAAAAATGATAAGAAATCGAAGAAACAAAGAATCGAAGAAAGAAAGATCCGTACCTTCCTCTTTCTGTCGGTGAGTGAAGAAAATGGTGGGAGAAAAAGTAAACCTTTTCTGTTGCTGAGAAAGAGAAAATGCTTACGTTTTGCTTAGATGCCCATTTTGGGCCTAGGTATCGTCACTGATCTGCATATTAGGAATTCCCCTTTACACCCAGTCTATCTCCACGCACCCTCAAATATATCTAGCAGTAGGCAAATGGAAATTTTTGGCACATCTCGAGGCTAATGGGGATCCGCCTTCCCATTTTCTGTTTGGGTGATTTTATTGGCACCTATTATTTGCTCTTTACACTCCATACTAATTTAAAATATAAATAACATATTTTACCCTTGTACACAATTACCGTTAAGGATAAAAAAATTTAAAATTAAAATTAAAATTGCTCACTACACCCCACATATGTTCCTGCAACCCTAGTTTGAGTTTTTTCTCAAACTATCATGTTCCTAAATCCTAAACCCTAGATTTATACGTTTATACTGGTGCAAAAATATCTTGTATTTATTCATGAAGAGTGAGATTGAAGTTAGGGAGGCTTCGAACGAGTTTATTTTTTGGCGTTTTTCAAGTTTAGTATTTCGTAACAGCCGCTGGTTGGTTCAGCACATCAGTACCGAACGCGACAGGTAAATTCGGTGGGATGCCACCAAAACGTTGCACCATTTTCAGTAGGATTCGACCGGTCAGCAACGTAATATTCGGTGGAGATCCACCGTAAGATGGAACGTAGTTCAGTGGTATACTACCGAAATATTACCTGCGTTTCAGTGGCATCCAACCGAAATTTATTTATTTTTTCAGTAACTTATTGCCGACCACAAATTTAATCCAAGCTATTTTGATCTTACTTCCATTGAAGGAACAAAAACAAGGTGACGCCCCTACTGAAGGCAACAATGTGGGAACAGAATGTGTAATGGACTATAGTGATTAATTCACAACTTATTTGGTAATTATTTATCTGAAATCCTTTTTATTATCATTAACGTGGCATTAATGTTTCAAATTTTATATTTAAATAATATGAGTTTTATGTGTAGATATTCAATAGTAGAGATGCATTACTTCGATGGGCTCGTGAACAAGGAAAATTGAATAATATTGTCATTGTAATTAAAAGTTCTGATTATGGAGGTAAGGGTAAGAGGAGACCTCGTGTAATACTTGCTTGTGAGAGGAACGGTAACTATAAGTCTTGCAAGTATAGTGAGACAACTGATATAAGGTCGGATGCAAATAGTGATATGAAAAAATGTGCTAGGGACACTGGTACCAAGAAATGTGGATGCCCATTCTTGTTAAAAGGTATCAAGATTGGTGATGAGGATGATTGGAAGTTGGAGGGGGTTTGTGGAGTACACAACCATCCAATTTCAGAGTATCTTCAAGGTCATTCATTTGTGGGGCGACTTACTGAAGAGGAGAATGCCTTGTTGGTGGATATGTCTAAGAGTTTGGTGAAACCCAGAGATATTTTGGTCACCATTAAAGATAGAGATGCAATGAATGTTTCAACTATGAAGACAATATACAATGCTAGGATCCGAAATAGAACCAAAGAATTTGCTGGGAGAACCCAAATGCAACAATTGCTTACTAAGTTATCCGAACACAATTATATTGAGTGGCATAGGACATCTGGTGATATTGTAACTGACCTGTTTTGGACACACCCCACTAATATTGATATTGTGCGTGCATTTCCACATGTACTTATCATGGATTGCACCTATAAGACTAATAGGTATCGTTTCCCACTATTACAAATTGTGGGGGTGACATCTACTAATATGACATTCTTTGTTGCATATGTGTATATGAATGCCGATAAGGAAGACAATTACACATAGGCATTGACTGCATTGAGGAGTTTGTTGGATGATAATTGTCTTCCTGGTGTTATTGTCACC
>NC_024133.1:2885105-2899771 GCF_000346735.1 Prunus mume | reverse complement strand
GGATAGCAGATAGGGTGGGGTTTGATTTCAGATGGGGTGTGGCAGAAAGGGAAGGAGGTTTTCGATGGGTGGTTAGGGAATGGGGTTTATGAGGGCAATTTAGGGAAAAAAAAGGGGGTTTAATGAGTAATTTGAAATTTTATTAAAATTTAGTGAGGTCTAAAAAATTATGGGTTGTAAAGAGTAATTTATGGGGTTCATATAGAATTTCCCTTTCTGTTTCCCTTCATGTCCCTTGCATAATTTTTTGACAGGTGTTCAATCACTTGACTCCAGCTTAATACTGTTAACTTAATAAAACTTTAAAAAAAAAAAATTTAATTGAAAGAAAAATAAAACAAACAGCCATCAACGTGAGCACCCACCGCCTTAGTTGCCGCAAACCGGCCACCCACCACATCTCAAACAACCCCCCAACGGCCGTGAGCTCCTCCTCTCTTCATTGCCAGTGAAGCATCACCTCTTATGCCTCTCTTTCACTTTTTTCTCCCCCACCACCCCCACCCAAAAACCAATTTCTCTCTGAGATCCAATTCATACTTATAGACTTCTTTTAAGCGAGTGACTTTCATAGAGTTGATAAAAGTCATTAGTAAATTGACAAGATCTTTGCTATTAACAATTAGCCTTAAAAATATGAAAAATTTATTCATTTAATAAGCTTTTTAAAAGTCATTAATTTTTTGGATACCGCTAAACTTTTAAGGACTTTTTGAAAGTCACAACTAAATACCACTAAACTTTTAAATACTTTTCTGACCAAAAAAAAAAAAAATTTAAATACTTTTAACTACTTTTTAAAGTCACAATTGAATACCATTAAATTTTTAAATACTATTTAAAAATCACACTTGAATACCTCTAGACTTTTAAACTCTATAAAAATCTTTAAAACTTAGAATTTGATACACCCTCTAAAGTTAAAAATTATGTTGAAACATTTAAATGGTAACCTAGAAAAAGAAATTAGGGATTTGATTCCTTTTAGTTCTATGTAAGTTGATCCAATTTTTTTTTTACTAGATTCTTATTGGATGAAATTAGTATTTCTGCAGTGGTTATCATTTTGTTAAAAGAGAAAGTGACTTTCAATGATCTATATCGTTGTGTTGATAGGGATGCTTTGATGTGCAACGCTTGCGATGAACTAGGGAGGAGGGAGGATGGGGTGGCGTTCGTTGGATTGTGGTGACTACTACTATGTTATTTGTTTTTAGATTTTAGATTTTTATTTCTATTTATTTTATATCTTGCTACAACTTAACATTGTTAATTGGGGGTTAAGTTAATAGATACATGTCAAAAAATTATGCAAGGGACATGAAGGGACACATAAAATGGGGACAACGGATCTGCACCCGGATGGGAGAGATGTAGAATTTGGGATACTATGCAATTCATAATTCTTAGATTAAAAAAATACTGATTTGAATAAAATTATTATTAGAAAGATAATAATAAATTAGTTGTAAGATTGAATATGAGCCATTGATATGCCCTCATATATATCTTTCAAAATTTGTCTCAAAACTTGTGTAAAAAATATAATGCCATTGATCTGTCCCCATATATATATATATATATATTAGTACAAGCGATTGGGGATCGGGGTTTTGAACCCCTGGCCACATAGATAGAAATGGAAGAACTCAACCAAATGAGCTATACCTACAGGCCAACTAGTTTTATATTTTGAGTACCACCCTTAAATATTTTTTAAAAAGTAAAATGAAAAGTATATCCATTAATAAAAAATATCATAATGTCTTAATGAAGTCTCCAGAAAATAAATTGATTCATTAGGCATCCAAACTGGACACTCACACTATATCATGAACTCCACTCACCAACTCTCACTTCACTTCACCTCTTTCTCTAATTGCCTAATACATTGTGCACTCTTTTTTTTAAGGCTGATTTACTATAGTGCCCCATGAAAATATGGTCAAATCTCATATTGCCCCCTGAAAGTCAAAGTGACCCACTTTACCTCCTTGACCAAGTTTGATGTTCCACATTGCTCCCTGCCATTAGCTCCATCCAAAAGTCTGTCAAATTTGATGACATGACAGGGGTCTTTTTCACCAATTTTTTTGTTGAAGGAAAGTGATACAGTTTTGATAGCATGCGCACTGTGTTGTAGAACTAAACATACAACAACATGCCAAGGGTTGTGTTGTAAAAAAAATCTCTAAATTCGTTTTGACAACATGCAATAAATGCACATTCTTAAAAGTTGTATACTACAACGTGCAATTGTGGCACGTTGTGGAAAGTCTACTTCCACAATGCGCAACCTATGAGGCTATTTTTCTTGTAGTGCTCATAAATTAGGACACAAGTCACATCATGTACATGGTTCCAAAGCATGGATATATGAAACACATTGTGAACTCCTATCAATGCTGATGAAAGGGCCAGTTTGTAAGCCACCTCACTAATCCTCTCCAAGATCTCAAATGGGCCAATGAATCTTTGGCTTAACTTCCCTTTCTTTCCAAATCTCATAATTCCCTTCATGGGTGCCACCTTGAGGGATACCTTGTCCCCAACCACAAATTCCCTATCTTTCCTTTTCGTGTTGGCATAACTCTTTTACCGGCTTTCGGCAACCTTCATATTCTCTCTAATGATCTCAATCCCTTCGTTAGCTTCTTGAACTATACGAGGGCTCAACACCTTCTTTTCACCAACCTCTTCCTAATGTATAGGCGAGCGACACTTCCTTCCATACAATGATCCATAAGGTGCCATATGAATTGTCGCATAATAGCTGTTATTGTATGAGAACTCAACCAATGTTACATACTTATAGCAGCTACCCTTGAAATCGAAAACGCAAGCTCGTATCATGTCCTCCAAAGTCTGTATAGTCCTTTCAAATTGGCCATCAGTTTGTTGCTGAAAGGGTGTATTAAAATTAAGCTTCGTACCCATGGCTTTATGTAGGCTCTTCCAGAACGTGGAAGTAAATTGGGGGTCCCTATCAAACGCAAAGGACACAGGTACTCCGTGCTACCTCACGATCTCATCTAGTTGTGCCAACCTATTTATTGAGTACGTATTATTGATTGGGAGGAAGTAAGCATACTTTGTTAGTCGATCAACAATCACCCAAATGGCATTAAATCCCTTGTTAGTCCTTGGTAAGCTAACCACAAAGTCTATGGCTATCCTCTCCTATTTCCAAACCGAGATCAATAGCAGCTTCAAAAGCCCAGAGGGCCGTTGGTGCTCTATCTTAACCTGCTGGCAGGTCAGACATTATTCAACATGATGAGCTATTTTTGTTTTCATGAAAGGCCACTAATAAATGGCTCGTAAGTCTCAATACATCTTGGCACTTCCCGGATGGACCGAGTAGGGTGAACTATGCTCCTCAACTAGTATCTCCTTCTTAATTGAGTCGTTGTTGGGTACACACACACCCTCTTTCCAAGATGTAATACCCATCCTCTAACATCCTAAAGTTTGATTCTTTGCCTTGTAAAACCTTATTTGAGATGTTCCCCATCTGAGCATCCTTTCTCTGACCTTCCTTAATTCTATCCATCAAGGTAGGTTGTACTACTAATCCACCAAATATGAGCTATCACCTCCTCCTTGAACTTCAATATTGAGCTCCTCAAAATCTCTAGTGATTTCTAGTTGTGTAGTCAACAGTGCGGCGGTATAGCCTGTAGGCTTCTTACTTAGGGCATTTGCTACTACATTGGCTTTCCTTGGATGGTAATTGATCACACAGTCGTAATCCTTCACTAACTCAAGCCATCACCTCTATCGCATATTGAGTTCCCTTTGAGTGAAGAAATACTTAAGGCTTTTATGATTTGTGTAAATCTCACATCTTTCTCCATATAGATAGTGCCTCCAAATATTTAGTGCAAACACCACATCTACTAACTCTAAATCATGGGTTGGAGTTTTACTCATAATTCTTCAATTGTCGACATGCATATGCAATCACCTTCCCATTTTGCATTAGAACACATCCAAGCCCTTTGTGAGAAGCGTTATTGTAGATCACAAATCCACCCGGACCAAATGGCATGGTTAAAACCGGGGCAGTCACCAGTTGGTTTTTTAACATCCCACTTCGACTAACGGAGAAGGGGTGATGTGCCTTATATGTACATGCCCGCCTTCATCTAGTATGAGGCCTTTTGGGACCTCACTGACTTCGGAGTCATGAGAACTCTGAAGTTAAGCGAGTTGGGGCTAGAGCAATCCTAGGATGGGTGACCTACTGGAAAGTTGCTCGTGAGTTTCCAAAAACAAAATCGTGAGGGCAGAGAGGGGGCCCTACAGCAGAGCCGATCCTAGGATATGACAATTTGGTATCAGAGCCACTCTGCCGTGTGGTGTGAGTGTGCCGACGAGGACGTCGGGCCCCTAAGGGGGGTGGATTGTAACATCCCACTTCGACCAATGGAGAGGGGGTGATGTGCCTTATGTGTACATGCCCGCCTCCATCTAACACGAGGCCTTTTGGGAGTTCACTGGCTTTGGAGTCATGAGAACTCTGAAGTTAAGAGAGTTGGGGCTAGAGCAATCCCAGGATGGGTGACCCACTAGGAAGTTGCTCGTGAGTTCTCATAAACAAAACCGTGAGGATAGAGAAGGGGGCCCAAAGCAGAGCCGAACCCAGGATGTGACAGTTCTTGAGTTCTTGAAAGCTCTTCTCACATCCATTGGTCCACTGAAATTTAGCATTCTTCTTAGTTAGCTGAGTAAGTGGCGTTGCAATTTTAGAAAACTCTTCAACGAAACGCCTATAGTAACCAACGAGTCTGAAGAAACTTCTTACCTCCCCCACGTTAGTAGGGTTGACCAATTGGCCACAGCTTTAACCTTACTTGGGTCTACAAAGATCCCCTGGTTATAAATAGGCTAAATTATTGAAATGCCCCCTATAACTCAATTTCAGTCTCAGTTTCCCCCCTGAAACTCTAAGTGTCTCACTTTCCCCTATGAAACTCCATATAGTGTCTCACTTTGCCTGGATTCCATCCAACCTAACAGAAGTCGTCAAACTTGCACACGTGACGCCCATGTGCCATTTCTATTTCTCTAGGTTCTTCTGTACTTGTAGGTTTTGAAGAGCCAAAAAGACAGGACCCACAATAGATGTAAAACATCACCCATATCTTCAATTAGTGTAAAATCTTCACACAAGGATAGATATTTTGGGTGATTTCAAAATCTGAGTAAAGCAATAGAATCTTCAACAGTGAAGGTGCAAACTGAATTTGACAATGACAGAAGTAGGAGGACCTTCAGCTTTCACAAGTAAGTGGACCTTCAGATTCTTTATTTATCATTGGCCTTGGGTTCGAATCTAACTGTTAGGCTTTGTATTATTGTATTTGGCTTTGAACTTTAAGGAATATTATAATGGATGTTGTCCAATTAGGGATGAGTACATTGTTTTATTAATTTAGGTATATACTCATGACGATGATGCTTTTAATTTGACTTTGTGACTTTTTACTACTGCAAATGAGTGGCTGGTAGAGTAAATTCAGGTTTTATGCTCTATTTTGTGTTATAGATGTGGAATCAAATTGGAGAAGTGAGGAAGAAGAACAAACTAGCAGTGAGAGTGACGAGGATTTGGATGAAGACCCAGATTTTGTAGACCTTGCCTATGCACAAAGTGAGGAGGATGTGAGATTGTTGAGGGATGATGATAATCAGTTTCAGGGATATGTAGACCATGATGCAATTGACAATGCAGGTGAAGAGGATGAGGAGTCAGATAATAACCCTGCCTCACCTAGGATGTGTACACCAGAGCACTCTTCTTCTGAGTCTGAGGTTGTGACTGGAAACTGCTTGAGAAAGAGGAAGCTCCCTAACTTTAAAGACTTCATCCCATCCATTGATATGAAAAATCCTCAATTTGAGCTCGGTTTAAGATTTCCTACTCGTGAAATCTTTAGGGCAGCTGTGAGGAGGCATTCTGTCCTAATTGGAAGAGAGCTTAAGTTTAAGGTGAATGATGGCAGTAGGATTCGAGTAATTTGTGATGAGAAGTGTCCATTTCACCTATATGCATCATCTGTGCATGGAAGCAAGCATGTTCAAGTAAAAAGCTATGTTGGGAAACATACTTGTGGGCAGGGGAATGCGAATATGCATGCCAATGCAAAGTATTTCTCAAACTGGTATGAAAGCAGTTTAACAAATTCTAACTGGGATGTGGCATCTTTTCAAGAGAAGGTGAACCAAGAAACTGATTATTATCCTTCTAGGGCACAAGCTTATAGGGCAAGAAGCTTGGCAACTAGCAATATTGAAGGGAGTTATACCGAACAATATGAACTTTTATGGGATTATTGTGAGGAGTTGAAAAGGACAAATCCCGGTAGTTCAGTGGTCTTAAAGTCTGAGTTAGAGGGTGATATGCCAAGATTTCAAAGGGTTTACATTTGCTTGCAAGCTTGTAAGCAAGGGTTCTTGGATGGTTGTAGGCCTTATATAGGGTTGGATGGTTGCCACATCAAAGGCCCTCACCCTGGCCAATTGTTATGTGCTGTAGGAGTTTATGCAAATAATGGGATGTTCCCATTGGCATATGCTATAGCTGAAGTTGAGAGTTACAATACTTGGAAGTGGTTTTTGGAGTTATTAAGTCATGATTTGAAGATAGAGAATAGCCACAACTATTTGTTTATGACTGACAAACAAAAGGGATTAATTGATGTTGTGGATGATTTATTCCCAATTGCTGAGCATAGGTGTTGTTTGAAGCATTTATATGCAAATTTCTTGAAGGAACATAAAGGATTGGCTCTAAAGCTGCAAATGGAATCAATAGCAAGGGCCACTACATTGCCATGGTTTGTTGAGGAAATGAAGAAGATGTTAGAGTTAGATACAGCTGCACATGCTTGGTTATGTGAGAGGGATGCAAGTCAATGGGCTAGATCCCATTTTAGAACTGACTTTAAGTGTGACATTTTTGATGAATAATTTAAGTGAGGCTTTTAACTCATCCATATTACCTGCAAGGAACAAGCCTGTGTTGATTACATTGGAGAGGATTAGAATGTATTTAATGATCTTAATGGCTTCAAGGAGAGTAGCCATGGATAAGTGGCATGGTCAAGTTGGGCCTAGAATACAAGGGGTATTGGAGGTAAATAAGGCAGCTGGGCAGTGGTGCATTCCAAGGCATGCTGGGCAAAATAAATTCCAAGTGATGCATCATAGTGGGAGACAGTTTGTGGTAGATTTGAATGCCCACACATGCTCTTGCAGAGCATGGGATCTCAGTGGTCTTCCTTGCCTCCATGCTTGTGCTGCAGTGAGTAGATTCCATGGGAATCCAGAAGATTATGTGCATGACTTCTACAAGAAAGATGCTTATCTAAGAACTTACAGGGACATGATTCACCCCTTGCCTAGCCAAGACTTGTGGCCTAAAAGTGGTTTACTTCCTTTGAAGCCTCCTCTTTACCATAAACAACCTGGTAGGCCAAAGAAGAGTAGGAAGAAGGCACATGATGAGCCTAAAAAGAAATCAAATCCCAACAAACTCCAAAGATACCACACTATCATCAAGTGTAGCAATTGTGGGCAAGAGGGCCATAACAGAACTAAATGTAAAGAGCCAATGAAAAACCAGCCAAGGCGTAAGCAATCTGTAAGTATTGCTTATTATATTTCATTACAATTGCACCATTTATTTATTATATTTAGAAAAGCTAACTCTAATATATCATTTGTGTAGGTGAGGAGAACCAATACACTAGGACAATCAGTCCAACCTTATTCACAGCCAAGACATAAGCTTCCTGTAACTCAATTTATATACTAGTTTTACAAAAACATACAGACTAGTTTTACAAAAACTTACATACTACAATGTCATTTATGTAGGTGAGGAGAGCACATTCCAATTGTCACTCAATGGAACCTAATGCACAGCCAAGCCAATCAACTCAGCTTTCACAACCAAGCCAATCAACTCATCTTTCACAACCAAGCCAATCAACTCATCTTTCACAACCAAGCCAATCAACTCATCTTTCACAGTCAAGTCAATCATCCCGAGCTCAATCACAGTCACTGCATGCCCACATCATTTCTGATAAAGAGGGAGGTCCTTCAAAGAAGAGGTTGACATCTGTTGCAAACAACAAGGAGTGGCTAAAGAAAGTCAGGGCCACTATGCAACCTTGGCAGTGGTGATTTTGATGCGGAATTGTAAGCCCTTTGAAATAGATTTGATGTACAATTGGCTGCAGTTGATATGGATTTAAGTTTTTTATATGTCCTTTTGGGTTTTTGATGTGGACATGGTCTTTTCTTGTTAAATTAGAATGTGTAAACTGATGTTCTTAATAGAAATGTACTTAATGAATTGAGCCTATGTTGGCATCAAGTTCATTTGTCAAGTAAATTGAGCCACTGGTGATTTTTTAGTTTCAGTACTCATTACCTATTTGTTTATAGTTTTCTCACTATCTCAAAGTATGGTCAGTTGATACCAAAAACAAAAAAAAAAACAAAAAAAGTAAGACCACTTTACAGAAGAGGTTGAACAATAACAACCAAAAGTATGGCAATATTCAAATACCATTGGATTAACCATTCTAAAAAACACCAGATTACATAACACACAAATGCCATTGTGCTCATCCATTCCCAAAACACTTGCAGATTACAAACTTCCCTCCTCCCCTTTGTTACAGTCAGGATTACTAAACCTACATTACATAGTCAACTCTAAACCTAATGATGATTATCCCTTAAACCACCAACCATCATGGAAATCAACATTATCCAAGAAAGAAATAGAAATCCCCACAATAATTTCTCTCTACCTCGAAGCTGGGCTAGATCTTGTTCCAGTCTTCCTCTGTTCTTCAGCAACCCAGGTATTATATCCTTTGAACGAGAACACATCTCTGGATCAAACCACTCAAAGAAGCAACAACCTTTGTTCCTTCCCTGTACCACCATAATATCATCAAAAACTACCATAAACAAGTAGAAATCTACAAATATTAAAGTGGTTGTTACCAGTGGGCAGACTAGAAACCTCCGACCTGGGTTGGAATCTGTCCATGAGGTCTGAACTCGACAGAGCTTCCCACAATGGCAATGCTTTCGTTTTCGACCCTCCATCGCAACTTCAGTTCAATTGTTGAAGGAGGTCTTTAGGGTTCACAAGTGTTTGCAATTTGGGACCAATTTTTGCAGAGTTAATTAATACCCATAAATTCTTATATGGACAAATGAACCAAGAAAAATGGCACAATGGGAATCACGTGTGTAAGTTTGACGACTTCTGTTATGGCTGGATGGAATCCAAGCAAAGTGAGACACTATATGGAGTTTCATAGGGGAAAGTGAGACACTTAGAGTTTCAGGGGGGAAACTGAGACTGAAATTGAGTTACAGGGGGTATTTCAATAATTTAGCCTTATAAATATATGCCCCAATAATGAAACTTGATTAGGCCAGAATTCACACTTCTTACAATTCGCAAATAGTTTCTTCATTCTTAAAATTTCTTAAAACTTATCTTAAATGCTTCCCGTGTTCCTCTTATGTCTTGGAGTATACCAAAATGTCATCGATGAACACAATAATGAACTTATCCAAATATTCTTTAAACACTCAATTTATGAGGTCCATGAAAGTTGCTAGCACGTTCGTTAAACCAAATGGCATCACCAAAAATTCATAATGTCTGTACTGCGTGCGAAAGGTAGTTTTAGGTACATCCTCCTTTCTAACTTTCAACTAATGGTAACCCGATCTAAGATCAATCTTTGACAAAACACTTGCTTCTTATAGGTGATAGAATAAATCTTTTATCCTTGGGAGTGGATACTTGTTCTTTATAGTGTCTCGGTTGAGTACTTAGTAGTCGATACACAACCTCATCACCCCATCCTTCCTTTTAACAAATAACATTGGTGCTCATCGCAGTGAGACACTTGGTGCCAATCGATAATGGGGTTTCAATATAGGAGTCGTGCGTGGTAAAAATTCAATTGCGAACTCACTTTCGCGATCAGGTGGTAATCCTTGTGTGTCGTTTGGGAACACATATGTGTAGTCCCTAACCACAAAACTATTCTGCATCTGAGTCTCTTCCTTCTTAGCCTCATACACATTACTTAAGAAGCCCACTCTCCCTTTCCATAACAACTTCTTAGCTTGCAATGCCGATATCACCATTGGTAGTGATTACACTTTAGCACCAACAATACAAAACTCAACTTTGTTAGGTGGTTAGAAAACAATCTCTTTCTCAAAGCACTTCACCATGGAGCAATGAGTGGATAACCAATCTGCTCCAAACTCTTTATTCGTTATAGTCATTGCACAACCCTTTAGCACCTCCTTGTAATTTAATAACTCCCCGGAAGGGGTGGCCACATAAAATTCTAATTCTAACTTAACAAGCATACCACTAATTTTTCTAGAAAATCTAGAGGATACAAAAGAATGTATAGCTCCATTATCAAATAAGGTAAAAGTAAGTTGTCCAGATATTAGGATTGTATCCACCTTGTTCATAGTTAGGGCATAAACTCTTCCTTGTACACTTCTGCCTTTATGTGTTCGCCCTGATCTTCCTTAGCATCTAGGCAGTTTTGTATGAAATGTCCAATCTTTCCAAACTTGAAGCATGCCTCAGTCTTCTCATGACAGGTTTCCTCATAATTCTTACTACACGTGTCACAGATTGGGATGTCCCTCTTCTCTATGCCACCAACTTTTGTCTTTTTGCCTACCCATTCTGATTATCATACCCCTTCATGTTACCCTTGTTCCATGGTCTCTCCTGTGCAGAGCTTTGTCCCTTGTCCTTCGTTTCAGCAACTACGATTGGCTTTTTTGTCTTGTCTAGAATTTCTGCTTTCCTTAAGACAACACCATAGTTGGGAGCTCTATAACTATAATAGCTCTTCTTATTTAAGCTCTCATACCTCTCTCAAGCCTCATAGCCTTGCGTTCTTCAATGTCCACCAAGTGAGGCATAAATCTCATCAACTCTTCTAATTTTCACTATACTTTAACACCGTCATTGATCCTTGAGTGAGTTGGATAAACTCAACTTCCATGTCAGCTTTCAAGGGTGATGGGAAGTATTTGTCATAGTGACCTTTTGTGCCTTGCCCCTTTCTTAAGCATAAAGGTTGCACAAGTGACCTTTTGTGCATCCAGGTAGTCAATATAAATGAAAATACTCTCCAACTCGATGATCCATTGCTCAGTTGCAAGGGGGTCTCTCTTACCTTCGAAAACCGGGGTCGATTCTTCCTAAATTGTTCCATCACTCTGCCTGACCTTCCAATCCCTCTTTGCATGGTATTCTCCCATGTAGTCATCATGTTGGAAAAAACCTGTATGTTATTCAGGACTCCTTCCTGGCCGCTTACCCCATAATTGCCCCTACATCTTCTAACCATAACTATGTCTTTTTAGACAATAAAAGACACATATGTCTTAGTTTAAGTAATGAGGAAACATACAAGTAAAGAAACATCAATTTCCAATACTAACTTAATATAATACAACACACAAAATGCCAATGGCCAATCCAAAACTTAGATTCGTACACGTCACAACAAAGTTAACAAATGGGTAATTTTCACTTTACTATGCTAAAGTTTACCATGTTTTAGAGTTCAATACGTCAAGTTTTTTTCATCTCAGTTGCATACACAAAGTTGATTTTCCTACCATTTTCATACTTTCCATTACTCTTGTCATTAATAAGTATGTTAACTACTGACATGGCAATAAATATGCCACGTACACCCACTCATATGGTGCCACATGGTTTGACAAAATAAAATAATAAAATAAATTTAATTAATTAATAAAAAATGTAAAAAGTATATATATTTACAAAAATAAAAAATAAAAAATCATAAATCTTTCTTGTACTACCTCCTTCCCTCCCACCCTATCACACAACCATTAACCTAGAAAGTGACTTAATAATGGTTGAAACCTAAAAACTAAAATCCATTAACCTTCAAATTCATCACCTTGCGTACCATGAGGCTTTGAGAACCTGAGGTGAGTGAGAAAGAATTAGCTTATAAGGTGGGACTTGATGGCGGCTATGGCTTTGTCTTTCTTGATAGAAGGAGAGAGAAAGAGGAGGGGATGGGCAGTTACTAGAGGGTGAGGGTGGGCGGTGGTGACGAGAGGTTAGGGTGGGGTTGGGTGGCGGTGAGGAGATGGTGGGGTGCTAGGGTTTAGGAAAGAAGATGATAAGCTAGGCAGCCCACCATCTAAATGGCCTAGTCTTCAATTTTTTCAAATTGGATGGATAGGCTAGGCAGAAGAAATTTCAAATTGGTTTTGGCAAATTGGTTGGTGTTGGGTTGAAACTTGTCTGTTTCTGAAATTTCAAAATGGGTTAAAAGATGTAAAACAATTTGAGCCACACAAGATCATTAAAATAGATCCAACGGTTGAGCGCCTCATCCCTCAAAAAACACTATTTGAAGGATCTATCAATTGAAGGGGACTGATATATATATATATATATGTTTGCGATCTAAAGCTGTAGCAACATGAAGATGGAGTTGGAGTTGGAGGGAGCTTAAAATATGATAGAGATATGAATTATGTCTGGTCGTTGGTTAGTGTTTCAGCAGAATCTTCAGAATTGGGCAAAGTCTCAGTGGAAGGGGAGAGGGGGAGGGGGTGGGTGGAGGTAGGGCCGGCCCTGACATTTTGGTGGCCCATGGCCAATAATTAAATGAGGCCCTTAGTATATATGTTTTTTTTTGTTTTTGTTTTTTTTTGTTTTTGATTTTGCTCATGCCTTTTTCTATTTATGATAGGGGTCAAAGCCCCAGAAAACAACTAAAACTGCTTAAATAGAATAATTTCATTCAACTAACCAAAAAAACAAAAAAACAAAAGTACATGATCCATAAACAACAAAAATCATATTTCATAGAGCTTCTAAATTTCAACAAAACAAAACAAAAGTTCTCAAATGGCTTAGTGGCTCTTCAATGGGGCTTAGTTCTCAAGTGCCTCAATTGGGCACAAAAAGCTACTTTGACTTCCACTCCATCATCTACATATCAAAAAACAAAAGCAGTAACATTAAAAGTACAAACAATCACTGATAGGACCTGCCACGAATTCCTCGGAACCGGGGATGAATCCTGTGGAATATCTGACATTGTACTGATGTCTGGCCCACATACTAAAGAAATAAGACCTTCTGCCAAAATTTCGGCAGAGTCTCCTTTGAAAATTGGATATTTTCCAAATTTCTCAACCTGTTAAAAATACATTTAAACATCCCAACAAGCAGCATGCACAAGATAATAACTTGCCACTAACATCAATGGCCTCTGGCCTTACAATCAACCCTAACATGGGCGACATTAGAGCATTCCAACAAAATTTAGTTTACAACAGAATATAAAGTTTAACGGAAGTGAAAACGAATAAAAGAGTGTCCTACAAAATCTGGGTTGTGGTTGTTGATTTGGAGATGTACAAGGGTTTTTCGATATGGGTTTGTAGATTTCTGAGTTTTTTAAAATATGAGTTGAGAATAATCTCTAGATTTAATATGGGTTTGGAAAATATCATGTGAATTATTGTTGTTGTGTTGGTCTGGTATCTGACATGGTTTTTTAAGAATTGATTTTAAGATTTCTGCTAAAAGTTGAGATTACATCTCCAGATTTGATATGGGTTTGAAAAAATTCATGTGATTTACTTATTATTGTTGTTGTTGTGGTATTATCTGATATGGGTTTTGAATGTGGCTTTTAAAATTGATTGCAGCCACACAAATATTTAAATATATAAAAAATGCTATTGTTGATATGCATCCAACCAAAAATGCAATCATATTCAGTGTTGAAATAAGAATAATGAGTAGAACTTTTTGGTTGATGACTTTACACTGTTCTTCATGGACAATGGCAAGTGTGGCTTGTGGAATACCTGGGTTTCCATTTATGTCAATATTGCAACCATATGAGGAGGAGCTTTGAAGGACGGAGCAAACGAGATTGATATTTTTCTTCATTATGAATCATTTGCCAATCAAGAGCTTTGAAAGAGGCAACAAACATGTTCTGTTTTTTGTCATTATATTGTTTGTAGTCTTTTTGGGGGTGGATGTAAGCTTTTCTGTTTAGATGAATAGTTGTTGGGGTCAATTTCTGCAATTTATTGAAGTTCATAATTAGCTTTCCATGATTTAATTTCATATATCTTTAATCACGGCTGATGAAGGTTTAAAGTTATCAATTTTTGTTGTTAGAAGTAGAAAATATTTCATTCGTTCCTTACTAGCTTCTTTCACAAGGGTTTTTCCTTTTTTTTTTTTTTTTTGGAAAAAGGCCCCCGCCGGGGCGGCCGATTTTTGGAAAACTTGAATGGCATTCTTTTAATTTAGATTTCTTGTTTCCTGGCGAGTCTCACTCTCTATTTTCTGTACACAAATTTATTGAGGGTTTAGACAGGATGGGAATGGATTTAATAGAAACTGGAAATCGAGATGCATTCAAACAGTATCTGTCGGAGTTTGATAACACCATTCATTTGTAGAGGATCAGTAACTTGGGGATTATTTTCTGTCTTGTGAGTTTTGCTACCATAATTGGAATGATTTTCTTTTTAGTTTCTCTTCCTGTTGGTTTGAATGGTCT
>NC_024133.1:2848680-2869061 GCF_000346735.1 Prunus mume | reverse complement strand
AGGAAGAGGACAACATGTTGGTTGTTTTGGTACCAGCCTTGCATTGATTGGTGGTCGGATGCGATGGTGGCCGGTTGTGCTGTGTCGTGTGAAGGGGAGGTGGGCTTGGGGAGAGAGAGAGAGAGAGAGAGAGAGAGAGAGAGAGAGAGAGAGAAGAAAGAAAATATGATTTTAACAAACCCATTTCAAAATATTTACGATTATGCCATTATGCTTCCATTGATCGTAACTTTTTTCGTTACAACTCTGATTTGAGCGTACTACGTGCCTACGGGCTCATCTAAATACGATCTACGTTATGGTGTCATTCTTTTCCCCAGAATCCTTTCGGATTAAAAAGTGACCAAAATAACCCTTTCCCCTAGATGCAAAATTGTAATTTCGTAATTTATTAAATTAATGAAATTAAACGATTCCTTAAATTAGGGTCAGGATGTTACAATCACTAAAAAATTCTTGATCTTCTTGCATTTTGAGGAGCAAAATCATCAATAACCTCTTCAAAATTAATATTTTCCAACATATTATTTTCAATGCATAAGATTGCCAATCCATTTAACCTTTCTTGTGACATAGTTGATAGCAAATAAGATTTTATTTATTTTAATTTCAAAAAACTTCTTTATGCAAATGCCACAGTTACTGGCAGAGTCAATATAAATTTATAAGCAATTGAGACATTTAGAAATCAATCCACAACTTTTAAAACTCAAGAACTTCAATGGGTATCTTTGATCAAAGGTTTCTTGCGGAACTCTTAATCAAGAATAATAAGGAACACAATGATTATGGAGAATGGAATAGAATCAAATGAAAACTGATTTCTTAATTCATTCTAACATTCTATTATACAGAATGAGTTTTCTAAAAATGGAAAACTAAAAATAGCAATTGATTTTAAACCTTACGTCATGTATGGTTTAAAAAGTTTAATTAATATAAACCTTTAAGTTTGAGCGGTTTCAAATCCATTAGGTTTGAACTGCAAACTTTTAATGGATTTATAATAATTAAATAAAATGATAATTAAGTAACATAATATAATATGGATAACATAATATAATATGGATTTAATATCATATTGTATTACGTACGAAAGATCCACCTGGATCATGGCTCTCCATTTTAGGGAAGCTGAAGCTCCTGCGAAAGCTAAAACTGCAAATGAGGGAACTCTTGAATTCCTTTTCCTTGCGAAAACATTTTGACTTGCTTGGCAACTGCCCCTTTCTTCTAATGCGATAGGATTATATCTAGCCACACCGAGTCGTAGTGGCTTTCTTCTCAAGAATGCAGTCTTCCATTAATGGGTCTTCCCTCTCAAACCATAGATCGTCCAGCGGGGGAAGTCAAGAATCCTTAACGTCTTCATCATCATCCAATAATGATGGCTCAAAGGGTTTTAAATACTCGACATTTATTACCAAATACATCTGCATGTAAGGTGGCAGCTCAAGTCGAAATGCATTCTCTCCATTCTTTTCCAAGATCTTGAATGGCCCATATCGAATTGGCTTTAATTTCCTTCCTACACTATGTAATCTTTCCTTGCTGAGTTTTAACCAAACTAGATCACCTGCTTTGAAGTCATGTTGGAGCCTATGTCTGTCATGTCGTGCTTTGTATCACTATTGTGACTTCTGTAATTGCTCCTCAACTTCTTTATGGATCTTCGAAATGCACTCCAAGAGTCGCTGTGCTTTTAGCATATCATCATTTTCTTCTCCATTTTTCTTGTCACCAACTAAGAAGACCATATCAAATGGACTCGAAGATAGGTAGCCTAAACAGACTTCGAAAGGTAACTTCAAAGTAGAACTATGAATTGCCCTATTAAAGGCAAATTGTAGATAAGGTAAACTCGCATCCCAAGTATGAGGATGCTTAGAGTTATATCCTCTCAATAGATGTACCATGGTCCGATTTACCACTTCTATTTGTCCATCCATTTGAGGATGAAAAGCAGTACTATTTTTCAGCTTTGTGTCCATCAATCCCCATAAAGACTTCCAAAAATGACCAAGAAATCTGCTATCTCGATCCAAAATGACTGAAGTAGGTAACCCGAAATGTTTCCAAACATGGTGGAAAGATAACTTTGCGGCACCTTCTCCTGAGATTGTTATCTTACAAGGAATTAGGATCACCATTTTGCTGAATCTGTCCACCACAAAAAACAAGTAATCAAATCCAGTGGTAGTTGTAGGCAAACCACCCAAGAAATCCATTGAGATACTTTCCCAGGGCCTATTTGGTACCGGAAGTGGTGTATATAACCCCAACTTCCTTGATGGTTTTGAGGTGTTGCATAACACACAACCTCGAATAAAACGAGAAACATCCAAATGCATCCAAGGCCAATAAACATAACGTTGTAGATTGAGGAGGGTTTTGTCAACTCTGAAGTAACCTGCACATCTAGAAGTATGAGCCTCCCTGATCCATTGCAATCGGTCTCCATTTTTGGGGATGCATAGTTGTTTTCCCCTGAACATCAAGCCATCCTTCATCTCAAATTGGCATGGCTTCCCACGTTGTAGCTTATCAAAGAACATTCTGAATTCTTTATCACTATCATAACTTGTTATGTCACCACTACAAAAATTGAAATAGACGACGGGAAACCACCGTCGTCTAGAAGGTTTTCCAACCGTCGTGAAATCAACATCCATCTTTTGTACAAAAAACAACGGCGGTTAATACCCGACGTTGTTAAGGCATTCAACGTCCAGATTTATTACGAACCGACATGTAATTACTATATAATTAGCCTAAAATGAAATCTTCAACAACATTAGACGATGGTTTTATGAAAACTGAGACGTCTAAAGAGTGTTACATGTCAAGATCAAAAGAAGAACCGATGTACAGATAATTATCCACGTCCCTAAATGAAGGAAAAAAGACTTGGATAAGCTAGAAACCATTGTGGTTAATTTATACTACGTTAAACAAACAAAGAAACCGATGTCTAAAACATAAACGACGATGTGCACACAAACCAACAGAAGTTTAAAGAGTATTACATGTCATTTGTCTATCAATAACTGCCGCAACATGACATAACCACGTCTTGCACCTGGCATCACCGACGCTTATGTAATTATCCAAGTCGCGAAATATAATAAAAACTGACATGTTAAGTTTATTCCACGTTTGTTTCTTGCGAGAATCATCGTTCAAATTGTACAAAGAAGGCCCCGTTGACAGAGTTAGACATCACTTTTTCTGAATAACTGACGTTTAAAAGATTTAAAATGACATAATATTACTCAATATCAATGTACAAAATTGTACCCACGTCGGTTTTTGTCAAAGGATGACGTTATAAATAATATTGAAGGCGTGGATAGGAAAACAACCCATGTGGATTATATATTCAACATCCATGGCATTAAAATAAAGGACGTGGTTAATTATTTCACTATGTCTAGAGATCCACCTGTTTGACGTTGTAATTGCTTACCACGTCGGTTTTGATTACATAATGACGTGGTTGTCCTTTTAAAAGTCGCTTGTTTAACCTTCCTTGATGTATGTATGCTCGGAGACGTCAGCTGTTTTAGACTAGCCGACGTGCAGAACATCTGTCACAACAGTTAATGGAACTGAGCGGCCTTTATTTCGCGCTTTAGACGACGGTTTATGTTAAGAAAACCGACTTGATTTCTTTTTCAGATGTTTGTTTTTTTTGTTTTACGGTCTTTTGCCTTTTTAAAAGCTGACGTTGTTTTTATTTTAGACGTCTGTGTTTCCAATTTTTTTACTGGACCATCGTACTTTACAACTTTAACCCAGCTTTTTTATTTTTGATTTGTCGTGCCCCAAGCATGCATAATGAAAATGTGATCATAATTAAAATGATGTATAGAATTATTAATTAATGTCATACAATTAACTGAATAACTAATGTCATACATTATAACAATCAATCAATCCATATATCTTCACACCCATCTCTAATATTTTCATTCCCAAACTCACCCACTAGGTCATCAAATGTGTTAACATTTGGTATCCCTCTAGTAAATGGCTCACTCTCAAGTCTAGTATCACCTAACACATCATCACCAATAACATCATTATATTCTCTATTAGGCATTGATAACACTACTGACCAACCACGATGCATTGGGTCGTCAACATAAAATACTTGTTTGACTTGAGAAGCCATAACAAATTGGTCATTCCTATGTCCAATTTTACTAAGATCTATAAGGGTAAATCCAAGTTTGTCGACTACAAGGCACGAAGTGTAATCTATCCAATCACACCTCAAGACTGGGATTCTAAACTTTTGATAGTCAAGATCCCAAATTTCTTGAATAACACCTTAAAAACCTATATTGGAGACAATCCTTGGCACTAGCAACTTGCATAGTATGTGCAAGTAAATAAACTCCACTATTTTGGACAATTAGCACATCATCTTGTGCCTTGATGTTAAATTTAATACAATTAATAAGATAGCTCCTATATGATGGCACTACCATGCTTGGATCAGCTGCTAGCCACCTCAAATCTTATGATACGCCATTATGCTCTTCCCCATTAAGTTCACTTTGAACCAGCAAATTAATCATATATATCTTAATTCAATATAACATATAGAATGGAAGAAAATTAAAAGTTGAATATGCATGTCATTCAATAACATATATATTCCTTAAAGTGGAGCCATTGAATGAAAGTGCTATTGTACTTATCTTGCAGCCAGTTTGTTCTTTTTCTAAATTTTGGATAAGTGGTCTTGATGTGGATCATATGTTCCCTACATTGACATGAAAAAATCAAGCATTATGGTCCCTTATATATAAGATAAACATAAGGAATAATAATATTTAAAATGACTCCATATGAAAAATAAAAGTTATACATACTCGATATAAGGTAGGACTTCCTCCGTATTCTCCAAGACATATAGATGTACTTGGTTCAACGAGTCCCGATCAACTAAGTTTACTGTACAACTTGATAATGGCTTCAAAACTCCCACCTTCTGGATTGAAGGCACTCCAATTATACTAACATCAGATAAATGCTCGGTGCAAAACTCTATAGCTTCTTCAGCTATATACCGCTCAGCAATGCAACCTTCCAGACGCGTACGGTTTTGAACATACCCTTTTAGAACTTTCATATACCTTTCAAATGGATACATCCATCTAAAATATACTGGGCTATATAAACGAAATTCTTTGACAAGATGTACTCCTAGATGAACCATGATATCAAAGAATGAATGGGGAAAGTACTTCTCACGCGAACACAAAGTAACTACTACATCTTCTTCCAACTTATCTAGCTTGGAAACATCTACCGTCTTTGCACATATAGCATTGAAGAAGAAGCACAATCAAGTTATTGCATACCTTGCAAGGCTACTCCAAAACAGAAGAAATTGCCACAGGGAGCAATTGTTGCATCGAGGTATGACAATCATGAGATTTAAGTCCAATAAGTCTTGAATCTTTTAAGGATACAAGATTTTTTATATTTGAACAATCTTCAGGGACCTTCATACCATTGAAATAATCGCAAATCGCTTTCTTTTCTGCCCTTGACAAATTCTAAGGCCCTAGAGGCAAGTGAGTACGTCTTTGTCCATACTCGGGTTGCAAAGCAGTTTTGACCCCCATGTTCAATAAATATAACCGAGCAGGAATCCCATCTTTATTTTTTCCAAGGATCTCCAGCAATGTACCAATGATACTATCGCAAACATTCTTCTCAATATGCATAACATCTAGGAATACCTTACATGAAGGTATTTCCAATACTCTAGATCAAAGAATTTTGATTTCTTCTTCCAACAAACTATGTCACCATCATTCTCGCCAACACTTCCTCCATTTTTTGAGCCCCGTATGTAATTAATATCTTCAACCATGTGCAACACTTTTTTTCCGTTTAATGGCTCGGGAGGCATGCTATATTCAGGTTTTCCATTAAAAGCTACACGCTGCCTCCGATATGGATGATTGATTGGTAACCATTTTCTATGCCCAATGTAACAAATTTGTTGGCCATTTTTCAACCTATGACTAGGTGTATCATCGGCGCATATTGGACAAGCTTTATATCCTTTAACGACACAACCAGATAAGTTCCCATAGGCAGGAAAATCATTAATTGTCCACAGTAATACACCTTTGAGTGTAAAGTATTCTCCTATATGTGCATCATACACTCCTCTAATCCCATTCCACATAGATTTTAAATCATCAATTAAGGGCTCTAAGTAGATGTCTATATCATTTCCAGGCTGTTTTGGACCGGAAATCAATAAGGTCAACATCATGAACTTCCGTTCCATGCATAGCCATGGTGGGAGATTATATGTAACTAAGATAACTGGCCAACAACTGTATCTGCTACTTAAAAGAACTGTGGGGATTGAATCCATCAAATGAGAGAGCTAATCTCAAGTTTCTCGACTCTTTACCAAACTCGGACCATTTATGAGCAACAAGTTTCTAAGGTGGGGAATCTACTGGATGAGACATTTGACCGTCAACTGATTTTCTAGCAGCATGCAAAGTCAAACTCTTAGCTGTCTTATGTGATTGAAACATCCTTTTAAACCTTGGAATTGGAGAAAAATACCACCCCACCTTCGCTGGCACACCCTCTTTCAAGATTGCATCTTTGCCTTCCTTCCACCTTGAGACACCACAAGTAGGACAATTAGTTGAATCTTCATAATCCTTCCTATACAAGATGCAGTCACTGGGACATGCGTGGATTTTCTCATAAATCATCCCTAAAACAGACAATGTATTTTTTGCCTCGTACATAGAGGAAGGTAGTGTATTTCCTTATGAAAGCAACTCTCCTTGAAGTATCAATAATTCTGTAAAACAAACACCACTCATCCCATGTTTTGCTTTCAAATTATATAACTTCACCAAAGCCGACAACATCGTGTACTTACTACTACCAGGGTACAAGAGTAGATCTCCATCCCCAATCACATTGGCAAACTCATAAGGATCAAATCCAATATCGCCTAAATCATTATCATTCATCCATACTTCTTCAGAAACAAAACTGAACCTACTTTGCTCATCTTATTCCACATTTCTACTAGCATTAGTAGTCCATTCCCAAGGTTCTTCGTGCCATGTCCAATCTTATAGCTTTGGTCAATTCCATTGAAGTATAAGTGGTCCCTTATAATTCCAACTCCAAACAATCGAATATTCCCACATTTAACACATGGACAATGAATATGAGTTGTATTTCCAAGATTTTCTACAGCAAAATTCTAAAATCCTTCCACACCTAACTCATATGTCTTCGATCTTCTATCCGCATGCATCCATGACTTATCCATCTCACACACTATAAAATCATACATATAATAAAGTGAAAAGACCAACAATGAAACACTACTATATTGACAGAGAAGAGAACACAGTGGAAAAAAATTAAAAAAAATTCCACAAGAATCAGTCGACGGTTTTTACAAAATAATCGTCGTGTAACATAGATTAAGATGATGACTTGTCTATTTACTATCGTCTTTAAACAACCTAGCAAGATATTTGTATTCTTTTTGAAGAACCAGGTCTGGGTTATGGTCGCCTAACGACGACGACGTAGTAAATAAAAAGTCGTGGTTCACAAAAAACCAAAGCTGAATTTTTCTATCCCCATTCCTTTTCAAAGAACCCTTAACAGAATGCAAACATCAAAACATAAAAGAACCCATATATAACTCCTAATCAAGAACCCATAGCTCCCAAAACATAAAAGACCCATATTAAGAAACCAAAGTTGAGAGAATATACAAACTAATAGAATATTTAGAGAGATCTGAGAGAATATACAAACTAAGAGAATATTGAGAGAGAGAGCTGAGAGAATATATACAAACTAATAAGAGAACATTGAGAGAGAGCTGAGAGAATATACTTACATGGATATTGAGAGAGAGCTGAGAGAAAATATCAAATGCTTGAGAGAGCTCAGAGAATATACCCAATGCTTTGAGAGAGAGCGAAAACTTTAAGACAGAGAAAACTTTAAGACAAATTTACGTTGAAGAGAGAGAAGGAAATACTTTAGGGTTAAAGGGAAATTCTAAAAATTTTAGATCCCGGTCAAAAATTTCAAAAGACTGCGTTTATTAAAGACGACGGTAAATACAACCCAGTCGTCGTTTAATTTTAGATTTACAACGACAATTATGTTACACTGACGCCGTTGTAAAGTGTTTTGATGTTGACCATACAAAAACCGACGCCTAAAGTATTAAATAATTAGATTTGGTGTGCGTTTCCTGGGATTCAAACGCGCATAATTGACCAAAAAGAGGGAGAGAAAACCGGCGTCATTTCAATAAAACCTAAACCCTAAACCCTAAGCTACAGACTCCTTACAACAATGCCTTCTATATTAGAAGGCTAAAATCCATATTAAATAATTTTGAATTTTATGACCACCAATGGATCACATAAACCTTAGGGTTATGTTATGGAAAGTATAATGACTGTTGTGCTTTGTCTCTAAATCTTTTTGAATTTTGTTGTCACTTCTGATTTTGAAATCTAAAATTAAAATTTTCAGGCATGTAGGGGGGAGATATTGTCTCAATGAGTGCATAGAATTTGTCGGTTTATTTTTTGGATTTTTTTTAATATATTATGAATATTAGTAATTAAATACAAATAAAAATATTTTAAAGATTTAGGGGAAATAAAATCTTTCAACGAGTGCATGGTAGTTGTCAGTTTATTTTATGGAATTTGTTTTGAAATTATTATGAATATTATGAATAAAATATAAAAGTCATACAAAAATTAAATGAGAAATGTACATAACCGACGTTGCATCCGTTTACAACGTCGTTAAATAACACATGACGCTGTCCTAGAACACATTAGACATCGTAATGTACTCACTGACATGGTTAGTAAGTTACAACGTCAACCTTTCTGAAATCGACGTGGGTAGAATTTACACCGTCAATTATTATGTTGATGAACGACATTGTTTAGATATACAACGTCACATTTTAACCTGTAATGGACGTTGTATGCCTTTAACACGTCCTTTCTGTTGTACTAAAGGACGTAGTATATCTATACAATTTTTTTTCGTAGATTTCAGTTTTAAATAATTTAATTTGAAAAATATTTTTAGTTGTATTTAATTACTAATGAGTGCATGGTAGTTGTCAGTCTATTTTATGGAATTTGTTTTGAAATTATTATGAATATTAGGAATAAAATATAAAAGTCATACAAAAATTAAATGACAAATGTATATAACCGATGTTGCATCAGTTTACAATGACGTTAAATAACACATGATGTCATCCTAGAACACATTAGATGTCGCAATGTACTCACCACCGTGGTTAGTAAGTTACAACGTCAACCTCTTCTGAATAACCGACGTGGGTAGAATTTACACTGTCGATTATTATGTTGATGACAACGTTGTTTATATATACAATGTCACATTTTAACTTGTAACAGACGTTGTATGTTTATACAAATTTTTTCGTAGATTTCAGTTTTATATATTAACCATTGTGTATATCAACCTTAAATGACGTTTTCGAGAAATGCCGTCGAATATTTCTTTCCCGCTATAATAAGACGACGGTTGTTTATAGATATGAGACGTCGGGTTTTTGGGAATTAATTTAAATTTTTATGAGTTATTTTCATTTTATTTCATTTATCAACATAAATATCTTATATATAAAAAAATAGAAACAAAAATATATTTCATTTGATTTTTTTAATGAATGTTCAATTAATTACCAAAAATATGTTTATATACAGTATCAAAAAATTAAAATAAACCTAAACATTTTAAAAATAAATTATATAACTTATTGTTATGTAATTGTTTGTTCACGAATTCTGCCCATTCCAGCTTGACTTCGTCAATATGTTCTTGAGCATACACAACTGGTTCCTTTTTCTTGTCAAACTGCAAATAAAGAACAAAAACCGACGTGTTATAAATATTAAAATGACGGTTTTGAAAGAAAACGTCGTGGTATTAAAATAAAGAAATTATATCTTAAATTTTACCTTCTTCTCACATGCTAAGCCTGGATCATGAATTATATCTCTCATGAAACGCATCATGTAATAGACGCACTCTACATTTGTTGGTTGTCTAGGAGTGCCTTGTAGATTTTTCCATATGGGTGATTTACGTGATGATTGTTTGCCTGTGTGAGAGTTATACATTTTGATTGAACTGTTTCAAGAAAACAAAAAGTGTTAATGACAAAACTAAAAATCAGCATAAAAAATATTAACAGTCGTGGTAAATAAGTGAAGACGACGGTTTTGTAAAACAAATGCCATCGTATTTTATTTCAAACGTTGGAAAATAAGAACCGTCGTTGTGTATCATTCTAACGTCGGTGACGAAGAAAAACGATGTATAACCAAAGTTGTTTTTAAGTGAAAGTTGAACAGAAAAAATTAAAACGTCATAAAATGAAAAACACAAACGACGTGGTATTTCAATTAAGGCGACGGTTTCAAGAAAATACTGACGTTGTAAATGATTTCAAACATCGGTTGTAATATACTGTCATTGTGTTTTCACTACAACATCGGTATTTGAAAAAGCTGTCGTATCATCAAAATGCAGAAATAAAAAATCTTAGATTTTCATAAATAAACTTACGTATTCACTATATTTCTCATGTCCTCATCAATAGAGCAGTTTGGCAATGAATCCATGTAATAGACTCTCTCCTTAGCTGGTCTCACAATTATTAACACCCAATGACCCCTACACAAAATGATCCATATAGATTAAATATACTACCAAAAAAAAAAAATACAAGGGACCAAGTATAGAAGGGGACTAACTCTGGATTATAAGGCACCAAGTAAAATTGATCCCCATCTGCGTTTTTCAGGAAGTCTGAGATATGTTTTGAATGGTGAGATAACATTCCAGATTGAGAGCTAACTTGTCTAGGGTCCATGAGGCCAACAAGGTTTACCATATTTGTCATTTTAAAATAGTCAATGAAATTCAATTAAATGAGATTTTAATTTAAAGAAAGGAAATGTAAAAAAAAAACAAAATTGGATTTCTAGAATTACCTCATGTATAGTGCAATCACTGTGGATCCAATCTCAACCATCGAAGTGAACTATAAAATGTCTTCACTCAAGAGCTAGGTATCATGATCAGTGCCAAACACTTCCTCTGGCATGTGAATTCTAATGGTCTCGTAAGCAGGCTTCAGCTTGGTCTCGACATATTGGCATAGGGCTAACAGAGGAGCTGGCATGTCAAGCTTTGAGAGATCCTGTAACAAGAAATAAATAAAGAAATAAAAGTTAGTTTGTACGTGAAGTAAAATTAACGACTCCAACAAATCAACAAAAACGAAGTGGTATATAATATCAACGATGGTTTCTAGAACATATTGACGGGTAAAGGTTATAGATGACGGTAAATACATAACAGTCGTGGTGTAAATGTTATAACGTCGCTACACAATAGAAAGGTCGTCTATGTTAAAATAGACGACGGGTTGTAAAATAAAACCCGACGTCTATTTAAAATTTAAAAATCAGAAAAAATCAAATGGAAGAGATTTTACCGTTTCATCTTGACGGTTTTCGGTAGCATCAGCATCAGCATCCACATCATTCGTGGGATTGTCTTCCTCCAAAACAAGGGCTCTCACATTAGAGCAGCTTGCTTTGTTAGACATTGGATTTTTTGGGCTTTGCTCTTGAGGAATTGGAGGATTTGGAGTAATTGGAGTAATTGGTGTAGTTGGAGTTTTACCGAGCAGGTTGGGATCAAAGTTGGGAATTTGTTGACTGAATTGTTTCAACAAAATTTTCCTCTCTGCTCTGACTGCCTCCATAACACCTTCCTTTGCCTTGGCCTCCATATTTTTGGTTTCCTCTCTCACTGCCTCCATAACACTTTCCTTCAATTTGTTAGCAAATTTTACTCTTTGTTGTCTCGGCAAATTGAAGAATTAAGTTGGGGAAACCCCAGCTCCAACACCTCTGACTCTCCCACCATGCTCAGGGGTTCCCAAAGCCAAGGTCAAAACATCGTTGCTCTCAAAGACAGTCAGAGTGCCCTCGGAGACTTGTTTTTTCAAATCATCCTAAAGTGAGAGAGAGAATGTTAGTGAGTGAACAGATAGTAAAACGGATTAAATAAATAAATAAATAAAATATTAACCGACGTGGTAAAGAGGTTAAGACGACGGTTTATTTAAAAAACGGATGCAGAAAATCATTTAATACGTCGACCCAAAACAACCGTCGTTTTGTATATATTAAAACTTCGGTCCGTGAAAAAACCATCGTTTATTTGACATTAGAGATAAAAATACTTAACCAAAATATTCATTGATCCATAAATAGTGTACAACCCAATTGCTGAGAAATAGAGAGGGAGAGAGAGTGTGTGTGCGTGTGAATATGAAGAAAGTTCAAAAGTTAATTTAAAAAACCTAACACAGAAACACAAAACCGTCATTGTAATTCAATACAGACATCGGTTTCATAAAAATACTGACATTATATGTTTTTTAAAAGGCGGTAAATAAAAACCGTTGTGGGGTTTCATGTCTAACGACGGTTACTTAAAAGATTGACGTTTGAATGAAAAATAAAACCTCTATTTTACAAGTTTAGAAAAGAGTCAGTGAGAATTACGATTAATTTTTCCTTCTCTACAACCTTTGGATCATGGATGTTTCCCTGTTTATCTTCTCTTATCTTCTTCCGTAGCAGAGATCGATTGATTTCTTCAACGGGCATGGTTTCTTCCAATTGATCCTCCAAACCAACATACCCTTTTCGAGACAACCTATGGTTGTACTCGCATTTCTCCCTTCTTTGTGACTGCTCAGAATGCACAGCCTCAACATCTGGGCATAATCTTGAAGCTACAAAGGCATCCCATTGCGATTTCTCTATGAAGTTGTAAAGCTGAGGGGGTTCTTTTAACTTCTCTTTCTCATTTGCGAATGGAAGGATAAACTGCCTAGTTAAGGTAGACTTAAAATCCTTCCATTTTTTGGCAGTAGATGATAGCACCATCTTCTTGCCCCCTTCCCCAACAACATAAGCCATTTGAACAGCTTCCCAAATCTACTCCTTCAGGTCCTTGGGAAATTGAGTCCATTTCTTGTCCACAAGAGGGACTCTTGTGTGTGCCAAAACACTAATGTAACTCTGCATCACAATAGCAGCCTTGCCATGTGGTCTGCCACTTTTATTGTACTCAACCATAGGCTTAATCTTCTGGATTTTCCTTTTCACATCATAGCTCACTGTGTTGATACGGCGAGTCGATTTCGTCACTTCATCAAATGTCACAGAGCTTGGGTCTTTCTCGGAGGATGAAATAAATATCATCTTCTTTGTGGGATTTCTTGGAACAGATTTGGATTCACCCATTTGTGCCCTTGAAACTTCAATGTCTTTGCCTTGACCTTTTGACGCTTGAGCCTCCTTACTTTGAGATTTCGAAACCATGTTTGGAGAGAAATACAAACTGCAAGAAAAACAACGAGGGTTAGGTAAAATACAGGCGTAAAATGAAAGTTCAGACGACAACAAAAAAACAAAACCATCGTGCTAATCTATAGAAACGTGGATGTGCTAATACGACGTGGTCATTAACTTAAAACAACGGTAATTAAATAAAACCGTCGTTGTATTATAAGTTCATAAATAAAAAAAGCTGCCCAGTTTTCTCTGTTCCAAGTTCATTTCAAATAAGACGACGGTTTTTCTCTTTCAAACGTCGTATTTACTAACACACCACGTCGGTTATTATGAACTGCCGTGATATTGAAATAGGACAAATTTAATTACCGTTGTGGTGTGTCAACAAAAACGTCAAATTTGAGAAAAACCCGTCGTTCTCACATGACCTGTGAGTGGGAATAGTGAAAGATTTGGCCTTTTTAAACTTGATTCTTGTTTCAAACATCAGTGGGACTCATTCAGTGAGAAAATACCTTTGGCTTGCAAAGAAAGTTTTCTTTGGAATCAAATTTTGGAGACGAAGACGAGGAAGAACATAAAAGATAGGGAAATTGAGAATCAGAAACACAGCTTTTCAGAAAATGAGAGAGAAACTGAGAGAAAACTAAAAATTTTAGAGAGAACGTAAAAGTTTAGGTCAGGTGACCAAAAAGTTTATATAGTGTCCCAAAGATCAATACAACGATAGTAGTCATAAAAACCGCCCTAGTATATACTTACCACGATAATAAAATAACATCAACCGACGTGGTTAGTAATAAAGCCATTTGACTTTTTGTATTCTGTAAACGACGTGGTTAGTTGGGCGCTACACGTCAAAGGTTTACTTTTTACAAGTTACCACGTCTTTTTTTTTTTTTTTTTTTTTTTTTTTATGTGGAACCAACGTTGTTTGTCTAAACCTCGTTGCCTTTAGTTTAATGACCGACGTTGTTTGTTTTAACCTCGTTTGTTTTATACGTCTTCCGTGTTTTAAGAACCGATGTAGATGTCTGTTGTTACACGTTAGTTAGTGTAATATAATCGACGTTGATGTGAATATTATTTTATAAATTGAGTTTTTTTCTCGCGTTCTTTTAGTTTCAGTTTTCAATAAGGGTTCCAACTTCTTCTTGCCCTTAGCTCTGTCTCACCTCTTAGGAGGCAATTGTTTGGATGTTGATGTTTGTGCACGTTTGTGTATCTGAAAGACGAAAATGCACACACATCATCAACTTCCAAAAATTTGTCTCTCTGAATGCAAATCTATTTCTGCCGTCGTCAAATTTTAGAAGCAATTGTTTGGATGTTGATGTGTGTGTGCGTTTGTGTATCTGAAAGACACAAATACACACACATCATCAACTTCCAAAAAATTGTCTGTCTGGATGCAAATCTGTGGCTACCGTCGTCAAATTTTAGAGGCAAATTTTTGGATGTTGATGTGTATGTGCCTTTGTGTATCTCAAAGACACAAAGATACACACATCATCAACGTCTAAAATATTGTCTTTCTCTCACATTGGTGGTCCAATTATGATGAGGAATAGAGTTCCATATCGTAAGATTTCGTAACTCTTGAGATCTCAGAAAAATCTGGTTTTCTATATAAATCGTCCTGGTTATTCTCATTTCTTGTCATTAAGTTGATCTACCGACATAGGATACCAAAATTCAAGAAATAAATAGTAAAAAAAATTAATATTAAGACGACAGTTTAGATATAAGATTAGACGTATAAAGCGAATAAATACGACGATGATTTTAACTTCACGACGTATCCCTTGGGATCTTAGAAAAATCTGAATCTGTCGGCGGTTTCTATATAAATCGTCGTGGTTACTCTCAATTCTTGTCATTAAGTTGATCTACTGTCGTAGAATTCCAAAATCCAAGAAATAAGTAGTAAATATATATATATATATATATTAAGACGACGGTTTTGATATAAGGTTAGATGTATAAAGTGAATAAATACGACGGTAATCTTAACTTCACGACTTGGTAAATTTTATTATACGGCATTAATTGAACAAACCAACGTGGTTAGAGTTATAGATACCGTCGTAGTACGCTTCAAAAAATAAGTCGATAAATTTATATTTACCGTCGTTGTACATTTATTTAATACGGCGGTATTTTGTAATATACCGACGTGGATTTTTTTGAAATTATACAGCGCCGAATACGAAAACTTGGTTGTGATTATTACGGAGTAAAAACGGCAACTGTTGTTGTACACCGTCGTCTTTACTTTCTACGTCGGTGGATTCATACCTTTTGCCGTTGTTTGTGGGCTCAGAGTTTACTCTGAGGAAATCCTTTTTCAATAAGACGACGCTTTTTTATTAGGTGCGTCGTTTTTTAAAAACACCCATTGGAATCTCCATTTTTTAGGTGTTTAAGTTAATCATACACAGCGGTTTTATAAAACCATCGTCTTTTCAAACACAATGACGGTTTTCCATTAAACGGTCGTTTTTTTTCTGGTCTTCTTTTTTACTTTTTGTAGTAGTGCGTACTCGAAAAGTACCACAGGTTGGAGTTGCATAGCCACCAATAAAGCGGAATGTCCTGGAGGTCTAGATAACATATCTGCCAACTTGTTTGTAACCCCTTTCTTGTACTTGATGATGATGTTGAATTGTTGCAAGTAGGACATCCACTTCATGTGTTGAGCTTGCCGCAACTTGGACTGTGTTTGTAAGTACTACAAAGGCTTATGGCATCTCCAATGTTTCACACACTGTTGTAAGGCAAACAACTCCGTATCATAGGTAGGATAATTTAGCATTGTAACATTAAACATCTCAGAATAATACTCAACTGGCTTCCCATCTTGCTTCAAAATGCCACCCAAGGCGTAATTACTTGCATCCGTTTCTACCTCAAATGATCTTTGCAAATTGGGCAAAGCTAAAACTGGAGCTTTTGAGATCTTCTTTTTAAGCAATTTGAAGGTATCTTCATGTTTATCTAACCATTCAAACTTTCTTCCTGCCTTAGTCAATTCAAATATTAGCCCAGAAATTTGAGAAAAATGGCGGATAAACTTACACAGATAGTGACACGCTCCCATAAAGCTGCGTACCTCAGTTACTATACAAGGTCTAGGCCAATCTATAATAGCCTGCACCTTGGATGGATAAACTTTCAATTCTTCGTCACCAACTATAGAACCAAGATACACTTGAGAACTCTTCCCAGACTCGCATTTCTTCATATTTAGTCGTAACTGATATTGCCTCAATGTCTCCAACACTTTCTCAACGTGAATGAAATGTTCTTCCCAAGTAGGACTAAACACCAAGATATCGTCCCAGTAAACAATGAAAAAAATCATCAATGTATGAATGAAGTACCTCATTCATGAGACACATAAATGTTGCCGGAGCATTGCATAAACCAAACGGCATCACTAGCCACTCGAAGAGGCCCTGTTTGGTTTTGAATGCGGTTTCCATGTATCTTCTTCTGTGATTCTGACTTGATGATAACCAGACTTCAAATCTAGTTTGGTGAACCATAGAGCTGACTGTAGTTGATCCATTAAATCATCTATCCTCGGTAATGGATACCGATTTTTAATAGTGATTTTGTTGAGTGCCTGAAAATCAATACACATACGCCAACTGCCATCTTTCTTTGGGACCAACAATACTGGGGATCCACAAGGTGAGCAGCTTGGCTTCAATACTCCTTGCTCTAGGAGCTCTTTGACTTGTCTCTTGATTTCTTCGCTCTCCTGCACTGAATGATGATACATACCCAAATTAGGCAATGGAGATTCTCCAACGAGTTGTATCTCATGCTCTACTGGGTGCTGCGGTGGTAAGCCTTCAACATTCTCAAACAAGTCTGAGAATTGCAATTGTAACTCCTTCATATCAAGTTTCTATTTAGGAGTAAGCATTATAGTAGATAACACATATGTAGATGGGGTGTTTTCTCGTGGACCAACCATCAATAAGACGAACTTCCCACAAGCATTCACCATCCTTTTAGCTTGATTAACACTAATCAAACTATTACTCAAGGAAACTTTGTTGGCTTGAATGAAGTACTCTACTCCATCCTTTAGAAATCTATACTTTTGATGTTGTCGATAGAACACTGCATCACGATCCCACAAGTATGGACTCCTAAAAATTACTTGGCATACATCCAATGGTACTACCTCACATGTCACTTCGTCAATGTATTCTCTAGTAATTGCAAACTTGAAAGTACATTGTCGAGTAATTTGTGACTCAACATCTTTATGTATCCATCCGAACGGGTATGGGTTAGGATGAAGAGTGGTTGTTAACCGCAACTTCCGGACTAATGCCTCTGAAATGAGATTCTTTGGCTTCCTGGATCAATTATAGTGTCTATCAAATCGTGCTTTACCTGTATATGAACATTAAACAAGTCTTCACGACCTTCCAGATGAACAAGCTTCTGGGTCATGAGAGTCAACTTCGTGTCGAGTTGCACCATTTCTAGAATTTCCACAGTCTTGTTAGCATTCAATGCTATTTTAAGATCTTTTGATTACTTCTTTTCTCTTTTTCTTTCTCCCTATGCTCGAGATGAAGAATGTAACATGTTTCTTTACTATGACCTGGCTTGGTGCAATACTCGCAATTTGTGTGCTTCTTTCCAGAACTTTGCTCTCTATTTTTACTACTTCTACTCCCAACTTCAAATTTCCTTGAATCCTTCTTGTCCTCCTTTTTGTCCACTTTCTTGTTCTTTGATTCGATGGCAGTTGCCATTACTATTGCCTCTTCAAAGTCTTCAACCTTGAACAATCGCAACTCTTTGCTAATATACACTTGCAAGCCCCCAACAAACTTCATAAGGAGTTCATGGTCTTCCAAGTCTAGGTCCAACACCATAGCCTAATTTTAAAACTCGGCTCCATAATCTTGTACCTATTGTCCAAAACTCTGCCTCAAATGCTACCACTTGAACCATCTATCCTCTTTGAAGCCAACAGGGTAAAACTGCTTTCTTATGGCTCGCTTAAACTTTTTCCACGTCATAGTCGTTATTCTATAACTTTTGTTATAAACCTTCCACCATGTCAAAGCATGCTTGGTCAAATTTAACGTTGCAAAGTTGATCCTCTGACAGTTATTATACTCATAAATAGTATAATAAGTTTCTAACTGGTCAATCCAATTATCCAACTTCTCTGTATTGGTCTCACCATCATACGCCGGAATATTAATCTTAACATCAATTTTAAGACCATTCATAGAAGTTTTGGACTTACCAACTTTATCAGCATCTGATTCCTTCTCTTGGCTTTGATATGTACCAAACTCCTCTGCAGACTCCTCTTCCTCATCGAAATCTTCCTCGTCACTAAATTGCACTTTTTTCTTAACTTTGGATGCTTTAGTTCTTGTGGTCTTCCTCCTGGAATCTTCGGGAATCTCATCTTGCGGTTTGCATCCAAGATCCTCCACCAACTTTGCCATCATCAGCGTCATTTTCTCCATTTGTTGCACCAACGACGCAATCTTAGCATTGGTGCCTTCTCCTTCTGCCATTGCTTTCTTCTTCTTTTGTTGAAGAGCTTTTTCTAAAATTAATGGGCTAACAAGTTCTTCACCCGAAACCTCGATTTGTTTGCGAGTTGAGACCATAAACCACAAGCTACAATATAATCTGTTCGCTCTGATACCACTTGATCAAAGGTTTGTTGCGGAACTCTTAATCAAGAATAATAAGGAACACAATGATTATGGAGAATGGAATAGAATCAAATGAAAACTGATTTGTTAATTCATTCTAACATTCAATTTATATACAGAATGAGTTTTCTAAAAATGGAAAACTAAAAATAACAATTGATTTTAAACCTTACATCATGTATGGTTTAAAAAGTTTAATTAATATAAACCTTCAAGTTTGAGCGGTTTCAAATCCATTACGTTTGAACCGCAAACTTTTAATGAGTTTATAATAATTAAATAAAACGATAATTAAGCAACATAATATGATATGGATTTAATATCATATTGTATTACATACGGAAGATCCACCTGGATCAATCTTTATCTTTTTCGGTAAATACATTTGTAATACTTCCAATTCATAAAACAAATCATCAATATTAATATCTGATTCATTATTATCATATGTTAAAGCAACTTCAAGATTTCTACAACATTCACGCAATCTACTATAATTCATTTGAAATAAAGTCTTAGGATAAAACAAAAAACCAAAAATGCCTTCAAATATTTCTAATTGTTCAAATCTAGTCCTCAAAGAAGAAACTGCAGCATCTACTACAACAAGAAAATAACTAAGCCTAAAAGATTCTTCAGCATATTGAAATGTCTCTTCATGGTCATTTTCATCAAATTGTTTTTTTTTTCTACAACTTTGAAGTTTTTCAGGAAATACATGGTCAATTTCCATCTTTGATGCAATCTCTTTAGCAAAAAGTAGGGCAAATGTGAACCCATTTTCCCTATGGTCTACAAAATAAGAAACCAGCCCCTTTTACCTGAATTGATGTATTTGCGCTTATGCGTTAACCTAAATGGTTGGTTAAACAAAATATTCAATGTTACATCTAATGATTGACTTTTAGGGCATATTTCTAACATTGACTATCTATTAAATATACTTTTAATCAATTTCCTAGGAATAAGAAAATCATGCAATCTGTAATGATGGGATGGAAAGCTCTTTGCAAAGAGTGGCACAATATATCAATTTTCTTTCATCATTAGCTTCTTGTTATGTGCATATATGAAAACCAGAAATGGTATTGTTCATCTTCTTCTTCCTCCCCTCTCCTTTTTACCCACTCAATTTTCAAGTGACGGAACTTCGTCATCCGGATACCGATTGAGGCCATTTTTCTTGCAAAATCTTCCG
>NC_024133.1:2816567-2840192 GCF_000346735.1 Prunus mume | reverse complement strand
GACCACTATAAATACTTGGCTACGCACAAAGGTGAAGGTACGTCTAAATTCCTACTGAAACTCTGCAGAAATTATTTCTCACAAACCCTAGCCACCACTTTCTTTCTCTCTCTGACACAAGGCTCCGGCCACCACACACGGCTCCGGCCACCCGGTTTTCCTTGAAATACCCTACCTAACTTTGGCATCGGAGGGCCTTTGGCCAACACCCCCCGGGTGTGGTCCTTTTACCCCGATCTGTTTTGCAGGGAGAAAGAGAAGTGGAGAAGACGAAGGAATCTTTGACAAATATTCTAGCGGGACGAAATTTGCTCCCACAGTATAGGACCTTGAACATTTCGAATCCTCAATCCATGATTTTAACCATTGATTACTGCCCGATTGTGCGGTCGTTGACGATCTAGCCATCGGATTGTAACAAAACCTTTCGGACGCAACTGCAGGACTGTTATGGACCTATAAGAACTCTTGGACTAGAGGTTAGAGGTCATGGGCCCCATTGGCCTAGCTGACCTAGATGGTGGGCCTAGCGGGCCTAATCGGGACCAATTGGTTAGGAGGTGCTTGTGATTTGGTTGTTTGTTTTAAAATGGTATTGTATCATGATATTTTATTAACTGTTAATGAGTTATTATTCTATCGCTTTAATTTTCCAAGCATGATATATTTATGTTTTATTGCACGGATTTAGGTTAAGTTGATTATAAATGTTTGGTTTTATGTTTATTTTTTATATATGTGTTAAATGGTTTGAAATTGGATTGTGTTGCCTTTGAAAATATGGTTGCCTTCCAAAATACTGATGTCTTCGGAAATATGGTTGCCTTAAGGAATATTGATATCTTCGGACATCCTAGATGCCTTCGAAAATATTGATGTCCTTGGACATCCCAATTGCCTTCGGGAAATAAAGGTGTGTTCGAACAACTCAATTGCCTTTAGAAAAGTCTATGCATGTATGACATTGCCCCACTAGTATCAGGGATGCTCAAACCTTGTGGTGCTAGGATTTGCATTCTTAGGATGAGTTTATCTCCCTGAGTTCTACTAGGATGTGTCACACATGTGGAGTGGACCTTTCCACATGTGTAGTACTGGGAATTGGTGGATTATCTATGAATTGACGGATTATGTTTAGGCGTACACCTATGTGGAGAACAGTGCATTACTCATATGTTTTGTATAGTTAACTCTTCGCCACCCTACTCATGTTATCTGCACAGGGTTGGTGCAAGGAGGTGCGCCTGCACCTCTAGTCGCCGAAAATCGCCATTACAGATGCTGGAGTTGCCACCTCTGCTTCAGACTAGCGATGCACATAATGTGTTCGATGAAATGCACAAACCACTAGTGTGCGCTTCTGTTTTTTTTTTTTTAACGAAGCCTGGCCAAAACGACCTCGTTTTGGACCAAGGTTTTTTTAAAAAAAAAAAAAAAAAAGAGAGAAAAAAAGAGGGGAAACTGCTGCTGTAAGTTGTAACACGTGGGCTTTTCAAAATGGCTTCTATTTCCTTACTTAATTGGGTTTTAATTGGGAGTTCTCTTTATTCAATTGGGTTTTGGGAATTCCTTAATTAAGTATAATTGAGAATTCTCTTTATAAACGACCAATTTAACATCACCCAATTTCATCAAAGTGTGTGTGCATCACAAGAATCCTGCGTTTTTTTTCCTTCTTGAGTACGCCAATCCAAAGTAAGTCGAATGCATTTTTTTTTTCTTGAGCAAACCCCAATTTTGTGTATTCTTTTTTTAATAATTTGTTTTTCTTATTTAACTCTCTTTGTATTAGTAAGATCAATAGCAAACTCAAGGAGGAACACGTTATTCGAGGTATAATTAATTTTTATTTGTTTATTTAATTGATAAATTATAGTCAATTAGTCATATTAATAGATCTAAAACCCTTATTTTGTTTTAATTGTACAGTTATGGAACGGTACTTTCAAAGAAAGAGTTTAAATCCTCTTTCAAATAATCCGGGTAGTTCAAATCCTCCTTCAAATAATCTGTCTAGTTCCAACCCTCCTTCAAATAATCCGGCTAGTTCCAACCCTCCTTCAAATAATCTGGCTAGTTCAAATCAACTTCAAACAATCTGCCTACTTCACATTCTCCCTTGAATAATTCGGGTACTCCAAAATGATCGGAGGTCACTAAGTTGGAAGAAATATTGGCTAATCTTCCTGCAGACCATAGACTTAGACCTCCAATGACTTATTATAATCCCAATTTTCAAGAACAAATCCAAAGAGCCTATCTGCAAAGGGGTTCTTGTCAGCCTAAAAGCCAAAACGACATGCCTCAAACACTTACTGGGTAGAGTAATCGACATTTTCTTGTGAAATGGTTTGATTCATTTGTTTGGTTGGAGTATAGTAAAGAGAAACATGTTGCATTTTGTCTTCATTGTTATCTTTTTAAATGCGACTTTGATAAACAAGGAAAGGCTGGAAGCGATGTCTTTACTGAGAAAGGGTTTAAAAATTGGAGGAAGGGACCTGAGAATTTTAGGCACCATGTTGGACAAGTTGGAAGTCTTCACAATAAAGGTACATAACATTGTATAGATTTAATGAATCAGAAGCAACACATTGAAACCATTGTGATCAAGCAGACAGACCAAGCTCGTATTGATTATCGCATTCTATTAATTGTCGCACTTGATTGCACTAGATATTTATTGCGACAAGATCTTCCTTTTCATGGCCATGATGAAAGCAAAACATCTAGCAATAAGGGTAATTATGTGGAGCTTCGGCTAAAATTCAAAAAGATCTTGTCAATTCTTGTGTCACTGAAACCATTGATGCAATTATTAGTGATATAGACGATGCATTCTTTTTATATTGGTAGATGAATCACGTGATGTTTCAATAAGAGCAAATGGCGGTGGTGTTGCGTTATGTGAACAAAAAAGGGCAAGTTATTGAAAGGTTTGTGGGTGTCCAATATGTCTCTGATACGACTAGTAGCAAATTGAAAGAGGCAATTGAGCAGTTGATTTCTTCAACAAATTGAGCATGTCCAGGCTACGAGGACAGGGGTATGATGGCGCTGGTAATATGAGAGGTGAGCTCAATGGTCTTAAAACACAGATTTTGAGATAATATCCTCAAGCATATTATGTCCATTGTTATGCACATCAACTACAACTAGCTCTTGTAGCCGTGGCAAAGGGAAATGAAAACATTGCTACTTTCTTCACAATGGCTAGTAGTGTCGTTAACATTATTGGAGCATCGTGTAAGCGTCGTGATGCACTTAGAGAGCAACAACAAAAAGATATTATGAAAGCTCTTGAAATTGATGATCTTGAAACAGGGCGAGGGTTAAATCAAGAGACTACTCTCAAACGTCCTTGTGATACACGTTGGAACTCACATTATGATACTTTACTTAGTATTAATACTATGTTTCATCCCGTGGTGAAGGTGCTTGAATGGATTGTTGATGATGTCAACCAAGATAATTTAGGTGAAACAAATAGGTTATTGAAAGAAATACAAACTTTTGACTTTGTGTTTCACCTATATTTGATGAGATTTATATTGGGAATCACAAATGATTTGTCAAAGGCATTACAAAAGAAAGATCAAGATATTGTGAATGCAATGATGTTGGTCCAAAGATATAAGCAAAAGCTACAATCCGTGAGGGATGATGACTTTGATGATCTGCTTGGCAAAGTATCAATATTTTGTGGCAATAATGATATTGACGTTCTAAACATGGATGATTTATTTGTACCACAAGGGAGATCACGACGTAAAGCTCAGAAAATCACCAACCGCCATTATTATCGTGTGGAACTATTTCTTAATATCATTGATAAGCAAGTAGTGGAATTGAATAATTGCTTCATTGAGGTAAATACTGAATTGCTTCTTTGTATGGCACATTTGAGTCCGGCTTATAATTTTGCAGCTTTTGACAGACAAAAAATACTTCGTTTTGCTCAATTTTACCCTCAAGAATTTAATGACCGAGACCTCATGAAACTTGAAGATCAACTTGGGCTTTACATTATTGATATGCAGAGCAGCACTAAGTTTTCATCATTGAACGGAATTACTTATCTGGCAGAAAAATTGGTGAATACAGGAAGGGGTAGAATATACAACTATGTATATGTACTTCTTACATTGGCTTTAGTTTTACCCGTTGCAACAGCTTCGGTTGAGAGAGCTTTTTCAGCTATGAATATTGTGAACACACCATTGCGTAACAAAATAGGGAAATCAATGGTTGAGTGATAGCTTGGTTGTTTACATTGAGAAATATGTTTTTTCTTGTATTAGTAATATAAATATAATGCAACGTTTTCATGATATGAAACCTCGTCGGCAACAATTGTAGGTTAATTGTAATGTTATTTTTTTAATTTATTGTGAATAACATTAGTATTGTTTAAATTATAAGGATGTTTAGTTGTCTTTTTTATTTTATTTATTTTATTTTTTTTGGAGCTCTTAGCTTTTGAAAATTGCACCTCTGCTGAAAAATTCATGGGTCCACCGCTGTCTCCAACCACCTACCCGACTTGTCTACATAGGTGGTTGGCTAGTTTCCCCCTTCCCCGATTGCCTTCGGATTTATGATATTTCCCACATACCTATTGGTGGGTGATAACAAGATATATGCACTATGCGGACAGTTGCAAGTATGGCTTTCAAGTAAAAGGTTTTATTACACATGTGTTTAGATGTACAATGATAAACTGATTGAATAGTTAGGTACATAATTTTAGGACATGACATTCAGTTTGTAACTTGTTGAAATTAAGTAAAGAATGATTCCATAATTTTATTGTTGCTTTCACCTTAAAGATTTCTGTATTATCTTAATTGTGATTTATGGTAGAAAGAATTACGTGTAGCTTGATCCCTCAGTAAGGGTATGTAGGCAACCTAGGCTAACCCGGGTGCAGCCGCAAGTTTAGGCTTTGTTTATTTTGCTCAATTGTCAAGAGGGTTTTGCTGACTTTTATGTTGGTAAAGGGGGGCCCGAAGCCTATTGAAACTTTTGCTAATTGATGTGTAGTTTGTACCTTGTGCTTGCTGAATGCTTAGGAAATAAATTGTGTTTGTTGTGAAGGTAGATTTTTGGGTTTAGATCCTTTTTCAAGGGAGGCTATGTTGATTTTCCTGTAGAAGTTAAGAAGTTGTTTTGGAATTAAGGCAAGAAGGGTATTTTAGTAATTTGGGCTGACACATATCTAGTGTCGGATAGGGATAGGGTTCTTCACATATTCCAAGGGGAAATTCAGGGCGGGTTCTTCACATATTGTGGATCAAAAGACTCTTGATAGAATTGGGCTTCAAGCCAGAAAAGCTAATGTAGTTGCATTGTGACAATGAGTCAGCTATCGATATTGCCCATAATCCAGTTCAACATGATCGAACCAAACATGTTGAGGTGGATAGACATTTTATCAAAGCAAAAATTGAGAAGAAGATCATTCGCCTACCATTCGTAAAATCAAAAGATCAATTGGCAGATACCTTAACAAAAGTTGTTTGTGGCAGAGTATTTCATGACTCACTTACCAAGTTGGACATTGGTGACATATATGCACCAATTTGAGAAGGAGTGTTGATGTGAGTCTCTTAATTAATCAAGGAGATTTATTTCCTTGATTAATAAAGGGATTTCCTTTCCTACTTTATATAGTTGACAAATCTTTGTATAATTAGGAGATACTATCCTAATTGATTACTGTATTTATTTCCTTATAAAGCACTCATGTAAACTCCTATATATACCTCCTTATGGACAAGAGTAAAACCTAACCCAAAGTATTCAAACCATATTCATATTTTAGCATGTACTGCTGTCCTCATTAGTTTCCTTGCAATGAAAGACCATTTTATTTGAACCAAAAAAAAAGATTATGTCTAGGAATTAAAGGTTCTTTAATTTTTTTTATTGAATGGAAGAAGACTTGTACTGGAGAGATTGAAGATAATTAAAAAATATAGTAAGAAGAAAGACTAAATGGTTGTTAATTAAGTAAATGTTAATTAGTTCAATTAGGGTAATATTATTTTTAAAGTACGTGTCCACTTTATATATCTTGGATGAAATTTTAATTGAGATGCATATGGAGAGGACAGGTCAAGCAGATTACAATAGAAAAAATCAAAGCATAGAAGCCAGATCCTCCAAATGGACCCTAAAATACAACATTTGTCATATATTTTGTATAAAAAGGTAAGACGGAGTGCGCAGATGTGTATTTGAGACCAACATATTCGAACACGGCGGGCATTACCTGATAGCAATGAGCGTCTGAAAGGTTATTGGGTTACAATCAAAGATCGGCTATCGAAATGAAATCCATGGCATTGAAACATAATGTGCCAATAAGATGTTGTGAAAGCTAAAATTCTGATAGCGTAGGCAGAAGTCAGTTGCCAAATTGTCCTGCCAAAAAAAGCATTCCTTTACTCTCATGTTCCTGCGTCGGTCCCTAAAAATCAACTTGCACACCTATCAACTAAGAAAAAGAATAAGGATATATAGAATACATAAATTGAAATGTGACAATTGTACGCGTCATTTGTTAAAGCATATGCTCTTTACTAAATGTGGGTTAGGGTTTAGCTCTTCTTATTCTTTTTTTTTTCTTTCCCTTGCATGCAACAATTAATTCTTTCTTTTTTGAACAAAATCACAACATAATCTTTAGAAGATGCAAGCAGTTCCTGGAAATTAATATTGTGACCAGAATCAAAGAGCATATAAGTGAGGGCTTCTAGTTTTTAAGAGAAAAATATAAAAAGAAAAAAAAAGTGAATAGAAAGTCTCATATAATAAATGGCTTCACTCTTAAGAGCACCTCCACCTTAAAAGGCAAGGCAAGGTTTGACACTATTCACGTAAATAGTGTTAGCCTTGCCTTTTTTGGTTCCACCCCAAAGGGCAAGAGCAAGGACAAATACTATTCACTTTACTTTATTGTCAATTTTTTTTATACTTTACTATTAATTTTAATAGTTTTTCAGATAATATTTTCGGTTGCCACGTGTCATTATTTATTATAAAATTCTCACCTAAAATTTCAAATCACATTTTTGGATTAAATTTTCAAATTAAATTTTTTGATAAAATTTCGGTTGCCACATGTCCATATTTATTAAATTAAAATTTTCCAATGGAATTTTGTAGTACAAAATTTGATATGGAAAGTGAAAAATACTGGAAAGAGATGAAGATTTGGTGCGGAAAGTGAACAATATTGGTAGGTATTTATAGAAAAAAAATTTCAGAATTTTTTAAATTTTTTATTGATATTTTTTTTAAAAAAAATTTAGGCATTGATGCCAGCAGCTTGAAGGCAATAGCCCAGTCCATTTTTGCATGTGGGCTTGCCCAGGCTAGCCTTTCTGCACTAGAGGAGGAATTGGGGCCTATTGCCATGGCAACGGCCTAGCGCTGCACATGCTCTAATAACATCGATGCCTTTTGTATAAAACCCCACACATACTAAACAGGTTATTAAGTTGGGGACAAGATCGATGTTGTTAATAGTGGGCTAAGGGTGTGTACCTCTGATTAACAAGAACAAAAAGAAAAACAAATTTTCCCAAAAAAAAAAAAGGAAAAACATATCCTTCAACAAATAAGAATTAAGGTTTATGCTCTCTTCTAATTTAGCTTGTAAAAGGTATCCATATATAATCAGGATATATAAGGAACCAATCTGAGTATATATTCCAAAATTGACAATTGTTTCGACATATTGGCCATTTTGATATTCTCTTGTACTTTTCAATATATTTTCGTTACAAGAGCAAAATCCGAGCTAGAAATATAAAAATTTAGAATACTGTACTATAAATTGAGGAAATAAATTGGGCATTTTGTGATAAAGATAATGCAAACCGTGAAAGTTATCGGATATGATATATCTCCTTGGCCAGAGGTAGCTAGATTGGGAGAGATGATGAATATTATTGTTTAGAAATGTTGTATACGGAATATTTCAAAAGAAAATGTATTGGAACTTTTAGCAAGCAAATATCAGGCTTGAACCACAAGCCAAGAATTATATATACATATCACATTAAAGTAGCTTTTTGAGTTGAGAAGGTATATATTATGAGAGGCAAAGATCTCTCGAAGGGACGTCTAATAAAATCAAACAACAGATTGTGCATGCATCTAAAGCCAAGCATCATGTTTGGTTGGCGAAATGGCAAGTCCACACAACTATCTAATGCCATGTCTGTAAGTGCTACCCAGTATCTGTAGGTTCTCTAATACTTGTCTAATTATATAATTTGATTTAGGTCTTCATGTTGTTCTGTTTCTTTCATTTGTCTGATAGATTGTGGAACTTTTGGTGCATATGGATTGTGAAGGATGCGAAAAACGGATACGAAGAGCGATTTCGAAAATAGAGGGCAAGAATTTATAATTCATTTTTGTTTCATCCATCTCCTTAATTAGTTTGATGCTTTCATATTTCTCCCTTTCCTTTTTTATTCTTTTTATTTTTGGATTTTTCTTTGGCAATATTCAGTTAGGACTTACATTTCTTTGGCAAATTCCTGGCTCTGCTCCTGTATAATATAATTCTTCTTTAGTTAATTACTTGTCATTTACATGCATATCTGTATGTAATGATGAGAATATAATATTGCATGCATGCATAAGTGCAGGTGTGGATAGCTTAGAAATAGACATGGATAAGCAAAAGGTAACGGTGACGGGGTATGTGGATCAGCGGAAGGTGTTAAAGGTTGTAAGAAGAACAGGAAGGAAAGCGGAGTTTTGGCCCTTCCCATACGACACCGAATACTATCCGTATGCATCTCAATACTTAGACGAGTCCACCTATTCGTCTTCCTATAACTACTACATGCACGGCTTTAACGAAAGCGTACATGGCTACTTCCCGGACCCTTTATACTCAACCGTCTCCGACCAAACTGTACATCTCTTCAGTGACGACAATGTTCATGCATATTGCACCCTTATGTGATCATCTTCTCACTCACCCTGCTAGCTTCTTAATTTGCAAATTAGTCATCCAAAAATGTTTTCAATTTAATTTGCTGCAGAAAAAATTATATGTACATGGGTGACAGTGTATGTGTATAGTAAAATTTGGCACATGACACGAAGTAAATTCTGGAGCAATGGTTTTTTTTTTTTTGCCACCAAAGCAATAGCCACGTCTAATGCATGTTCCATTCTTTTACTAGCGTTCAGGGCCACCCTAGGGATGGGCACCGAGTACTGGCGGACTTAGAAATTTTTTAGCGAAGGTGCAATATTGATTAAGGATGAAAAATGATTTTTCGGAATAATTACTTTCTTAAGATAATTTTTGGCGGCTTTTGTTACACATCAAATAAGAAAACTTGATTTTATGGGATTTTAGAATGAAGTATATATTGACTTAATGAGCCATCATTTTTAGTCTAAATCGTATTTTGCACTAAAACCGATTTTTCATATTTTGATTTGGTGGGAATTTGATTTTCTAGTATTTTTATTTCAATCCAAATGGGGGGTACTTCCTTAATTATCTTGTAAACTGAAGTAAATGTATTTGTCCTTTTACTTTCATTTATTTTTATATTACTTAATTTATTTTTATATTACTCCATTTACTTAAATGTTGAAAATGGAAATAAGGTAATCTATATACCAGTTGAGCAAGGGGGCAATTTGAAGCACTTACAATGGTTTTTCCGGGGCAATATGGGGAGGAAAACCCATAAATTTCCAATGGATAATTAGTCCCTTTTAGGTGAGAAAAATCCACAAAACATTATTTGGTGAAATAACCATAGAGCCATGCGTGTTTAACTCGCAAAGCAAATTTCCATGCTTAGTCCACCGAAAATGAAGGCTTGGGTGTTTAACCTATCAACAGCTCATAGATGATATTCATCGAAGTTATGAATGCTTTTGAGCATTCATATGTTCTTGTTGCCATCAAACAAGAGGAAATCACGCTTTTATCTGGTTCCAGCACCATGAACAAGGCAAAGAAATATCATTAGAAAGTCTCAAGCAAACAACATAAAGCTGTGAGATTTCTATGATGACAATGATCCACCAACAAAACAAAAATAATGCCAGTTCCCTTTGTTGACCCATGGCCGTCAAGAAGTCACAAAGAAGAGCTCACTTGATGCACACCAGATGAGGCGAAGGCAAGGCTCAAGAAAACTAACTTGTTCCAATCGCTGATGTAGCTAGCAATTAAAAGCTGTGCATTGTCTTCTAGAAGAAGGGCCTAATTGAACTTGATTGCCGCACAATGACGCCCTCGTCATAAGAATCCAAATTGCGTAAGCCATGATAGAGCGAATTCATGTTGATGAGGACAGAACGGCCAATATCCTACAACTTTCGGTAGTCCAGCAAATGGGCATGGAGGCCAAGAGCAACAAGCCAGGTTGCTAATTGGCTTCAATGGATCAACCTCGATCACTATAAGAATGAGCTCAATATATACTCTCCACCAGTGATCAGCGTGTAGACATTCACGATAATCGACGAGGTCTCCTCCTACAATGGCATCCTAGGCAGACCATAGATTTGGAAGATCAAGCCATCACTTTCGCCACATACCAGAAAATTCGATACCCAATCCTTAGGGGGAGTGTCGGGCAGATCGACAACAATCAAGCAATGGTGAGAAGATGCTCAACTCAAGGGCTGAAGAACAGCAAGCAAGCACAGTTCATATCGGTATGCCAAATAGAACAAGTAGGGGAGGAAGCAGATCTTCTTGATAGTCGAGCAGACCAGAAGGGAAAGGGAATAGCCATCCCTCAATAGCAATTAAAGAGCCAGAACCAAGACGAAGGAATCCATCTGAAGGCCTCTCCTAAAGAAGAATGGAAGCCCGAGGAGGACGTTGAGCTAGTACCCCTTGATCCTAACAAGCCAGAGAGAAAAGTGCAGATCGGCTTGCGCCTAAGCCTAGAAGAGAAGGTGAAGTTGACCACCTTCCTCCAAAAAAACAAAGACATGTTCGTATGGTCACCATTTGACATGCCATGCATTGATATGCAGATCATCTGCCATTGCCTTCATGTCAACCCAGCTAGCAGACTAGTAGCATAGAAAAGACGCAACTTCGCTCTCGAGCAAGTTGCCATCATTGAAGCTAAGATTAACAAACTCTTAGTTGTCGACTTCATTGAAGAAGTCTCTTACTTGAAATGGCTAGCCAACATTGTTTTGGTGGATAAGAAAGACCAAGGCAAGTGGAAAGTGTGTGTCGACTACACAGACCTTAACAAGGCATGCCCGAAGGACAACTTTCCACTACCAATAATTGATCAGCTAGTATATTCAACTTTCGGTAACCAACTGCTCAGCTTTATGGACCCCTACTCCCGCTACAATCAATTCATGATGCATGAAGACGACAAATCAAAGACCTTCTTCATCATCGAAATGGGTATATGCTACTAGAAAGTTATGCCGTTTGGGTATTCAAGGAGCAGACGGGCAAGACTATGGAAGTTTACGTAGATGACATGCTAGTCAAAGAGGCATTGAAGCACATCCAAATCAAATAAAGGTCATCCTCAACATGAAGTTGCCTATCACAATGAAAGAGATACAAAGTCTGACAGGCAGAGTAACAACTCTTAACCGATTCCTTTCAAGATCTACTGACAAGTGCAGGTCATTCTTCAAAGCTTTGAAGAAAGGATAAAGAGACAAGTGGGATGAAGAGTGTGAAGTAGCATTTCAAAACTTGAAGATCAACCTCACTTCAGCTCCCTTGCTCTTAAAATCCGTACCATGCGAAGATTTGTTTATCTACCTGGCAGTGTCCAACTGAGTAGTTAGCTCAGATCTCATCCAAGAAGAGTTGTGGGCACAACATCCAGTATTCTACTCGTCAAAAGACCTCATCAATGCAAAGACTCACTATCTAAAAATGGATAGGCTCATTTTGCTCATTGTAATTTCCTTGAGAAAGTTAAGGCCCCACTACCAAGCTCACCAAATCATTGTCATGGCAGAATTTCTTTTGAGATCGATTCTCCATAGTCTCGATGCTTCCCAACTACTCATGAAATGGGCTATCGAATTGAGTCAATATGACCTCCTTTATAGGCTGAAAACTGCTATAAAAGCCCACGCTTTAGCAGATTTTATTACAGAATTCAATCCATCCGTAGATGAAGAAGGGAAGCTAGTCGGTAGACACAAGGAAAGTAAGAGAGCAGAAGAGACCTCCTCCGCCAAAGTTGACTTACCTAAAGACATGTGGCAATTGCATGTAGACGGAGTGACAAATCACAAGGGAGCGGGAGTAGGCATCGTTATAATCACCCCGGATGGAACCTTATTTGAACAAGCCATCAGATTGGGCTTCCCAGCCTCAAATAATGAATTTGAGTATGAGGCATTGCTCGCTGGCTTAACCCGCAACAAAGGAGCTATCAATCAAGAGGTTGGCCATATATCCAAATTCCCAGCTGATCACCAATCAAGCTTAGGGGAGTACATGGTGATGTTGGTCCGTCGCAAATCTCGCGGCCTGGTGCTCCGGGCCGAGGGGATGTGCGTCAACACATAACGTCCTCCTTTTGGATGCGGTGCGGTTGTGTGCGGGCGTGCCAGCACGGTCTACCGTGTGTCGAGATGGTGATGGGGTTTGGGTAGAAGATGTTCAAATGATGCGCCTGTTTCGGGTTCGACTTCTAATCAAACGATTGTGGCCGAGAGAGAAATTGGTCTCGGCCATCAGGTTCACGGCCTGAGCTACAAGGCCGTTTAGTGGTGGTGTTGGTGGTGGGTTTTAGGCGGTGCTCCGGCGCGTTGCTCGGAGAGCGACGGTCATATGATATATGGGGTGAATGAGGCGATAACAGGGATGGTGCTCCGGTGCCTTGAAAATCAAGGGTGGTATGATATATTGATGAATGGATTTTCCTTACAATCTACCACTACTCATAGGAAAGCATGTAAAGATATTGAAAGTGCATTATAGGAAAAATAAGTTGCTCCGTGAGAGGCTTTTGTTTGGTGCTGGACCCCTTGAACGTGGTCTTGAGCTTAGTATTTATAGGAGGAGTCCTGGAGAGCCAATCGAGGCTGAAAAAAGATCTGCTTGATGACTTGAAAATATCTGCATGGTGGAGTCTGATCGGGGCAAGTGGGTAGTCAAATCAGCATTTGGGATCGTGGAGCATGGTGGTGTGACCCCCATAAATCTTGGCAAATCTCGGCCACCGCCCGGATTGTGGGCTCTGCACTCTTGACCGTGGGAACGCATTAAATGCTGTGGTCCAGTGGTTGGTGATCTGACCTTAAGCTGTGAGAATGCATTGTGAGAATGTTTGTGCCTAACCACTCTGGTTCCTGTTACCAAATCCTGACTTCAATCACTTCCCTTCTGCTCTCGTGCATTAAATGCTTTTTGCACCCAGTGGTTTTGCTGAGGCGGTCAGAGGCACTACTTCATTAAATGGGGCGTGAGACCCTGAGGCCACGTGGCTATTTGACCATAGTATCTTTGGCCGTGTCTTTCATGGACCTCGGCCTCGGCCCATAATGCCGTGGTTGTGAGGCCGAGAAGATCCTGCCTTCGTATTTTTCTTCTGTTTTCGAAAAGGCTAAATGTTTGACGAAACGTGGCCGTTTCAGTCCATGAACAGGTGCCACGGCCGAGAAGAGGTCCCTTCTGACGATCGTGATTTATTTAGGCACAAACAGGTGAAGCATTCAATGGTGATCCAGTACCTAGACAAAGTCCAATAACTTTTGAAGGCAATCCCTACCTTCACCATCCAACAAGTTCCTCGAGCAAAGAACACACATGTAGATGCGGCAACAAGCCTAAGATTAGCGTTGGACACCTAGTTCATATGCTCTATTTTGATCGAGCACTTTGATAAGCTAAGCATTGAAGACGCAGAGCAGCTGGACTTGAGGCAAATCAATGACGACCCTAGCTGGTAAGACCCCATCATCGACTACTTGGTGAACGCAAATTTACCAAGAGTGAAGTCCGAGACTAGAAAAATCAAGCAGAAAGCGGCAAGGTACTATATGAAGGACAACAAGCTTGTTCGAATATCATATTTCAGTCCTCATCTCACCTGCATCAAGTACCAGAAACTCTCGAAGTGCTATGCAAAATCCACAATGGCGAATGTGGAAATCACGTTGGGGGCAAATTACTAGTCCAGAAGGCACTCAGCATAGGCCATGACTTTATGGAGTATGTCAAAAGATGTGATCGATGCCAGCATTACAAGCTAGTTCCGAGCTTACCAGCTAAAGTATAGCACCCATAGAACAGCCCATGGCCATTCATGCAATGGGCCATTGATTTAGTAAGTCCCATGCCGCTAGCACATGCCAAGAAAGACATGATGATTGTCGTCACCGACTGCTTTACTAAATGGATTGAGGCCAAAGCTCTATCCTCTATTAAAGAAGCCGATATGGAGCAGTTTATCTAGAAGAACATCATTTGTTGGTTTGGTTGCCAGTAGTCGCCGGTCACCAAAAATGGGTCATAGTTCATTGCGAAGCAGATCAATGCTCTCTTTGCAAAGTATGGCATCAAATAGCACTTATCAACTCCTAGATATCTGCAAGGCAATGGCCAAGCGGAAGCATCCAATAAGATCATGCTGGAGTGCCTAAAGAAAAGGCTGGAAGACGTCGAAGGAAAATGGGTCAATGAGCTGCTTGGAGTCCTGTGGGCTTATTGCATTACCAACAAGAGATCAACCAATGAAACCCTGATGTATAATTTTACTACCTGAAAATTAGATAGTTAAATTCAAGAAATAAACTTGCAAGCGCACAAGGTTAATGCACTATACCCAAGGCAAGTACAAGGTCATTCCCACAGAGACCGAATAAATTCTCAAGTTGTTGTGAATTATAAACTAATTTAAATCCTAAATTACTCTAGACACCCTAATTAATAAACTTAAAACTAATGACTCAACTAAAACTTAATAGAGGATTTTTGAAAGTTGGTTTTGAAAGATTTTCTTTAAAAGAACGTTGAAAACAAGAAAATTAAAAGACAAGATAATGATTTTAAAGAAGCTTACCAAGACAACAATTTCACCACAATTCCTCTTATCCAAACCTTAGCATGCATACTATCAAAAGTCCCAAGTTATGTTGATGATTAGTTCTCCAAAATTATGATTAACTCTTTTCACAGCAATTAACCACTTCTTCTTACATGCAATTTATCCTTGGCGTGAGGGATAAATATAAACATATAAAAAGACCTTAGGTTCAATGAGAACTTCACACAATCACACAAACCCCCAAGAATATGGCATTTACCTTAGGCGCATTCATGAATTTAATCACAAGAAGCAAAACTCACATTAGGCATGGCGTATACCCTAACATGCATCAAATTACTTAACCAAAAACCTAGATGGTAGCTAAGCATCAAGATCATAAGTTAAGAAAATAAGCACAGTGATTAAATTTCAACAACATGGAAATTCTAATAGCATGATATAACTAAGCTTTGAATAATTACATTGTGTCTTAGTAAAAGAAAATTAGTTACTCATAATCATGGTAACAAAGCAAAAATAAAACATGGAGAAAGAGATAAGGCCCCTCTGGACCAAATTTTTGTGCAGATGGTCTGTGAAATTGTAGCGTGTGTCCTCACCTCTAAAGCTGAGAAACACATCGTGGGTCCATGAATTGGTGAAAGAAGAAGAAGAGGAAGGGGAAGGAGCTCCTAATAGTTGAGTGGTGTCTAGATCCATATTGTTGAAAATTGAACAGGCTGAAAACAAGGGCGGAACCAGGAATTTTTCAATGGGTGGGCTAATTAAAGTTGTTTAGCTTAAAATCTAAGGACCAATTTTTGTTTGGATACTTACTGTTTCTATAGTTTTTCTAGAAATATATTAAAGTACATATTGGGATAAAATAGTAAAAGGTTGAGAGTTAAAATCATGAGTGTTTATTAAGAGATTATTTTATTAATGGAGCAAACAAATTAAATATAATATGATTATATGCCTATAAAAATTGAGTAGACAATGGGTTACAAAACTACATTTGAGTGGGCTACTAAGTTTTTATGGGATGGATAACATTAAAATATATGTAATATATTTTAATTTTATAAAAAGGCTACCTGGGCTAGAGCCCATGGTAGCCCTCTACCTAGTTCCGCCCATGGTTCCTAACTAGAAAATGTAATTCAAACTAAGTTTCCTAAAACCTCCAGGAAACTGCACGTGATCCTCATTGAGAATGCGATTTGGACACCTTTCTGACCTCCAAAAATTACGTACGACCACTCTTTGAAAAGCTCTGGATGTCTTCTTTTCAGCCATATATCGTGTGCCTCAATCTGATGACGTATGAGTGAGTTATGACCAAAATACCCCTGCTGACTCAGTATTCTCCGGGAATTGATTTATGCTGAGTTGTCTAATTAAAAATGGGGACCTTAGCAGTCTTCAAAAATTATGAAAATATTCATGGATAAACTTCAAGATGCTGTCTTCCATCTCGGAATCATGTTGAACTCTATTACGATGCATATTTGGCGAATTTATACATTTCGTGGCTCCTAAGCTGAAAAACAGGAAATAACTAAACTCAGCATCTTTAGTCCAAATTAATTCACAAAACTAAGTAAAATATAAAATCATGTGAAATTATGAATATATCAAATACCCCCAAACTTGGATTTTGCTAGTCCTCAAGCGAAAAAATAAAGAACGAAGAAAGAAAAAAAAAACAAAAAGAAACAGAAACACACGATAGACAGGACTCTTGTTCGTACAAACCAAAGGTGTTAGTCTCAGTTCAATTTTTCTCCTGGCCAATTGCAATCAATCGAAAGTACATTGGAACACAATTTAGAATTCTCAACTCATAGAAAGGTTTAAAAGAAAGAACAAACTTCCAAAATTTTAAACAATTAATTCATACAATCAAAGAGATTTACAAAAGATTAGTAAAGAACTCACATGCTTTTCTTGGTGTAGTGTGAGGTGTGAGGCCAACACAAACATAGAAAATTGAACCAATCTCAAGCATGCAGCACCTCTTATGCTATAAAATACGGACTATCTAGCAAACAACTAGCAAAGGCATTCTTTTTGCTTCTGTTTTTTTTTTTTTTTTTTTTGGAACAAGCTTTCTAATCAACCCATGCAATGAGCTTTAGGTCAGTGACTCCCAAATCAAATGACTTTAGGGCACTAAATGTGAAGACATCCTGAAGGACTTACTCACTCAAGTTGAAAAGGCTTTTATGTAATTTCTGACTTTTAGCTTTTAGCTCACTTCAATTTTGGTACTTTGATTTTGCATAGGGCTGTGACTTCTTTGGTCACTTTCAATCTGTTATACCTTTTTCTTTTAGTTAAATGCTAAATAGTCCTATATTTTATAAAAGAAAAGGATGAGCACTCAAAACTCGTTTAACTCCCTACAAGAATGTTGGTGTGCATGTGAAAGTCTCAAGGTTAAGCATATGACTAATCCACCAATCCAAAGTAAATAACTGTGATTGCAAATTTCATCCTAGATTTCTTAACGGAAGCATGTTCAAACCTTAAAACTCACCTATGAATATCAAATTCAAAATTGAAATTTCACTATACTTTGAATTGTCCACAATTAACAAGAAGAACAAACGGACAAAGAATAACAATTTTTTTTTTAATATAAACTTTTACTAAAAGAAAACAACCTAAGCAAAGTTTCCCACCCCCAAACTAGAACTAAACATTGTCCTCAATGTTAAGAAAAGAAAACAGGCAATGCATGGTTAAGGAAGGAAGCATATAGAAAAGAAAAGAAATAAATAAATAAATAAGAGAAACAAGGAAAAGAAGAGGACTTCCCCGGTTTATGGTGAGGCATAAGGCTCTAGTGTGAGAGGCAAACCACCCCCAAAATTTCAGGAAAGCAACAGCAGCAAAATTTGGAAAAATGAACTTTAGCGACGGTTTTCCTGCAAAAAACCGTCACTAAAGGTTGTCACCTTTTCTTGACAAAAAATCCGATGAACACCCCTCACAAAAGGGGTTTTGGCGACGAAAAATCCGATGAACAGCTAGCAAATGCACCAGTATCAATTTTGGTATTTTGGCTCATTTTTGAACTTCCAACCCACCTAAAACACAATGTAGGCCATATGGGACCCCCAAACTTAGTCCAAATCATCACCATAACCATTTGCAACATGACTGAAACCTTGAATTCACGTGAAACACTCCATAGTGAAAATTATGAGGAGAATCCAAAAATGACCATAATTGTGCCAAAAGCCAAATTTTAACAATAAAGTTCTCCAAACTAAACCAGCACCCAGAACATCTTCATGAGACCGTATAGCACTTGCTGGGGCCACTCCTTGGTACGAAAGAACTAAGAAAATGATATTGTGCATAGGAAAACTTCTCAACTTTTCCAGCAAAAACATCAACCAAAATAACCTTTCCTCTTGCATTATTTCAACTTTTGGCAATTGCAAACCCAACAAAAAGGCATATGTGAGTTGTTTGGTATGATTATGCACAAAAGCCTTATGGCTTGGCTCTCAAGCCGTAAATCCTACTCCCTGAAGTTAGCCTAGGTGTATGGACACCCACAAAAACTAGTTTGCAGCCTTGGAAGCATTGGACCAAAATATGGGCATTGAAACCTGGAAAATACCTATAAATGCAGGTTGTGGATTCTCGAACTGCAACTTGTTGCCTTCCCTTGCTTTGCAGTCCAAATGAGGAGTGCCAACACATTGAAAAAGACTCCTTAAACATACTGGGAAGTTTTCGACTTGTTCCTACACACAAAAAAATAATCAAATCACTAAGGAAACCAAAAAGATAGCACAAGAAGCAAAAACTAGAAATTAACAAGGAAAAGTAAGAAAACTTGGGTTGCCTCCCAAGAAGCGCTTGTTTTAAGTCATTAGCTTGACTTAAAAATGGTGCTCATGAACATGGTAATGGAATGGTGTCAAAGAATGACACCACCTCTTGAGGATCAAAGTGAGATTCTAGATAATGCTTGAGGCGATGCCATTCACTTTGAATTGGGTCCCAGTTGACATGTTCTGAATCTCTACAGCACCATGAGGAGAAACTTCAGTGACGAGGAAGGGGCCTATCCATCTTGAATGCAATTTGCCTGGAAAGATTCGAAGTTTGGACTTATAAAGCAACACTTTCTCTCCCGCCACGAATGTCTTCCTAGAAATAGCTTGATCATGCAACTTTTTGGTCTTTTCTTTATATATCCTTGCATTCTCATAAGCCTCATGTCTTAGCTCCTCGAGTTCATTAAGATGTAACTTCCTTTTCACACCAGCAGCCTGCAAAACAGGAGTGCTAGGTGTCCCTAGTGGCTCATATGTGTGACGCCACCTTGGGAGCTGAATAGGTGTTGAATCCAAAGCTGCTACAAGATGTTGGGCCTCATTGGAATCTGATCTTAGCTCCGGGTTGGCTAGGCAAGTGAAAAGTTCATCCTCGTTGACATTAGCTAGGAAAGTGGTGCGGTAGTAGTATCAATGGCATCTACACAGAAACACTCGTCCATCTCCACGGGTTTCTTAATGGCTTCAAACACCTTGAACTCAACAGTTTGGCCTTGCACAGTCATAGACAATAAACCTTTCTTCACATCAATAATGGTGCCAGCAATAGCCATAAAAGGACATCCCATAATGATGGGAACTTCTCTATCTTCCTCCATGTCAAGGATGACAAAATCTGCTGGAAGCACAAATTTATCCACTTTGATTAGTATATCTTCAACGATTCCAAGTGGATATTTGATAGACCTATCAGCCAGTTGCAAGCTCACAGAAGTTGGTTTGATCTCTCCAATGCCTAGCTGCTGAAATACAGAATAATGTATTAAGTTAATACTTGCACCCAAATCAATTAAAGCCTTTTCAATATGTAAATTTCCAATAATGCAAGAAATTGTAAAACTCCTTGGATCCTTAAGTTTTGGTGGCAATTTCTTAAGGAGAACTGCACTGCATTCCTCGGACAACATCATTTTCTCATATGTAGCAAACTTTCGTTTTTTTGTGCAAACATATTTGAGGAACTTAGGATAAGCTAGGATTTGCTTCACTGCATCCAACAATGGAATATTTATTTGGACCTTTCTAAACAATTCCAAAATATCTATTGTTTGTTGATCTCTCTTGTGCTTCTGTAGTCTTTGCGGAAAAGGAACTTGAGGCACATATATTCGCTCCTTGGAAGGGGCAGCTGCTGTAGGTTCTTTGGTAGGCTCAATAGCTGATGTAGGGGCCTTTTTAACATCCGTTGTGGTAGGGATAAGGTGTGACTGAAGTGTGGTGATGTCCTCCAAGTCTAAATGAATTTCAGCAGCTCGTTTTCCCTCTGTTTCAGCCTTAGAAACATCTTCAGGTCTAGCCTCATAAGTTCGGCCACTCCTCAATGTTTTTATCATCTTAATGTGCTCCTGGCCCCTTGGATTGACTTCAGTTTGGCTAGGTAACTTGCCTTTCTCCCTCTAATTGACTATGTTTGCAATCTGGCTTACTTGGACTTCCAATTTCTGAATTGCAGTATGACAATTTTGATAACCAGCTTGAAGGTTATTGTTTGTTTGTTTGTTGTTGAGTCTGAATAAACTGAGTCATAATCTCCTTCAAAGTTGGTTCTCTTAGTTCATTCAAATTGGCAGGTTTCTGCTGAGGATAAATACGCTGCTCAGACGGATTGTTGTTGTTCCATGAGAAATTGGGGTGGTTCTTCCATCTCGGGTTATACGTGTTGGAGTAGGGATCATGCCGTGGCTTTTGAAATGAATTTATTTGATTAGCCTGCTCCTGCATAAGATCATTCAAAGGGCAATTATTAGTTGGATGAGAATTATCAGAGCAAATAGCACAAACAAAGGAAGGAGGAACAAATCTGGTCATTGACTGCATGAAATTTTCAAGCTTCTTTTCCAAGTTGGATACTTGAGATGCTGAAGCAACTCCAGGATTTGTATCGACACTATGCACACTAATCTTCCTTGTGAATTTGTCATCTCCCCATTGCATAGAGTTGGCAGCAACTCTCTCAAAAGTTTTGAAGCACTCCTCAGGATCTTTCTCACTCAGAGCTCCTCCACACGCCGCATCAACATTGTTTCTACTGGCTGAGGTTAGTCCTTGGTAAAAGATCTGCATTTGCATCCAAGTTTCCACTCCATGATGAGCACATTGTTGTAGTAGATCACAAAATTGCTCCTAGCACTCATGAAAAGATTCTCGAGGCTTTTGTTCAAAGTTCGTGATTTCCTTCCTAAGTAGCAATGTTTTTGAGGCAGGGAAAAATTTCAGCATGAATTTTTGAACAAGTTCTTCCCATGACATGATGGATCTAGCAGGAAGAGAGGTGAACCATGACTTGGCCTTGTCTTTGAGAGTGAAGGGGAACAATCTCAGACGCACTATTTCTTGTGAAACTCCCTTGATATGAACCGTACCACAAGCTATGTAAAAATCCTTAATATGAATGTTGGGATCTTCATTTGATTTACCATAGAACGAAGGAAGAAGACCAATGGTACCGGATTTCAGCTCAAACGAAACATCATCAATTTCAGGAAATGTGATACATGAAGGCTCTTCTAAAATTGTGGGCTGTGAATACTCCTTCAAGGGCTTAGTGTTGGCTGCCATTGACTCTGTGTCAGACTCTAAATCAGTATCAAATGCTTGTTGGTTGATGTGACAGAGCTCTCGGAACGTTTTTTCTATCTCAGGATCAAAGGGTACTAATTCTTGACCTTGGAATCTTGTGCTGACCATCAACTAACACACACACAACATGCAAATATTTGAGAGCAACCTACAGACAACAAAACAAAAGAGATAGTGAATAACAGGTGGTGCTGGAAAACAAAGAAACAAATAATAAAAGAGAATAAATCAAAGAAATACAATAAAGTAAAACAATAAAACAAATATTAAAAAGGGACGATATGCAACCGAAATAAAGACTAAAGTAAAGCTAAAATCACACAACACAAAGAATTAAACTTAGTCCCCGGCAGCGGCGCCAAAAACTTGATGTATAATTTTACTACCTGAAAATTAGATAGTTAAATTCAAGAAATAAACTTGCAAGCGCACAAGGTTAATGCAATATAGCCAAGGCAAGTACAAGGTCGTTCCCACAGAGACTGAATAAATTCTCAAGTTGTTGTGAATTATAAACTAATTTAAATCCTAAATTACTCTAGACACCCTAATTAATAAACTTAAAACTAATGACTCAACTAAAACTTAATAGAGGATTTTTGAAAGTTGGTTTTGAAAGATTTTCTTTGAAAGAACGTTGAAAACAAGAAAATTAAAAGACAAGATAACGAAGAAAAACGTGAACTAAATAAGTTTGTGAAAGATTTTAAAGAAGCTTACCAAGACAACAATTTCACCACAATTCCTCTTATCCAAACCTTAGCATGCATACTATCAAAATTCCCAAGTTATGTTGATGATTAGTTCTCCAAAATTATGACTAATTCTTTTCACAGCAATTAACCACTTCTTCTTACATGCAATTTATCCTTGGCGTGAGGCATAAATATAAACATATAAAAAGACCTTAGGTTCAATGAGAACTTCACACAATCACACAAACCCCTAAGAGTATAGTGTTTACCTTAGGCGCATTCATGAATTTAATCATAAAAAGCAAAACTCATATTAGGCATGGCGTATACCCTAACATGCATCAAATTACTTAACCAAAAACCTAGATGGTAGCTAAGCATCAAGATCATTAGTTAGGAAAATAAGCACAGTGATTAAATTTCAACAACATGGAAATTCTAATAGCATGACATAACTAAGCTTTGAATAATTAGAAAAGGGTTACATTGTGTCTTAGTAAAAGAAAATTAGTTACTCATAATCATGGTAACAAAGCAAAAATAAAACATGGAGAAAGAGATAAGGAAAACCCTTAGAGTTTAGAGGCACGGTGGCTCTTCCTTGCTCCACGGTTGAAGTCTGAAATTTCTGGTCCCTTGAGCCTCTACGACCTCCCCTCTTAAAAGAACCTAAAACCTAGTTAGAATGGGCCTAAACAAGTGGCCTTACATGAAGACTTGATTTCCAAGTCAGTTCCTAACTAGAAAAGCTAATTAAAACTAAGTTTCCTAAAACCTCCAGGAAACTGCACGTGATCCTCATTGCGAATGCGATTTGGACACGTTTCTGACCTCCAAAAATTACGTATGACCACTCTTTGGAAAGCTCTGGATGTCTTCTTTTCAGCCATATATCATGTGCCTCAATCCGATGTTGTATGAGTGAGTTGTAGCCAAAATACCCCTGCTGACTCAGTATTCTCCGGGAATTGATTTATGCTGAATTGTCTAATTAAAAATGGGCACCTTAGCAGCCTTCAAAAATTATGAAAATATTCATGGATAAACTTCAAGATGCTGTCTCCCATCTCCAATTGGAATCATGTCGAACTCTATTATGATGAATATTTGACGAATTTATTCATTCCGTGGCTCATAAGCTGAAAAACAGGAAATAACTCAACTCAGCATCTTTAGTCCAAATTAATTCACAAAACTAAGTAAAAAGGATATAAAATCATGTGAATTTATGAACACATCAAT
>NC_024133.1:2801125-2816555 GCF_000346735.1 Prunus mume | reverse complement strand
TCAAAGGGCAATTATTAGTTGGATGAGAATTATCAGAGCAAATAGCACAAACAAAGGAAGGAGGAACAAATCTGGTCATTGACTGCATGAAATTTTCAAGCTTCTTTTCCAAGTTGGATACTTGAGATGCTGAAGCGAATCCAGGATTTGTATCGACACTATGCACAGTAATCTTCCTTGTGAATCTGTCATCGCCCCATTGCATAGAATTGGCAGCAACTCTCTCAAAAGTTTTGAAGCACTCCTTAGGATCTTTCTCACTCAGAGCTCCTCCACACGCAGCATCAACATTGTTTCTACTGGCTGAGGTTAGTCCTTGGTAAAAGATCTGCATTTGCATCCAAGTTTCCACTCCATGATGAGCACATTGTTGTAGTAGATCACAAAATTGCTCCTAGCACTCATGAAAAGATTCTCGAGGCTTTTGTTCAAAGTTCGTGATTTCCTTCCTAAGTAGCAATGTTTTTGAGGCAGGGAAAAATTTCAGCATGAATTTTTGAACAAGTTCTTCCCATGACATGATGGATCTAGCAGGAAGAGAGGTGAACCATGACTTGGCCTTGTCTTTGAGAGTGAAGGGGAACAATCTCAAGCACACTATTTCTTGTGAAACTCCCTTAATATGAACCATACCACAAGCTATGTAAAGATCCTTAATATGAATCTTGGGATCTTCATTTGATTTACCATATAATGAAGGAAGAAGACCAATGGTGCCAAATTTCAGCTCAAACGAAATATCATCAATTTCAGGAAATGTGATACATGAAGGCTCATCTAAAATTGTGGGCTATGAATACTCCTTCAAGGGCTTAGTGTTGGCTGCCATTAACTTTGTGTCAGACTCTAAATCAGTAGCAAACGCTAGTTGGTTGATGCGATAGAGCTCGCGAACACGCACACAACACGCAAATATTTCAGATCAACGAAGACAACAAACCAAAACAGATAATTAATAATAGGCGGTGCTGGAAAACAACGAAACAAATAATAAAAGAGAATAAATCAAAGAAATACAATAAAGTAAAACAATAACACAAATATAAAAGGGACGACAAGCAACTGAAATAAAGACTAAAATAAAGCTAAAATCACACAACCCAAAGAAATAAACACAGTCCCCGGCAACGGCGCCAAAAACTTGATGTATAATTTTACTACCTGAAAATTAGATAGTTAAATTCAAGAAATAAACTTGCAAGCGCACAAGGTTAATGCAATATAGCCAAGGCAAGTACAAGGTCGTTCCCACAGTGACCGAATAAATTCTCAAGTTGTGAATTATAAACTAATTTAAATCCTAAATTACTCTAGACACCCTAATTAATAAACTTAAAACTAATGATTCAACTAAAACTTAATAGAGGAGTTTTGAAAGTTGGGTTTGAAAGATTTTCTTTAAAAGAACGTTGAAAACAAGAAAAAAAGACAAGATAACAAAGAAAAACGTGAACTAAATAAGTTTGTGAAAGATTTTAAAGAAGCTTACCAAGACAACAATTTCACCACAATTCCTCTTATCCAAACCTTAGCATGCATACTATCAAAATTCCCAAGTTATGTTGATGATTAGTTCTCCAAAATTATGACTAATTCTTTTCACAGCAATTAACCACTTCTTCTTACATGCAATTTATCCTTGGCGTGAGGCATAAATATAAACATATAAAAAGACCTTAGGTTCAATGAGAACTTCACACAATCACACAAACCCCTAAGAGTATAGTGTTTACCTTAGGCGCATTCATGAATTTAATCACAAGAAGCAAAACTCATATTAGGCATGGCGTATACCCTAACATGCATCAAATTACTTAACCAAAAACCTAGATGGTAGCTAAGCATCAAGATCATTAGTTAAGAAAATAAGCACAGTGACTAAATTTCAACAACAAGAAAATTCTAATAGCATGACATAACTAAGCTTTGAATAATTAGAAAAGGATTACATTGTGTCTTAGTAAAAGAAAATTAGTTACTCATAATCATGGTAACAAAGCAAAAATAAAACACGAAGAAAGAGATAAGAAAAACCCTTAGAGTTTAGAGGCACGGTCGCTCTTCCTTGCTCTACGGTTGAAGTCTGAAATTTCTGGTGTATCTCTTCAGCCCCCATGACCTCTCCTCTTAAAAGGACCTATAATCTAGTTAGAATGGGCCTAAACAAGTGGCCTTACACGAAGACTTGATTTCCAAGTCAGTTCCTAACTAGACAAGGTAATTAATACTAAGTTTCCTAAAACCTCCAGGAAACTGCATGTGATCCTCATTGCGAATGCGATTTGGACACCTTTCTGACCTCCAAAAATTATGTACGACCACTCTTTGGAAAGCTCTGGATGTCTTCTTTACAGCCATAATCGTGTGCCTCAATCCGATGATGTATGAGTGAGTTATGGCCAAAATACCCTTGCTGACTTAGTATTCTCCGGGAATTGATTTATGCTGAGTTGTCTAATTAAAAATGGGGACCTTAGCAGTCTTCAAAAATTATGACAATATTTATGGACAAACTTCGAGATGCTATCTTCCATCTCTAATTGGAATCATGTCAAACTCTACGATGAATATTTGGCGAATTTATACATTTCGTGGCTCATAAGCTGAAAAATAGGAAATAACTAAACTCAGCATCTTTAGTCCAAATTAATTCACAAAACTAAGTAAAAATGATACAAAATCATGTGAAATTATGAACATATCAAACCCTATTTTCGCTCACCTATGGAACTGAAGCAATCATTCCCCTTCATATCATTGTTCCATCCAAGAGTATCGAGGTAGCCAGCATTGATCAAAATTGTGAATAGATAAAGGTCAACCTTGACCTGCTTAAAGAAGAATGAGAAAAGACCATTGTTCGAGTAGCAACTTATCAGCAATAGTTGATGTTCTACTACCACAAGAGAGCCAAAGTGAGACAATTCCAACTTGATGACCTTGTGCTTAGAAAATATATCATTTCAGCACAAATGCATGGATCGAAGAAGATGAAATCCAGTTGGGAAGGTCCTTACATGATCGGCCGATCTAGGGGCAGAGGGAGCTATACACTTGACACCCTGGAGGGAAAGGAAACTCCGAGACAGTGGAATACTCATCATCCCCAAAGATACAACCCGTAAAGCCTCCACTTACCAGCTCGATCCCTAGCAGGCAACCAAGTCGTCTCCAACATAGTTGAAGGCAAAGCTATTTTCAATGTTTTTCCCTGTTCGTCCATTTATTTGCATTCAATAAAGCGATGTACTCACGAGAAACATCAATACAAGTTCAAGTTTTCATTCAACGAAGTGTGCGAGACAAACTACAATGAAGCGTCCTAAAGGAGACGCAAGCCAAGCAGGCCAATGTCCAAAATTATCCTAAGAGAGACGCAGGACAACTATAATGAAGCATCCTAAGGGCTGCATGCCAAGCAAGCCACTGTCCACATGCATCCCAAGGGAGATGCAGGACAACTTCAATGAAACGTGACCAACTCGCCAAAGTTCAACAAAAAGAAGATGGTCAACCTAGACTAGTTATCACGAAAGAAAAGCAAACTACAAAGCATGAAAATATAAATGAAGTCTTCATCTACTACGAGACTCCAATAGGTGACTCTTGATCAGTAGCCTCCTCATTTTCTACCTGATCGGCTACGCCCTCCGCAACTCCATCATGTTCCATCACCTACTCATTAGCTGCAGTCGTGTGCTCAGTAGCTCCAGCTACCTGCTCCACGACCTCAGCCGCTACCTCACCAACTGCGCCCTCCTTGGTATCATCTTCATAAACTGCAAGCTCATCAGCCACCAGCTCTTCGACATCCTTTCTGTCTACAACATTAATTTGCTCATCTAGTGCATGGGGCATCTCAGGGCAGAGCAGCTCAACATCTTCATCTTCAATAGGATGACAAAGGGCGACTCCACTCTTACAATCCAAGTAGCCCAGCTTGTAGGCATCAACGACGGCTTCAAACTTGGATATTTTAGCAACTTCACAGTAGGCGTCAAACTTGGCTAGCAACTTGTCATAAGTATAGGTAATTGCGACACGCTTGTGTTCGAGAAGGAAGTAGGCCTCCTTTTTCTCTCGGATGGCAAAAGCAGAGGAGTTGAGTTCACCATCTTTTAGAACAAGCGAACTCTTCAACAGGGACATGTTCCTCTTCAATTCAGACACCTTTGTCTCACAGTAGGCCAGCTTGGCCAAAAGCATGCTATTCAACTCAGCAACTTTCTTCTCCAACTCATTGAGCTGAGGAGAAGATAGGGCAACATAAAAAATAAAAAATAAAACTCATTTTTAAAGCAAAGCGACAACTGCTTCCTTCTACTTCTCTAAAGAAAGGCTAAAAAATGTGCCAAGATTGCTAACCTAATGTAGGTGATCAGCCAGTTTTGGGCAAGCAGACGAGCTCGATAAAAATTCATCTTGAGCAGATCAGACACGCAAGCATCCCTTGTATAGTTGGGCTTATCGACCTTTGGACTAGCAATTCGTGCATCAGAAGGACCCTTCACCTAAGTAGATGACTCCCTAGCCTCCTTGGCCTCCTTCACCCTTGCCTCGGAAGGAACCAATGATGATAGACTAGCTTCGCGCTTGACTTCTCACAACTTGGCATATGACGCGTGCTTGTCAAGTAGAGGAGCAACTTTCCTAGTTCGATCCTAATCCCTCAACTAATGTAGATGACTCGAACTTTGGTGAGAAAAGTCAGTGGCCCTCTGCTTCTTGGTAGGTTATCCAGACCGGGAGCAGACATCTTTGCCAGGCACATCAAATTTTTGAGCTTTTCAGTCAAAGACATGAGCAAAATGTCCCGAACATTCTGCATACCATTAATCTTCTTGTTGTCCTTATCAATGAGGTGCTTAACCTTGGCAGGTGATGAAGAAGTAGCAATCATTGAGTCTTCTTAGCAGACAGGAACTCTTTCAAAGAAGAGTTGATCACAGCAGAAAGAAGTCTCGATTTCTTTCTTAGCGGAGACATATCTTTTGGAGGGCTTCGGAGCATCCTTCCTCTTTTTAGGAATTTTGATCGATGACTCCTCTCTTTCGCCAAGCTGGTCATCCGAGTCAGGACCATACTACTTCCACCTTTTGATATCCTTGGTAGGGGGCATGCCGACAACCTTCTTTCGATGCTCGCTCAACAACCAACACCATTCATGAAACCTCTCAGGGATGTTGAAGGCTCAACATACCTTAGCCATATCTGGGTCGAGGTCCAACTTTTTGCTAATGTCAGTCACAGAACAGTCAATCAGTCACACATTAGAGAATTCAAATAAAATTTAAGCAGATAACAAAGTATAACATACCGTTGCAGTATGTGATAGAGACAAGTGGACCATTGCCTACATTGCTCTCCCACCTTCTGCTGACCTCCAGCACGTCAGTATTCCATATGTGATCTCCTTACCTGAGACTGTCAAAACACTTTGCATTACTCACACGGAGTTGGGCATACTTCTCACAATGTCTGACCTCGAAGAAGTAAAAGAATTCACACAAAGACAAGCTCAGCTTAAAGAAATAGTTTAGGTTGTCAAAGCACATAATCGCCTTGTAGACATTTGGAGTGCATTGGCTTGGGCTACACTCCATGAAACAAAACACCCACTTGAAAAACTTCGACAGCAGAAACATGAAGCCCAAGGAGAAATAGAAGGGATGAAAGGTGATAATCGTGGCATACGGATCATTCGGATCCACCCGAGGCACGTCATCAGAGGAAGGTTCTGGTAGCCTGACATGCACGTTACTAGGAATGGCAGAAGCATAGGTGGCGCACCACTTTCGAAAGTGAGCCTCGGTTGTTACATGACACAAGTTTACCATGAACCTTTCTTATACACCATGGAACCGCCCCACAGATATAAGGGCACTTGTGAACTGGGTGATCAACTTCCCTCATTAGACAACATGATTGCTGAACAACTACAAAAAAAACAAAACAAAAAAAAAAGAAGAAAGGAAATTCACAACGAAAAAACCCTAGTTCGCAGTCAAGAAAAAAAAGGGCCACAATAACCGCTGGCAATGGCCAGCCGCTGCAACGATGGCCTCATCAACGTAGGCATAACTGACCTAGCTAGTCTTGTGGTTGACCATAACATGGGCCAGTTGTCCCATGCCGAGGAGAAAAGAAGAAGAAGCAGCAACGTGACGTCACCGCTTCCTCTAGACACGCTCAATGCTGCTGCGACATCTCAACAACAACCAGCCAACCAAAGCCATCTCATCCTTTCCGAGAACAAAAAAAAAGGGCGACCGCGGCTGTGCCCAGCAACAACTGCCATTCAATGATAACTATGAACACTCGCGACTGTTGCCACTGCCTAGCTGCCAAAAGGTAGCAAAAGTCGTAATCGAGCACCCATGCTCGCGCCATTCAAAAGAAAATGAGAAGCGGTCGTAGCCATTGTTGCCAGTGACGACAAAAACCATAGCTGCGTTGCTGTCATCCTGCCACTTCAGCCATTGCATCACGACAACAACCATCAGGGCCCACGCCAGTGGTTCTGGCTGCAATAAAAAATTGTAGAAAAAGAAAAACCCAAGTGTGGCCTACATTGCTGTGCACAACAACTCCTTTCCTCGACAAGTAGAACACTCTTCCAAGATCTCTCTCACATGCTAGAAAGTAGAGGGAGACAAGTTTGCAATTTGAAAAAAAGTGAAGAGAAGCCTTGTATTTATAAAGGTTGGACATCTTAGGTCAATAAGGAATCGTAAGCTTATTCCAATTGGGAGCTCAACTCCAAGAATAAGTCAAAAGCCTACTCGAATTAGGAGCCTAACTCATAAAAGGAGCTCAACTCACAAAAAGGAGCCCAGATGCAGTTGGAAAGCCCGCTAAATACTTCTCATCTCCCCCATGCCTCACAAGCTCCATGCAGAAGCTGGGGGGGGGGGATTTGTGGGAACATATATTTTGCTAGCCAATAAGAAGATGACACGTGGAAAAAGAGATATTCCTTAGGTCAACTAATTACCATAACTAAATCCTATTTATTTAGGGAATTATCTTTGATTTAATATAGTGTTGAGGTCTTTTTCCGTCGGAAGGCTTGTCCGGGCTTGTTGATTCTTGGACCTCTATAGAGTGATGAATCAAGCCTTCGTTGCCCCTTTTTCTGAGTTAGCGAGAACTAGGCCCAAAGTATCCTGAGGGAGAAGCAAGTCCTAAGGGAGTACTATGTTCTTCTTCCAGTGGCTGCATATTTTGTGCTGATGTTTCCGACAGTTAGACGAAGAGTTGGAGATGGTGCATTGATGTTGCACAGGCTTGGTACGAGAGTTTGCTTTGGTAAATCAAGATAATACTAGGCTTGGCATGAAAGGCTTGTGGCTTGGGAGTAGAGAGAAAATGAGCATGAAGAAAGGATTAAGGCTTGAGATTTTGGGTGTTTTTGGTAGCTAGATGAAAAGCTTGTGATATCTGCGTTTTCTTACCGAAAGGTAATGACTATGGTTTCAACTTAGCTTGAGAGGATGAGTGTTTCAGACTTGGGATGGAGCTTTTTGAGAGAGAGAGAGAGAGAGAGAGAGAGAGAGAGAGAGAGAGAGATAAAGGATGGGTGACTTTAGCAAATTTCCATCAACTTGACAAAAGCTTCGTCAAGCTCTTGGGTGGCTTGCCAGAAAAGAAAAAGGGGAAGAAAGGGAAGATTCCAGAGGTGAGAGGTGATGCTTGCTCTCTCTAGATGTGTTTATGGGAAAGAGAGGAAAAAGATGGAAGAACACAGCTTAAAATTGAAGCTTCTATAGCAATGAATAAGGATGTTGCTCACTCTGAATGAGTTCAAGATGACTTCATGATGTTGATCTAAGATTATATGAGCTTGGCATGAGAGCTTGGAGTGTGGGAGCTAAAGACCCAACATCCCGCCATCCACACGCTGTAGAGTTGCTGAACTAGCTGATGGCTCTTCACGAAAATTATTTCCCAGTTATATCCCACGATTCGGTTGAATTCAGAAAATTCCCTCTAGGTTCAAAAATCATATCCAAACGCACCAATAAGAGAACAAACTAGAAAGCCTGGATTCTAAATGTACAAAAAATGAGACTGACTTGGTCCTCGTTAAAAAATATACAAATTTATAAAAAAACCCAATCCTAGGCATGTATTTATAAAAAAACCCAAGCACTATTTAAACATAGAAACACACCCAAAATCAACCTCAAAGTCAACTTTTTGGGTGTGTTTATAAATGAGTTTTGAGTGTTTGTTATGATGGGTTTTGGGTGTGTTTCTATGTTTAAATAGTGCTTGGGTTTTTTTATAAATACATGCCTAGGATTGGGTTTTTTTATAAATTTGTATAAAATAATACCATTGACTCTCCAACTCATAGGTTGCATAAAATAGATCGCCAAAATGAGAGTGTCGCACAGCATCGGATGCCTCGAGAGCATATTATATGGTACACGATAATCACCATTGGTGAAGGATATGACAATCTTCTCTTTTTTGTTTCTTTTTTCTTTTTGTTTTTGTTTTGTTTCTTTTGCATAGATAGATTTCATTCAATTAGATAGTGGGAATAATGGGCATGTTATGTGTGACCTCATTAAAATTTTCTCGAAGAAAATCACATGGGAAAAATTCCAGAGTAAAAAAGAGTACCACACACGCTGAAAGATATGACAATCTTAATATTCATTTTGCTAGTCACAAATCACATATTCTTATTAGATGTGATCCATTTAAAAACTTTGGTCAAATATTCACTTTTCGTCCTCAATTGTTTCGTAAAATCAAATTTGTAGTTGACTTATATAAACTTGAGTCACGAATTACCATGCTCAAAGCTTTGGGATAATTGTTGACATTTTTACCTTAATGCCATATTTACTTATTTGAGGTATAAGAAATATGAAATCAAAAGTACTGCTTCATTAAAGCCCCAGAAGAAAGAAGTATGAAATCAGGGACCTTAAGAAGAAATAAAGAACTGGATTTGGATAAACTGCCTTTAGTTAGTTAATCAAATTCCTAATTTTTAAAGGTATCAAATTACGGCTTTTAAGGCAAGACTCGTGTATTTTTATAATTTCTCTATGTTAGTTGTTGTGGTCTTTTTCCGTCGAAAGGCTCGTCTGGGCTTGTTGATTCTTGGACTGCCATAGAGTGGTGAATCAAGCCTTCGTTGTCCCTTTTTTATGAGTTAGCAAGAACTAAGCCCAAAGCATCTCGAGGGAGAAGCAAGTCCCAGGGAAATACTTTGTTTTTCTTCCAGTAGTTGCGTGTTTTGTGCTAATGTTTCCTGCAGCTAGACGAAGAGTTGGAAATGGTGCATTGATGTTGCACAGGCTTGGCATGAATTTGGTGAATTAAGATACTATTAAGCTTGGCATGAGAGGCCTGTGGCGTGGGAGCTAAGAGAAAATGAGTATAAAGAAAGGATTATGGTTTCAACTTATCAAAAGGATAATGACTATGGTTTCAACTTAGTTTGAGAGGATGGGTGTTTTAGATTTGGGATGGAGCTTTTTGAGAGAGAGAGAGAGAGAGAGAGAGAGAGAGAGAGAGAGAGAGAGAGAGATAAAGGATGGGTGACTTTAGCAAATTTCCATCAACTTGACAAAAGCTTCGTCAAGCTCTTGGGTGGCTTGCCAGAAAAGAAAAAGGGGAAGAAAGGGAAGATTCCAGAGGTGAGAGGTGATGCTTGCTCTCTCTAGATGTGTTTATGGGAAAGAGAGGAAAAAGATGGAAGAACACAGCTTAAAATTGAAGCTTCTATAGCAATGAATAAGGATGTTGCTCACTCTGAATGAGTTCAAGATGACTTCATGATGTTGATCTAAGATTATATGAGCTTGGCATGAGAGCTTGGAGTGTGGGAGCTAAAGACCCATAAGTATAGCAAATGAGAATGCTTGTGCTTGGCCTGGTGTTTGATATGCTTGAGTTTGGGTGTTGAGAATATATTGTTTATGGCTATGGCTATGGCTATGGGGATTTAAGAGTTTCAAGAGAATAAAGATGGGAGGAAAAGCTTGAGGTTTGAAGGCTATGATGTTTATAGCTTAGAAAGAAGGAAAAGCTTGGAGTTATGCTTGGTGAGGCTTTATAGAGAAGGTGATGGATTTCCAGGAAAAGAGGTTATGGCTTGGGGGCTTACAACAGTTAGGAAGGAGGTGTGATGATTGAAGAAGGGGGTTGATGGTTGCTGGAATGCTTGCAGCAGCCAAAGCAAGAAGTTGTCGTGCTGCTTCAGCAGCTAAAGTAAGGGCTTGATGCCTGAAGAAAAATTGGTCTCATTTGCCTGAGCCATGAATGCCAATTTATAGAGGGTAAGAGTTTTCCTTTATTTCTAATAGGTAAAGGGAGGTGTTGGAACCAGCCTATTTCCAATGGTTAAAAGGGAACACTGGGCATGTTATTTTCCAGCAGGTGAAGCTATGTACCATAAACTGATTATTTCCTATGGGTAAAAGGAAGCGCTAGAAACGGCTTGTTTCCTGTAGGTAATAGGGAGTGCTGGTCTGGAAAATGCTTGTTTCCAATGGGTAAAGCTAGGCATTTGGAAAATGACTATTTCCTATGGGTAAGAGGAAGTGCTTGAAAAATATCTCATTTGCTCACCCACATTGGAGAACTCCAAGTAATGGGCTTGGACTTTGGTGCTCCCAAGTAGCTAGCCTAAAATCTTCATTATCCAAGAGCTTCTGTGGGCCTCGTGGACCTCCGTAACCTTCCACACCACAATCCCTTGTGCAAGCCCCATAAAACCACATGACTTGGGTTCATGTGAGCTTGGTAGATGATTGACATATGAAAAATGTATTATTGGCATGTCATGCACACTATTTCTATATTTATTTAATGAATTAATTCCTAAAATACAGGTTGGATTAATGCATGACCAACATTATATGTTATATTGGGCTTTAAATGTTTTGGGCTTCTCGTGACTTTTTTGGGCCTCAACAGATAGGAATATCTCCCTAAATCAAGGAGTGAATTTCCAACAAATCTCTTTAATTAATTCTTACCATCTTTTTGGGGTAAGAATAATCCTAATTAAATAAGGATTATTCTCCAAACCCTAGCCAGGCAAGAAGCCTATAAATACATGGCTACACAAGACATTTGAGGTAATTCTAAACTCACACTCTTAACCCTAGCCGAACCCCTCCCTTTCTCTCTCTCTCTCTCTCTCTCATGCCACTCCACTCTCTCTCCCCTCCTACACAGCTCCGGCCACTTGGCTCTCCCCGTGAGAGAATACCTCCATCCTTGTCGTTACTTGGTCATATCTTTCTCAAGATCCAATTAATTGACTTAGGCATCAGAGGGACTTTAGCCAACACCCTCCGGGTGTGATCTATTTACCCCAATATTTTTTGCACGGATCGAGGAAGAAGAGAGAGAAGGAAGTTCAAAGGGCGAAGAATCTTTTATGAATATTCTCCCGTGAGAATTTTGCTCAAACAGTTCGTTTAACCCATCAAGGGTATGTAGGTAGTCTAACATCCCACTAGACGCAACCGAAACAAAATTTGAATCAATGGTCACATCAACCAAATTCTCACAAGTCAAATTCATTCCATACCTCCAAATTTCCGAACTACATTGGTTTGATCCCTTCGAAAGGGTACGTAGGCAATTTAGACTTAATCTAGATGCAATTGTTCTCAAACACAATCCAAACAAAATAATTGGTTTCTTAATCAAATTCCCTCTAACACAATTCCATATCGAATCACTGGTTTCTTAATCAAATTCCCCCCTAACACTCCTCAATACAATTCAAATCAAATTTTCCTTGCAATGAGTCATTTATTCATTGAGATTTTTTGAACTACAAGTGGCTTGATTCCCACAAGGGATACGTAGGCACCCTAAGTTTGACTTGGGAGCAGGTGCAAAACCAAACACGCACATTCTGCTTTTTTATGATGGAATTAAAGGGTATTAACTTGTATGTTGAAGAAAAATGTGAATCTCCCAACAAAATTTCACCTCCACTATTTAAATAATGGGATTTTATTATTTTAGATTCGACCCATTCGAGACATAATGCCTCTTAATTACAATCCCTTGCTTTAAAGGGAAACCCTTTGATTCCATCATAAAGAAACAGAACATGTGTATTTGGTTTTTGCAGCTTCTCCTAAGTCAAACCTAAGGGTGCCTACGTATCCTTTTCAATAATCAAGCCACTCATAGTTCAAAGAATCTCAATGAATAAAGGACTCATTGCAAGAAAATTTTGACTTGAATTGTATTGATGAGTGTTTGAGTGAATTTAGCTGAATAAACCAAGGATTCTATATGAAATTGTGTTTGGGGGCTTAATCCCATACTGATTCTCTCTACTAGCTTTGTGCTCAAATAACGTGGCAGAATATGAGGCACTCATCATTGGCCTTGAAATTACTCTCGAGATGCATATTGATTGTTTGCAAGCATACAATGATTCACAATTATATAAATGGTATATACGTTGTCAAAAATGCGACTATCTTTCCATAACATAAAAGGAAAAATACCTCATGTCACAGTTCCTTGATATTTATGTTAGTCACATCCCGAGCTCAGAAAATGATAAAGCTGATGCACTAGCAAATTTTGGTGCATCATTAACGCTACCTGACGAAAGAGATATTCAAATCACTAGTGGCGAATGTCATTTACTACCCCAACTATAGAGAGAATCAAAGAAGTTGTTGATTCGAATGTCGTTACGGCTTTTGAACGTGAGGATGACCTTGATTGGCGCCATCCCATAATTGAGTATCTCAAACATGGCAAGTTGCCAAGTTATGCTAGAAAAAGAGTTGAAGTCAGACGCAGAGCCACCTGGTTCGTGCATTTAAAAGATACCTTGTACAAACAGCCCTTTAATGTTATGCTGTTAAGGTGTCTGTCGAAACAAGACACAACTAAAGCCCTTCTTGATACTCATGTTGGCACTTGCTGTGCTCATCAAGCCAGTTCAAAACTTTAAAGATATTTGGTTATTACTAGCCAACGATGGTTCGAAACTTAATGAATTTTGCAACCACATATAAAGATTGCCAGTTGCATGGAGATTTCATACACCAGCCACCCCAACAATTGCATCTGACAACTTTGTCTTGGCCATTTGAAGCTTGGGGATTGGATGTTGTTGGTATCATAAAGCCTAAGTCTTCACGTCAACACCAATTCCTTTAAAAGATGTATGAGCAGACGATGTTACAAACTTCATAAGAAACTACATCATCTACCGTTATGGGGTTCCATAAAAGAGAATATCCAAAAATGCATTGTATTTCAAGTGCAAGTCCATGATCAAGTTGTGTGAGAAGTACAGGTTTCAACACTTGTTTTCTGCGAGTTACAATTCATTGTCAAACGGTCAAGTTGAAGCTTTCAATAAGATACTGTGCAATATCCTGAAGAAGATGGTCACATGAAATAAAAGAGACTCGAATGAACTCCTCCCTAAAGCATTATGGGCTTATCGACTGTACGCAACTTAACAAGATGTACACTGTATAATTTGGTGTATGGCTTCGAAGCCGTTCTAGCATTAGAAGTCCAATTGCCATCGTTAAGGGTAGCTTTACACTTGACAAACCTCGACGAAAAAGAAAATGTGAGGTTGACATAACTGGAAGCTCTAGACGAGAAAAGACTAGCAACTCAACAAAGGCTCAAAATCTATCAAGCTCGGGTTGTAGGGACGTTCATATCCTTCTCCATTGAAGATTTGGTTTTAACTGTCTGAAGACCCTTTGTCATTACCAGGAAGATGCATGGCAAGTTTGAATCCCAGTGGGAGGGGCCCTACGTCATTACTAAAGCTTTCTCCAAGGGTGCCCATGAGTTCTCAAACTCCGAAGGCAAATGCATCTATCCTTGTGTGAGTGAGAAATTCTTCAAGATGTTTTATGCCTGATGGTTTGAAAATGCACGTTGAACTGAAAACCCACAAGGGAGGTTAAAGCAAAAGTTAGGGCGCAAAAAAAAAAACACACCCGTTGGATTGAAAACCTGAACGGGTGGTTCAAGCAAAAGTTACGGAAAATAAAAATACTCGTTGGGCTGAAAACCCGAAAGGGCAGTCCAAGCAAAATTTAGAGTAAAAAAAAAAAGGTTCGTGGGCTGAAAACCCGAAAGGGTAGCCCAAGAAAAAGAACTATAGTTGACTTGATCCCTCAAAAGGGGTAGGTTGGCATTCTAGTTCCTAAAAGGCTAGATTCAGTCACAAGTTTGAAAATCCCCCTTCATTACCTCAATTCAAAGTGGGTAAACTACATTCAACTCAATCCCTTCACAAGGTATATAGGCAAGCTAGTCCAAAATCTATGTGCAACTGTAAATTATCACAAATTCATTTTGTCCACCGATGGTATTAGCACTTGGTTAAATTGTTGTACACTATGCAAGAACTCCAACATCACATTAGCATAAAATGTGAAATAGGAAAGCAAAATCCTACCAAATGTTTATTCTAGAAAATTGTTCTTAGTGGAAAAATCACGTTACAGGAGCAAGTAATACTGAAACAAAAGCCTACCTATGGGTTCTTGGTGGATGAACCATATTACAAGAGCGCTTATTCAAAAGAAAAAAAAAAAGGTAGCATGCTAAGAAAAAAAAGAGAGAATCAAGTTCATATGTTAAGGCTCACTACATAAAGAAAATAGGGTATTGATTAGTTGGTGAATCTTTTGCTCTTGAGCCTTTATTGATAGTTGACTACTCAATCTGGGAAAGCAGATCTTCTTTAGCATCAATTCTCAATTGTTGAAGCTGGCTACCCGTCCATTCTGATGCTCCAAAGAAACCTCCAAGTTCATCTTTTGCACTTGAAGGGAAGTTTTCTTAACTTAGTGCTCTTCTGTCATCTGGTGAACTCTCTCTTTTGATTCCCTGATAGTAATTTCCTTGACATCTAAGTCATCAATGTCTTTAAAAATCTCTGTTAGCTACCTGCTTAGTGGTTAAACATTCCTCGTGTTGACAAATCAAATCATGAATCAGATCAACATTCACATCTTCTAATTTTTTAATGTAGGCATTGCTCTTGAAACGTCGATTGGCAAGCTCAAAAATCCAATCCACAAACCCAGGAAATTGTTTAAATGTAGCTTCACCACACCCAAGAATATCAACCATGGACCACAAAAGTTGAATGGCCTTGTGGACCTCGAAATGGTGCAGAAGAAGTTGAGCAGGTGTCTCTGAGGAGGAAAGTCAGTTGAAGATACCTTTAATTTCTCTACTAATGAACTCCAACCTGCTTTGGTCCATGATGAGTCGATTTTATATTATATATTTAGCCTCATTCTTAGTATATTTTGGTTAATATTTTGGAAGAATTTTGATACTTTGAATTATATTTCCAATATAGGACTTTCGACTCCCTCTGGAGCAAAACATAATCAAATGGACGAATTTTGGAGTAATTCCAGTTGGAGGACGTTCG
>NC_024133.1:2757873-2785742 GCF_000346735.1 Prunus mume | reverse complement strand
TCCTCCAATTCTGCCCGGCTGCAGTCTTCCAATTCTGCCCGACTACGAACTCCTCCAATTCTGCCCGACTGCAGTCTTCCAATTCTGCCCGGCTGCAGTCTTCCAATTCTGCCCGGCTACGAACTCCTCCAATTCTGCCCGGCTGCCTATTCATCACACCCGGCCGCATATTCATCACACCCGGCCGCAGTCTTCCAATTCTGCCTGGCTGCAGTCTTCCAATTCTGCCCGGCCATTCGAGCTGTGAGGCCGCATCTTGTATGCCCAACTTTTTCGGGTCATGCCCAGCGAAAAAACCTTGGCCGCAACCTCAGTTTCCAGCCCCTTTTCGAACAAAACCCAGCTGCGATTTTAGAGAGCTGTTCAGCCCGACTGTATTCTCCTCGTGCCAATCCAATATCCCGTGCCCGGATTAGGTGGGTTTCCACCACCCCCAAACAGGGGTGGTGCATATCTTTGTACCTATTTGGAGAGCTACATGGTGGAGAATCAACATCAAAGGAAGAGCCAACAACAAAGATACCGCTCCCTCTACTTGAACATCATTCTTAGTTTCAAGATTCGCTCAAAGGGTATGAACATTTTATCTTTCTCTCAAATAGGATTTAGAGAGTCTTTGGTGCACACTTTCAAAGTTTGGTTGTAGAGTTTTTAGAAATCTCTACACAACACCATTCTCACAATATTCCCTTCATTCGAGTCTTTAAAGAATTAAAATTATTAATTATTAATTTATTATCAATATTATCAGCTTTTTTTTTTTCATTGTGTGTAAATACTATATCACAATTTTAAAAAAAAAATTAAAAAATGGGTATGGGCTATATAGCCCATATAGCCTGCAACATAGATTTGTCCCTACCATGATTAAAAACGATTATACAACTTTTGGGCTTTAGCTATTTAACATACAGGAGGTGAATAACACAAAACTTATTTATTCTAGCAATTAAATATTATTATAAATATAAAAACATCTAAATTATTATTAAAACAATACTATAATTATTATCAAAGTACACAATTATGTGTATTCACTGCATAATTACCTATAGGGTTAATGACCAAAATAGTCCCCCAACTTTTGCCCTAGTATCATTTTGGTCCACCAATTAAAATTTTCATTTCAATGGTACTTCAACTTTTTATTTGGTATCAAAACGGTCCCACCATTAAAAACTGTTAATATTACCGTTAAATTGAGGGATAAAACTGTCCATATAAATTAAAATATTAATAAATAATTAAAAATTAGAAACCTATTATAAAACTTAGAAAAAACTTAGAAAATTGAAAATTTTGAATCTCACCACCAACTGTAGTCCACTCACCAGCCACATGGCTTCTTCTTCTTCTTTTTTTTTTTAAATTTTTTTTTTTTATTTAATGTTGAGATTGACTTAAAAATTAATCTAAAAAATTCTCAATTATTTAAATTAATTTTAAAAAATTTAAAAATCAGATAAATACAAAAATAAAATAACAAAAAGCTAAAAAGAAAAAGAAAAACAACCTACCCCACCCAAATCTAGTCTTCCCTGACCATCCCCAAAATGCAACCCTTCCCATTTCCTGACCCAACATAGATCCTCAATGACTTGATGGCCTCACAAAGAGGCTGAATTCCAAAGATTTTGGTCCATTAGATCCCAACAAAAACCCATCTCTTCCTTTGGACTTCCGTCGAGCAGCTGGTGGGAAACTCAAAGTTACATCACTAGCAAAGAAGGACCTTCAAGCCCATTTCCATGGTTGCCATGGGGTCCGCCACTACCTCCAGCCCTCTCTAATTCCTACAACGTTGTATGCCCTTATCCAAGCAATTTCCCCTAGTCGTCGGATCCAAGCAAAACCGATCTTTCTGTTTGGGTGTTCCAGACTCTGCTCGCAGCTCCGATTGCTCCTTCTACGGCAAGCGTGAGGTTCACGACCAAGTGGTTGGCTACGATGGCTATGAGCGCGACTTTCACCTCACCTACCCCAGAATGCGCGGCTGCCAAGCTGTGAATTTGGAGGAATAGGTATGTGAGGAGTGTACAGGCAGTGGGGTTAGGAGCAAGCGTTGGCTGCTTAGAGTTTATTTTTTGAATTGGTCGAAAGGCCACTTGAAGTTAAGTTCAAGCAGATTCTAATTTTTAATTACACTTTTTTTCCCCAAAAAAAATACTTTATTAATATTTTAATTTATATGGGCGGTTTTACCCCTAAATTTAACAACAAAATCGACAGACTTTGACGGTAGGACCAATTTGATACTAAATAGAGAGTTGAAGTACCATTGAAATGAAAATTTTAATTGGTGGACCAAAATGATATTGAGGCAAAAGTTGAGGGACTATTTCGGTCATTAACCCTTACCTATATATATATATATATATATATAAATTAAACACCCAACAAATATCTAACGACACCCATATAGAAAAAGAACAATGAATATATATATATACTTTTTGAGTCAATTCCTCCACAAATTGGAGCCATCATGGGCGTATCCTCTTCCTCTTGTCAATTTTTTTCTTTTTATGTCTTTCTTTTTGCTTCCCTATTTATTTTTTCAGCCATCTTTATGATTCTCATTGGTTGTTTTTCTTCTCTCTATTATTGGAGACAATGCTAGGATTAAGTTTGGGGGTGGGGAATATTGTTCCTATTGTGACTTCCATGTTTTGCAAAAACAAAACAAAACAAAAAAACACAAAAAAAACAAAAACAAAAACATATAAATTTTTTACTTTTTTTCTTTGAGTCTCTTTATTTTAATTCTATTTTCAGTAGTCACTTCCCAATTCTATGATGAGATTTGTTCTTTATTTTCAACTACTTTCAAAATTTTAAGCATAACAATAATTATTTACATTATCTTTGTGTTAGCCATATTCTGATGACAAAACTTGGTAAATCTCTATGCACATAGCGATGTTAATATGATTTTCGATTGAGAATTTCACATTATTTAAATCTCTAAATAAAAACTAGTGTAGACTTATATAACCCTCATTATGTGAGCTTTTGAGCCTATATGCCTTCCTTTTTGGAGTGTTACATGCAATTCTATAATTTTTGTCTACAAGTCATTGTGATCTCATTTTTTATTTTTTATTTTGGTCAAGTACTTGAGGATATTTAGATTGTTTGCTAGAACTACTTTCACTATCTATTTGAGGGATATTTCTAAATTACATGGATTCTAGGAAGTGATATAGGCCTTGTTTCTTTCGTTTGAGCCTTTCTAGCAAACTTGTTCATTAATTATCCCTAGTTTGCCCTCTGTGCCTTTAATGTAAGCATTTTCAATTGCATTACCTAAAATTCTCCCTACCCAAGCCTTTCATAAATTTCCCTACCCTTCTAAGGAGTTTCAGAGCAATCTTCATAAAAAATGAGTTATTCAAAGTTGACGAGGCAAAAGTGTGAAGTAAAAAAAAAACAAAGAATTTGTTGTGAGAAAAATATGAAGAAAAAAGAAGCTAGGCAAATTCCCAAAGTTGAACAAGTTCATTCAAAAGTTCAAAAAAGTGTGCTCAAGTTCCAAAAATGCTTCGAATTAGTTGTATCTCTGAAGTGCAAGAGTGTTAAAAGTTGTAAAGCTCTATGAATTCCTTAGACTTTGTTGTTTTCCACAACCTTTTCTTGTTTCAACCATCACCCTAAGCCCCACTACAACCTTAGTAAAAGTCCTACTTGATCCAAGAAGAAGTGTGGTTCCTCATGTGGAGAACAAGTATGAAAAGACTATGGTCGGATGGTTCAAATGTTTTCAAGTATGCGATATATGTTCATGAGATCTTTATTCATGTCTTGTGTGTTTATTTCAATTATGTGAGTACATTCCATTACTTAGAATCTTCTCACATATATATGAGTGACAACACCTAGTCAAATTTTGAGTGCTTTTATTGGAAAGAACATCATTGGTGAGATTTGAGTTTGAACCTTGTTGTTATTTGGTTATTTAACTTTTGTGAAGCTTAAATCGTCGGTTGTATTAATGTTGGCTGTTTCACACACTACACTTCAAGTTGTTCAATTAAAGTTTGATTCTTAAGTTATTATTGCTTATCTATTGGAAGTTGGGTGACGGTTGATAATTATCTTTGAGATCAATATTGGGAAGTTAGTTGCTTGTTTGTGTCGACTCTTTGTTCTTATGCTTTGTTTTGCTCGAGGACTAGCAAAATCTAAGTTTAGGGGTATTTGATAAGTCATTTATATATCATATAAATTTACTTTTTTTTCACTTAGATATTTTATGCAAAAGTTGATTGTTTTATAGAGATCTTCACGTATTCGAACTTTTGTGTTTTCAGGAACTCTAAAATTCCAAAAATGGCGAAATTACATTTTACTTGGCGTTTTTGGATGAAACCACTTGGAGATGAAAGCTCTGAGGTCAAGGGATGTTGAATCTAAATTTTGAGTTATTGGGCCAGCCAACTGTTCAAAACGAGTTGTTAAAGTCAAGACATGTGTCATACAGGCAGATTGGAGCTGTTGGGCTTGAGGACGATTTTAGTTTTATGGTATTTTTCTTGGAAACATTTGTCATAAAAATTGTGGCTGACATCAATACCTTTTCAATGACATCTTACACATTCAATTTGGTGAACAATAAGCACCCCAAAAGCCAAGAATTGGAATCTCTGCTATAAGCCGCAAGGAATTAGGAAAACTGACTTGTACTTTCCATTTTTTATATTTCTTGTGTGGTTATAGTTTGTTTGGCCATTCTTGCCTTGCAAGTTAAGTTATTTGAGGTTTGCTAGGACTAGGAAAATGTAGAGAGATTATATAAAAAGAAAAGGCTAGGTCAGATTAGAGAACCTTACGATCGGTTTCATCAAGGAGAGAATATTGCACTAGGTATGCGCATGCAACGTTGTATTTCAGGTTTTCTCTTTCACTCTTATGATATTATTTTTTGTGTTTTAATTACGTTCAAGTGTAATTAAACTTTAATCTAGGGCAGGGTTAAGCCCTAGCATGATGATATGGTATTGTACGTTTTTTTATCCATTAATGTGATTTTATTTGAACTTTTAATTGCCTAGTTTTATACTGGTTATGTGCTTTGATGCTTGATCACCATTATGGTGTATGACTAAGTTATATGATGCAAAATTGAGTGAATGTCACAATGATTTTGAGTATGCTTCTTACAATTAAAAGGGAGATTGCATGATGTATGAATTATTCTAGGGAGAATAAACGTAAGGTGACCAATCTTCAATTTGAAATTACCTCTTAATGAATGAATGAACATAAGTGCTATATTGGATTGCTTGTGGTGGACATCTAGCCTTAATTAGTATCTCATCTTCCTGATTTTCTCAACCAATTAATGTATTTATAAAGATTGGTTCAGCCGTTTAGATTTACCGAAATGTGGTTAAATGCACGGAGCCTAAATGCAAAGGCTTGTGATTGCCACAATTACATACCACTTCATATGGGAGAAGAGGTGGCTATGCCACATCAATTATATGATGAGCTATCTTTTAATTAAAGTACGTAAATTCTGGAAATGATGAATGACAGGACCCAATCCAAATTCCACTTTGGAATTTGCGCCAAATTCTGTTCTTATTCGACACCTGGCAGGTGCCGAGCACACTTGACCTAATTGCCCTTCTAACTAAGATTTGAAATTTCTTAAAACAATTTACTTCTGCTGAAAATTTGGCAAAGTCTCCCTTGTAAACTGCTCATTCCCCAAACTTTTCCACCTGTACAATAAGCAATTTAAATATCCACAACCATTCAGCATGCACAATAAGAGAATTCATGCAACCAAATATCAAATCTTTATGGCTTCAGGCCTCTTGATACCAAATAAGTTGTTTTACCATCTGAAACTGATCTCAACTTTTAGAACAACATAAATATGTTATCAAATTTCAAAATAACTTAACTGAATAACTTTTCAATCACTTGATCTTGCGGCTGCACCTAGTAACTCTAGGTTGCCTACATACCCTTACTAAGGGATCAAGCCATACGTAGTTCTTCCTTTTTGTTTTGTTGACAAGTTACATATTCAACTCTTATGTTGACCTCCTGTTTTGCAAAATCAAATGTGAAAAGAAATTGAAAAGGAAAAGAAAATAAAGAGAGGAGAATAACTTTTTAATTGGAAAAGACGCACAAGGAGAAAAAGAACGGGTGTATAAAATCAAATAATGACATGGTAAAATAAAACTTCACTTAAGAAAATAATCGTGAATTATACAAAATCCTTAAAACTTAGAAAACTCTTAATCCTTGTCTCTTAAGTAGGAAAACATATATTAAAACATTCACCCATAAATACCAAGTCCTCAATTTTAGTTTAAAACATCTCAAAATTTAAATACTCTCCACTAGGGTGTACCCCCATTCATATTCCATCAATTCCTTTAATATACCGTCAATTCCAAGTATCCTATCTGTTACATCCCCGCAGGCCTCAGAAACACAAAGTCAACCCGAGCTGCATTCCTCGCAGGCCTCGGGAACACAAAGTCAACCCGAGCCACATTCCTCGCAAGACTCAGGGGACCCTAAGTCAACCTAAGCCGCATTCCTCGCAAAACTCGGGGGACATGTAGTCGGCCCGAGAATGCATATCCTCACACCACATGGTTCAGGTGCCCCCGAAATTTGTGGGGCATTATCATAAATGACAAAACTGTTTCAAGGCAACTTAAGAGGTACTCCTGTGGTGGGTTTGAAAACCATATTCCGAAACTTATCATAAACTTTCCCTTATTCCACAACTCCATTTTCCAACTCTTTTATCAACTTTCCAAAAATTAATTCTCAACTATAATTAAAATATATACCACATTCTGTTAAGAATTAGTGTTCATGATTCATCATTTTCAAGCCACTGAGTATATGTATTAAAATTAAACATATAATAAGGCATTTAATTAATTTATTGTCCACACCAAAATCCAGTTAATAAGCCATTCCCAACTTACACAATCAAACATAGTATAATACCCTTAGAAATTAAAAACGATTACCTAATAACTCATAAACATTTGAATAATCCAATATCACCCACTCATATACTTAAATAATTCTCATAATAATAATAAATAAATAACAAGAAAATCTTCGAATATCAGAATCCAAACATAATCAAAATAGTTCACAAACAGTCAAGTCTTATTTACATTGTCGTTCTAGCACTTCTCGAAGGGTGAAACTACCTCGGAAGACTCACGGTCAACCGAGGGCTAAACTGTCCAAACATGGTCAATCGAGCCCGCAGGGCCCACAACCTCTGTTTCTGATCCGAAAGTTCCAAAGGGTTCGACAAGGTTCATTATACCTACCCTGAAAGTTTGGTCCGAATCGAACGGTCGAATCGCTCACAATCGTACGATCGGATGGTTATCATTTAACGCAAACTTTAAGTTATCGAAACGGAACATCCGGGGATCTGATTCATGATCCGTGAAATCCTACACTATCATAGGGATGCCTAGATCAACATATATTAAAATGAAGTCGATCCAATGGTCTAAACATAACGAACCAGGATAACGCCTAATATGCGATATCCGGTCGACAATCAAATGGTAACCAAATTGAAATTCGAGTATACCGTCATGCTCAGGACGACATGGGGAATATTTTAGAACTAAGAGGGACACCCATATAGTGCCCACACGCGGGCAGCGTGTGGATGTCCAAAGCCATTCCGGCAATCAGAAAATCTCCAAACCGCTGGTCAAGACCTATACCTACATGATCAGGACATTGAGTGGAGCAACTTTTGTTCTTGGACCTATCCCAAAAAGTGGCTGGAATTAAGGGCCGAAATCGGCCAAAACTTCTATAACTTATTTGACCACCAAAACGCAGAAATTGATCCTAAACAACACAACCAGTAGCTAGAACACATTGAGAGGATGAGAAAGCATACCTAGATCACAAAATTTGGTAGCCGAAATTATTCAAACGAACTCCATGAAGTTTTACGTATGATTTTTCGCTTTTTCCAACGACCACAGGCGATGGTTCCGGCAGCTAGGGTAGGAAGAAGGAAGTGAGCTTGACGTTTTTGTACCTGTAACATGAAATTTGGTGGCCGGTGGAGGTGGTGGCAAGCAAAAAACCGAAGGTGCTATTTCAGCAGGGGAGGAGAGAGAGAGAGAGAGAGAGAGAGAGAGAGAGAGAGAGAGATTTCTGGGCTTATAAAAATCTCTTTTCGAAATAATTACGATTTTGCCACTAGACTACTTTGCATTGTAACTTCTTCGTTACAACTCCGATTTGAACCCACTACATGTCTACAGACTCATTTCAACGTGTTCTACGCAACAGTATTGCTCAAATCTCAAATCTCCAAACTCTTGCCCTAACAAAAAGTCAACTTTTAACCCATTAAAATATTCCTGGAGTAAAATTGTCCTTTACTTGAATAATTTAATAATTAAATATGAATTTAGGATCGGGTTGTTACAATGAAGCTATAATTGCTTATTTTTCCAAATTAAGATGTTAATTTGATATTCTCTACATCCTGCCCTTTTTCGTTTCTAGAATCCCACCATTCATGTCGTCCCCAACAATGACTAAGATTTTTTCTTTTAATTTATTTAATAATTTATTTCATTTTAATTAATACTTTTTTATTATTAACTACCAAAAATACCAGTAATATGCTCATTTATTAATTTCTTATACTATACTGAAGCACTTCAACCATTGCTTTTGATTGAACCAATTAGCATCACTACAAGAAAAAAACACAATTGGCAACAAACACATTTGGTCGCCAAAGGTTCTATTTTGGTTGCCATGGGCAATGCATGACCAAACTACTTTGTCGCCTCGCGTCGTCAGTGAAAGTGTGTGGTAGAACATGTTTACCCACGAAATTGACATTTGGTCACGCATGTTGTCTTACGACCAATTCATTTTGTCACCTATTTTGAAAATAATTGTCGCTAATACGTCATTTGAGTAGCCCCATATTTGGCAGTTATTTTTAAATATTTGGCGACGAGAAAATACAAATCGTCGTTGATTATCAATTCCAACCACTGTCTATCGTCACCAATAGAAAACTTATTCGCCGGCAATAGCATGTCAGTATAAACAACTTTGCGACCATACTGGTCATCGCTTTGATACAAACTTTGGTAGTTTTTAGTTTCATTTTTAAATAGTTATTTTCTTTTTGGTGAAAAATACATATTACGTCAATTTTGTCTATATTATTAAAAATTATTTTACTATTTCATATGTGTATGTATTGAAAATAGACATCATACGACAACACTAAAAATAAAGGTTTTACGGGCATTTGAGAACAAGAAATAAATATTGTATAAAAAAACCAAATATTAATGTAATATTACATTAAATATATACATAAGTTTTTCCATATTTAAATATATAATTGAAATTATCATCATATTAGAGCCTGTATACACATGCTAATTAACCTACACACAACACTAATGCAACATTGGAAGAAATTCACGTCCTGGTTGGAAAAGAACACCTTCACTTGCATGCCTAACTGTGTGTTTTCAGTATGTTATGTGATAGTAGTATTGCATGGATTTGGGACTGGTCTTGAATTTGACATCCCTGGAGTTAGAATTGAGGGATGGTAACTCAATTGTTCGAGTTGATGGCAATTCGTGTACATATACTAGCTAGCAGTACTACTAGCCACTCTCCAACAACCATGCCCTTAATGGGCGTAGGCTTACTTGATCACAAGATATCTAAATCCCCCACACTTCCTTCCTGTATCAGGAAACTAGCGTTTATCACATCTTCAATCAACATATCAACAACAAATTAATTTATCAAAATCACCAATTGATAATTCGTACAAGCGAGAATAGTAAAATCAATTTCAAATCCCCATTTGATAATTCAACAAAACGAAAATCAATTGCAACTCATAAACCGATAAGCTTCAAATCCCTAATTGATAAACCTCAATTGCAAATACCTAATTGATACTCTATAAACCCTAAAATTTCAACATAAAAAAATTGAGAGAAGAGAAGAATAAAAAGCAAGAGAGAGGAAATGTCTGTGGGTATTACTTTAGTCCAAAAAAAACCTTCTCCCTAGCTAATAAGGGACCCTCCCAGGCCAAGAATGACTTAATTACTTAACAATATGAGATGGGATATTCAAAGAAACAAAAGAAAAGCAAGATGGGACAGGGGATCAAGATTTTTTAGTGCAATTATTGAAGTCAAGATATATAATAAAAAAAATCATGGCTAATGTGAATGATTAAGGAGGAAACCCTGCCTTAGGTACCACAAGTGTTGTTATGATTTAAATAATATTTCATCAATCATTTCTTGTGGACCATTATAACATTAATAAAGTCATAGATGTTGGTTAGCCTTAATTTGCCTTTGATTTAGTTATGACTAATAATTGAGGGAAAAAAACTTATTTTATTAAACAAAGTTATGCAATTTATAATGACGATCATGTCAGCTATAATGCTATATTATGATTTGATTTGTTTAAATATACTAGTTACATATTGAATTCACGTGGTAGACTAGTCTTATTTTTATAAAGGATATGATCGGTAAATATAGTATATGTAACATTATAAAGGAAAAAAAGATAAAGATAAAGTAGTTACATCCAACCAACCACAGGATAAAAACATAACCTAATTAGCCACACCAATATCACCATATTCATCATCAAAATCATGACCAGCCTAGACACCATCCTCATCATCAAAATTATTACCACTATCATCGTCGTCTTCATCTTCATCTTCGTCTTTGTCGTTATCATGGTTTTTTTTACCTTTCTTACGCAAGTATTTGATATCGCTTGCATCTTCTGGATGACGCCAAGTAATTTATCCACTTTTCCTGACAACTCATCCACTTTATACTCTGAATCATAAGGGGTGTTGGTGGCATTAGATTCAGAAGTTCTACGGGAAGTACCCTCTACATTTTCTCAACAATAAAAAAGAAAATGAGTATTTCCACATATTTGAGAAACATTAAACCAAGAACACAATTATTACCGTTTCTGCAAGTTCTTTATCTTTCAGGAATGGACGTGAACCCTGTATGATTAAATTTTATATTTTGCCTGTTTTTGGCATTGGCTTTGCACCGTATCTGCATTAAGAGCACATGTATAAAAATTGCATATTCAATCACATTAATAATTTTTCTTATTACTATTTAATTAAATTACAATGGAGCCACTTCATAAATCAACAAAACAACAATATTATAAAATAAATAAATCAAATATTATAAAAGGTCAAATAGTTCACTTCTTTCTTCTTTCCCAGTACTAGAGAGAAATATTGGAAATTTTCAAGTCAACCAAATTGATTCAAAGTTTACGGTACCTGGTATTGCTCATTTGTGTACAAGTTATCAATAAGCCAATGTCATTCCTCTATTGTTCGTGTTGTACCAAAGGGTTCCTCATGAGGAGGTGTAGCTCATGCAAGCTCAATGTCAGGAAAAAAAATCTTAAAGTGTTTATGGAGCTTCAATTTTCACTCTTTATAAATGGAGCACATATGATCAATAAACCTTCACATAGCCGGATCCATGAGGTCAACATCAAAGTTGAACTACCCACAATTACAAGAATTATTTAAAAATATTTACCTTAATATTAATTGACTATAAACATAATTACACAACACTGAATTGCTCGCTCACCTTCAGTACCTCTACCCATTCTTGCTTATCCTCTTTAGGAACTTTCTTTAATCCCTGAATATTCAGTGGAGCTTTCGCTTGAGTGATTATTCCAATCTCATTGACAAACAATGGATGAGTCTTTATACCCTCCACTAATTTCTGCTCTGGATCCAACCGGATCTGAATTTGCCCTTGGGACTTGTTAACCACATCGTAAGTGCCAGCACCTTTTGTTGGACCACAAGTTTTCTTGTTATGCAAAGAAGTTCTTGCACAATCTCCATACCGTATAAGCAAAAGAAACCAACAAAAAATATAAACATAAATATTTTCGATCACTAACTTGCTATGATTGATTGATCTGGTGATTGTGAAGAAGACTCATGTTGTGGTGTTTCTAACTGATGGGGTGCACCAGATGGTGGTTGTGCTAGTGGAGATGGTGGAAGTGGTGGCTGAGTTAATTTTTTCTTCTTTTGCAAAGAAGTTACTGCACAATTTCCATGCCCTATAAGCAAAAGAAACCGGCAAGAAATTTTAGTAATTTAATTATAAAAAAATATACACATAAATATTTCAGTCACTTACTTCATATGCTTAATAGATCTCGTGGTGGTGAAGAATCATGTTGTGGTGGTTGTGACTGATGTTGTGCATCAAATGGTGGTTGAGCTAATGGATTTAGCGCAAGTGGTTGTTTAGCAAATTTTTTCTTCTTATGTTTACTTACCATCTTCTTGATCCTGCACATAAAATTAATAAAAACCAATCTCTCATTTAAAAATCGTAGTACGCCAAATCGGGGGTCATGAAAAACCTTACCTCTAAAGATTAAGAAAATAAATTCCATTAAAAAACCATGAAACAATACATAGTGAGGAACTACAAGTTAACGGTGACCTCGTTAAAACCTCCCAGAGAAAACCATGTGGGACAAAACTCCTGGGTAGTAAAGAGTGCCACTCATACTTTCAACTACCAAAAGAATCAAACTCGTACGTACAAACAAATCCAACACACCGTCAACATTAAGTTTAAAATAAACATCATGTGGAGGATGCCAATGTTGTTCACAATCTGACAAAGAAGGCCTCCTATGATGAAGCAAATAGGTATGTTGAAATTCAACATCATAGTTCTTTGCACATATAAGAAGAAAAAAAAAGTTGAACATGTATAAAAAATATATATGTGTCAATCCAAATTAATATAATCATCACTGTTAACACTATTTGACTAATCCCCTGACAATTGTTCTTCAATTGAATCATCATCGGTAAAACCTTCCTCATAATCATCAACTTCTGTTGGTTCCAAACTAATCTCCTCCTCAGCTATTTCAGATTCTGCAACATCTCTATGAAGTGAAGTGCTTGGTAATTCATTCTCATCTCGACTTGTTATCACAATATCATCATCATCTTGATCTACTCCTTCATCATAGATTGTTTCAACTTCATGAGCGGCTTCATTTTCAGGAACATCCCACACATGTCTATGTCGAATCTTTTGAATGACTTTTCAATCAGAACCCAATTTAGGGTCGTCGAGATAAAATATTTGTTGGGCTTGTTTAGCAAGCACATACGGATCATCTTTATACCATATATTGGTTGTGTTCAAGGAAGTGATATGATAATCACGAAGAATACGGTGAATCTTTCTCTTTCTAAAAAAATCTTGGTTGAATATTAAACCACTCACATTTGAAAAGTATAACATAATACCCATCTTGAGAACCTATCTTCACAACATTCATCAATCTATCGTAAAAGTTAGATTGTTGATCACCATGTGTCCCTGGTACCATAACCCTACTGTTCTGAGTTGTGCATGTTCCTTCTATATGCTTTAAATGCCACCGAACTCCATTTACAACAAACCTTGTATACAGACCAACTCTTCTATCTGGACCATATGCTAATGCAAATAATTCGTTAGTTGCAACCCTCAATCCTTGTTTGCTCAATGTTTTGACACGAGTCTAACCATTGCGGAAACAATTTCCTTTATCTTTGTTCCAAGTTATTTGGGCTTTCTATTTCTAACAGTTGGAGAAAATAACTATAAAATTACATTCAATTTAAAATTCTTAATTAATAACTTGAAACCAAATATTAAAAAAGCACATTAAACATGGATCGACTTACACACTTTTTGAAAGGTTCAACTTCATCACAATTGTTGAGGATATACTAATAAGCTGATTCCATTTCCAACTTTGACCATTGAACCATTTTGTAGCCACCACACGGGCGTGCATTATGCACGAAAACTGATAGCTTTGCATTGGTTTCACCACCATTATTGTTTCGTTCATGATGAGAGGAAATAATTTCACCATTATAGAGATACATTGAACAGAAAGTTAAAGATTCGTTTGAAATGTATCCCTCAACAATGGACCCTTCAGGCCGAGCTCTATTACGTACATAACCTTTCAGCTTCCCTAGCATTCTGTACCACACATAATGATATATTATGTGGACAATACAAAAGAATTCAAGATAAAGTTAATAAAATAGCACAAAAAATAAGCAATACCTCTCTATCAGGTACATTCATCGATATCCTACTGGACCTGCAAGTTTTGCCTCACATGGTAAATGGATAGCTAAATGAACCATAACATCAAAGAAAGCAGGTGGAAATATTTTCCCAAGTTTGCATAGTATGAACACAATAACAACCTTCAACCTATCCAAATCTTCAACTTTTAACGTCTTTGCACAAATTTGTTGCCGAATCCTAACAGGTAGAAGTCGTTGGAGCAAAACATGACAATCATGACTCTTTAAACCCGATATTTTCCAACCTTCTTTAACATTCTTTGATATGTTGGCTGCATACCCATATGGAAATTTTACGGATTTCAAAAATTCACAAAATAATTGACGTTGATGTGGTGACAACGTGTAGATTGCTGGGTCCTTCTTAACTAAGCTAGTTTCATCTCTATGTAAGTGCAAAGCCCTTCGTATATTCATGTCTATCATATCCAAACATGCATTGATCGTGTGTTTTGTCTTTCCTTCTATGTTCAATAATGTCGCAACAATGTTATCACATATATTTTTCTCAATGTGCATTACATCCAAATTATGTCTTATTTTCAATTTAGGTCAATACTCCAATTCAAAGAAAATACTCTTTTTTGTCCAATTTAATTCCATGGGTATTCGTTTCATCTTTCTATCATAATTATCAGGGTGCTTATGAGGCTTACAAGGTTTAAGATGATTGAATTGATCAGGGTGCTTATGGTGCCTGTTCTGCTTGACCAAGGCTTTCTGTAAATTTGCTGATGTTTTCATATTTGTAAAAACACGGACTCTGCATGACTTAGCTTTGTGCTGACCCAAATAAGTAACGAGAGGAATCTCGCTTTGTAAAACTGTTTCCTGAACTGAACTGAAATCAAAACTTGAATTCTAGCTTACTTGTTTCATGTGGTTCAATGAGCTTTGGTTGCTTCAATGTTTGAAGGCTTTTGAGATCAATGGATCTTTTTGAGTTTGTCAATTATGACTTTGAGAGTTTTTGTCTTGATTGATTTTATGGCTATCCTTGATCTGTTCACCTCCTCTCATATTTATAGAAAATGCTGGAGTGGGGTTTCTAATCTTTGAATAATGGGCGGCAAATTTTCCAAAAGAAAGATCTTTTGTTTTAAATATCAAGAAAAATGGGAATTTTATCTATTCTGGCAGAAAAGCTATCAACAATCAGTTCTTACGGTGACTTACTTCCCTGCCTTTCCTGAAAGAAAATCTAATCTCTTCTTATTCTTCAACTGCCCTTTGTAAGAATGCAATCTGTCATGATGGTTTGTTTGCTTTTTCTGAAGAACAACTCTCAGCTCCCTACTTATCTCTTGAGATTGTAGTCTGCTTATCTCTTGGAACCCTTCTTTTCTATGTATATATATATATATAAAGGGATTTTTATCTTTTTGGCTGAAAAGATTCAGAGAAGTCTTCCTTTTATACCTGCTTTCCTTACCTCTCTATCAATTCCTTTGTGATAGTTGAAATTTTTGACTTTTCAAAGTCAGGCAGTCACGTGGGGCTTTTTTGGGAAATTATTCTTTTAGTGAGAAAAAGATCTACTGACTTGCTTTTGAGACTAAGTCACAAGATTTCTTCAGAAGCTGGTTTTAATCCAATTTCTTGAAGGTTTTGACCTTCTTGGTGAAAAATTGTCATTTAATTGGCAATTTTACCTATTTATGTTTGTGTTTATTGAACCTCTGCCCTTTTTTTGAAAAAGACGTGGGTCTCTAATGTTGACTGGGCTGCTCTTCAGTTTTCTTTAAAACATCAAGCCTAAGTTGTGCTCATGTTTGTGGGTTTCAAAAATAGGCTGGGCTTCACACAATTTTAGGCCCAAACGATAGCCATAGGCCTTGGAAAAATGCAACTTCCAATGAACTACCAGCATCTAAATCCTATTCTCGAAGTAGTGAATTTCTTCAATTACCAAATATACATTCACAACATATATATATATATATATCAATCATTTATCATCATTAAAAAAAAATATACAATCATACAAATCCAACCAAAATTTCAAATTTCCATAACCCATAAAACCATAACCATAAATAAACCCCCCAAAAAAAAAATGCATAAATTATATGTAATCTTGTTGTTATAAGGAAGTTCTATGTTTGTATCAGGGTTTGGCCTATTACCGCCCTTGATGTTGTCTTCAATGAAATTTGGATTTGGAACAAAAAAATAAAAAATAAAAAATTTCTTTTATATAAACTAGATATGTATGCTTATTTTGTCACTTTAGAAAAATTAGAAGAAATTACCTAATTATAATATCCTATGGAAATTCTGTAACTTTATATTTGTCTTTACTTTACCCCCACCACCCAAGACAAACATAGAAAAACAAAAACAAAACAATTGTTTCTTTGTGTCTCTCATGGTTGCTCTGCATACATGCTCTGCTCTGCTACCTCTTCTCCATTGTCTACCACACATGAGTTTATTCCCCTCTATTTTCTTTTTTAGGAATCTTGTTACACACATGGCATAGCCCATAGTCTCTCAAGATTAACTATTAAGATAATATAAACTATTACTATCACTGGTAGACACATGCATCATTGGATACCCATGCTCACTTTTCTTGTTTCCAAGTTGTATTTGTTACCTTGACCTTAAAAAGAAAAGGTTGTATTTGTTACTTTATTTTTTGTTTGTCAGACTTTACTCCCTCCCTCAGTTTTGGAAACTCCACATCCCTCCTAAGATCAAGACCTTTCTCTATATTCCCTCTTGTTTGTTTTCTCTCTTCTTCTTCGTCGTCTTTCTTTCCCTTCTCTATTCTCTTTGTTTTGGATAGTGGCTAGAGATAGTTTCCTTTTGTTTCTTTTTTTTTTTTTTTGGCTGGGCTAAAGAAAAAAAAAAGCAAAATACCTTTGTGGAGATATTGCAGAAGAGAAGAATGTGTGGTCGGCGTCGCTGAAGGCGAAGGATGGAGATAGACCTTTCTACTAACCAAGATTGCAGGTACATTATAGTGTAATAAGTTCAAGGTAGAAAAATTGAAGAACAAAAAAAATCTTGGAACCATAAATAGTGGATAGAAACAGAGAAAATTGATAGGAAAATAAAAAAAATTATGTTAAGAGAAAACACCTTCAAACTCTATTTGTTTTTTTTTTTTGTTTTGTTTTTTTTTTGAAGTGAAAGAAGCAACACAGAATGAAGGAAAACAAACTCAATTTATGGGGATGCACAATTTTGCACTCTTGGGATTGAATTTTCGTTTGGCAGTAGAGACAGAGGGAGGAGATGCCTAATGTTGGGTTGTGTGGGTCGATGAGATTTGAGGTTGAGCTTAAGACAGAGAAAGATCGTCATATTTGAATAGATGGTAGTGTTGGTTGTTCGCCGGGTTGTAGGAAAGAGAGGGTGGATTGCAGTGGGTGGGTAAGAGAAGGGACCTTGAAAAGAGCTTTGAGTTGCAACTTGCAGGGCATCCGTTCTCTAAATTCACCATGTTCAACAGTTTTATTAACAAACATGGCAGAATAATCATGATTTTTGTTCTATTTTCTGCAAATCAAATTATTGAAATCTATAAAGAGCTGGACGATGTGATTATAAAAAATAAAGCTTCTTTTGGTTAGAATAAAAATTAAAACAATAATTTTAAGAAGAAAAAAAAACCACCAAAAACACTTAAAATGGTAGTGTTTTGGTAGAGTCATTCCGTCTTTATAATGTATTTACGACAAAATCACTTGGTTGCTCAATTCCATGAAACATTTTTAAGCGGGAAAATTCTTTGGCGATGAGTGACTAATTGTTTCGTCGCATGATTGTCTGGTGTTTCTCGCCTAGAATTTCATCTCCCGCCCATTTACTTGGCGACCAAAATACTAAGTAGTTATAGATTCCAACATTGAAAGGAATCACAATTGGTCGCCAATACTTAGTGTTTCGTCGCAAATCATTACCCTTTATCAAATTTGATATTCTTAAATGTTAAAGGGGAAATGAGCGAGTAACTTTTAAAATGTGGTCGCAAAATTATCCTATCAATGACCCAAAATATTTTGTAGTTGATACATTTTGTCGCCAATTATGTTTTTTCTAGCAGTGCATAATTTGAATTAATATACAATGATTACATTATATAATCACTAAGCAAATTACTTTTGGTTATGTTATAACATGTACGCTACTACTATTCCTTCAAATTGTGTTAGACATATATTTATATATGAGACTCATGATCATCCTCAATCTATCTATTGAGTATGTTTTCCTCAAAATACTTAATCCTTTTAAGTATTTTATCTTTCCCTTTTTTCCCCTCCAAAAGACATTTGGAATTTATGAACATCTTATTTTGGGCCATAAGTGTTCAAGTTAAGTTTGGCTTTCAAGTGTCAAGTTAAGTCATGTTTAGACTACTTGAGGCCAATTGGGTCACTAATCCATTCAAGCTCCAATAACTTCGCCAAAAACAAAACTTCAAAACAATATGAGTTTCATCAAAGGATTACTTTTGATGGCCGCACATTGGGCGAAGAAATAGTTGTTTACGGTCAACTAGTTTATTCTCCTAAGCGTAATTCTAATTCGCCATAGGTCCAGCCACATTATTCACAAGCAAAACAAAAGCGATGTGGTCAAAATTTTCCTCTCTCTCTTCTCAAGCCATATTGCCCCCTATTTTTGCCATTTTTGTAGTAGTTGTTGCTCTGAACAAATTCATCAAGGGCCAAGTCAAGTTGTACATTTTATCCCTAAAAAGCACAATTCTAGCTTCCCTAGTGTGGTGCTATAAGGTTTTTTTTTTTTTTTTTTTTTTTTTCGAGAACCTCGACAATAATCTCAAAGGATGTTTTCCAATGACCACTTCTGGATTAAGCTATGAGACACTAAATATTTTGAGGTCCTTAAAAAATATTTTATAATTTTAGAAAAATTTTATGAAATTTTTTGGAAATTGATTGGGATAATTTGGATTTCAGGTTTTTTTTGTCAAAGGTAGGAAGGGGGAGGGGGATAATTTACTCACATGCACTAATGCCTAAGGATTTTGAATATGAGACCATTGGTCTGAGGCCAAACATACTTTTCTACTAAGTATGACCCCATTGGCATTTGGATTTGTGGTTTATTAGAAGTGAATAAGAAAATATTTTAAAAAAATCTTGAGATTGTTGTAAATATATGATTTGGTGGTTAGCATTCACCATTTCTAATTCTAAATACATGAGTTGGCGGATGACCACCACACCTCTTAGCATTCACCATTTCTAATGGGCAATGATTTTCTCACTCCTATTTTATCCACTTACACTCATTTTTTAGTTATAAAAAAGGAGTGTAAGTGGATAAAATGGAAGAAAAAGGAGTGGGGAAATCACCACTCTTTTTAATTCTATGTAACCTATGCACTAAATATCATAGTTATGAACTTGTAATTTATGAGTTGTTAATGTCTTTATATCCCTATAAATAAGAGATCTTACTATAACGAGATATACAAATTGATCGACACAAATTCTATTATCTTTCTCTACTTTCCAATTCTCTTTACAATTTTCATTTTGTTATATAGAACAGAGAGCAAGGTTTTAGAGTACGGATGTATGTTTAAGGAGTTTCCGAAGTTGGATTAGAATTGGACCGCTTGAAAAAAGAAAAAGAAAATGAGAAGCGGCGGCTAGAACAAAACCCCACCAAAATATTTTCTTCGAGTTAAACGGACAAAAAACAAAAGAAAAAAAGGAAAAGAAAAGAATCGATAAGGTTGCCTGAGCTGAGAGAGAGAGTTCAAGATGGACGGGGAAGTGTGGTTACGTGGCAGTCAACGTGAGAGGGGATGAGCTCACATTCCGCGTACGCGTACAAACCGCGTCAAATTATATCACATAATTCGAAACCTTTGAAAAAAAATAAAAATAAAAATTATTGACAACAACAACCACCACACTACGCGTAAAGTTATTCTTAGGAAAAAATAGACCAAGACTTATACTTGGCTACAATCAGTACCTCAGGAGACCACTGTATTTGATGGGCTCTGATTTGACAGGAATTATCCATGTCATCTTGGGTGCCACATGGCAGCATGATAAAGGCCATCACTATCGTTCATCATTTTTCCAAAGCTCAAAAATTTTAAATTTTAAATTTCGAGAAATTGCTTATTTTCTCTTTTTTTATAATTATTATTTTTATAGTTATGCCCATTCTGAAAAATTTCTCAAAAGTTTACCTTACCTAAAATGCCCCTCTTTGGAACAATCACATAACATATGAGAATTCTTTGTCGACATCAAAAAGAGTGAAAACATGTGTACAATTTGATGAATTTAGTATAGTATTCAAAGAAAAATGTAAGATGGTAACAATATATGTTACTTGTATATCTAATTAAATTAATTATATATTTTAAAATAAACATTAGAACTCTTAATATAATAGTTGAACGCCTATGATAACCGTAAGTCTTGTAAAAAAATATGTTAAAAGTATTACCAACTAGTTGAATTCATTCTCGTGAAATTAATCTTACAAGTATTATCTATGAAGAACTTGCAATATGGTTATTTACTAAATATGGGTGTGCATCTAGAAGGACCAAAATATATCATACAAAGATGGAGATGATAGATAGGTTTGGTTTAGCATAATTTTGTAAGAATCAGGGTAAAAATATTGCTTATGAACTCTAATTCAAGTGGCATTCATATGTGATGAGCAAGTGAGATATTATAAGTTCAAATTTTTTTGTATGTATATTTCAATTAATTCTATGTAACCTATGCACTAAATATCATAGTTATGAACTTGTAATTTATGAGTTGTTAATGTCTTTATATCCCTATAAATAAGAGATCTTACTATAACGAGATATACAAATTGATCGACACAAATTCTATTATCTTTCTCTACTTTCCAATTCTCTTTACAATTTTCATTTTGTTATATATAACAGAGATCAAGTTTTTAGAGTACGGATGTATTTTTAAGGAGTTTCCGAAGTTGGATTAGAATTGGACCGCTTGAAAAAAGAAAAAGAAAATGAGAAGCGGCGGCTAGAACAAAACCCCACCAAAATATTTTCTTCGAGTTAAACGGACAAAAAACAAAAGAAAAAAAGGAAAAGAAAAGAATCGATAAGGTTGCCTGAGCTGAGAGAGAGAGTTCAAGATGGACGGGGAAGTGTGGTTACGTGGCAGTCAACGTGAGAGGGGATGAGCTCACATTCCGCGTACGCGTACAAACCGCGTCAAATTATATCACATAATTCGAAACCTTTGAAAAAAAATAAAAATAAAAATTATTGACAACAACAACCACCACACTACGCGTAAAGTTATTCTTAGGAAAAAATAGACCAAGACTTATACTTGGCTACAATCAGTACCTCAGGAGACCACTGTATTTGATGGGCTCTGATTTGACAGGAATTATCCATGTCATCTTGGGTGCCACATGGCAGCATGATAAAGGCCATCACTATCGTTCATCATTTTTCCAAAGCTCAAAAATTTTAAATTTTAAATTTCGAGAAATTGCTTATTTTCTCTTTTTTTATAATTATTATTTTTATAGTTATGCCCATTCTGAAAAATTTCTCAAAAGTTTACCTTACCTAAAATGCCCCTCTTTGGAACAATCACATAACATATGAGAATTCTTTGTCGACATCAAAAAGAGTGAAAACATGTGTACAATTTGATGAATTTAGTATAGTATTCAAAGAAAAATGTAAGATGGTAACAATATATGTTACTTGTATATCTAATTAAATTAATTATATATTTTAAAATAAACATTAGAACTCTTAATATAATAGTTGAACGCCTATGATAACCGTAAGTCTTGTAAAAAAATATGTTAAAAGTATTACCAACTAGTTGAATTCATTCTCGTGAAATTAATCTTACAAGTATTATCTATGAAGAACTTGCAATATGGTTATTTACTAAATATGGGTGTGCATCTAGAAGGACCAAAATATATCATACAAAGATGGAGATGATAGATAGGTTTGGTTTAGCATAATTTTGTAAGAATCAGGGTAAAAATATTGCTTATGAACTCTAATTCAAGTGGCATTCATATGTGATGAGCAAGTGAGATATTATAAGTTCAAATTTTTTTGTATGTATATTTCAATCCAATTTAGAACTATAATAAAAAGAACCTCCTTGATATTAATTCAAAACCATAACTATCCAACAAAAAATGACTATTTCTTCATCCTTGATTTGAGATTTTTTTTTTTTTTTGGGGTAAAAGATTTGAGAAGTTTTTTATTTACCCAAATATGAACAAACTTAACTGGTCCAAATATAAAAACATAAAAAAATTTGTTAATTTTATAAGCAACTTATGACACAATTTGCTTAAAATCATGTACAAAGAAACTGTTGTATCAACGGAGTCTAGCCCAGTATAAAGGACCTTAACTTGCAGAATAATAGTCTTATATTTCAACCTTCATTACAGCTTGACAGCGTGTGTGAGAAAAACTCTCCTATCTCAAAATCATTTGTATAAAAAAAATTAAAAAATTAAAAAGATTTTTTTTTTGGGAGTTCCACTAAAACACCCAAAATGGGGGCTTAAATTATAAAAAAACTCAAGCACTATTTAAACATATAAACACACCCAAAACCCATCATTACACACACTCAAAATCCATTTATAAACACACTCAAAAAGTTGACTTTGGGGTTGATTTTGGGTGTGTTTCTATGTTTAAATAGTGCTTGGGTTTTTCTATAAATACATATCTAGGATTGAGTTTATTTATAAATTTGTATTTTTTTTTACGTTCCGTATCAATTTGTCAATATGTCCAAAATGACCCCCACTTAACTAGTTTTAGTTATTTTTAAATATTAAAATAAATATTTTGAGTTATTTTCTTTCTTTTTTGGGAATCATATAACAACATAAATTATTAAGCTAGTGTGTGCCAATTGGTTTTTCTTTTTCACTTTAGAATTAAGAGAGAGAAAATAATTTGGTTGTTGTATGCCATGAAAATAGGACTCATGTTCTTATTTTTAATTTTGATTTTTTAATTTTTTTTAATATGAAAAATTGTTGATTTACTATAATATCCTTCTTTTAATGAAAATTCTAATTCTTAATAAATTCATTAATCAAGGGTAATTTTTTGTATTTTGAATGTTTCCATGCCTTTTACTGTGTGTATATATATATATGTATGGATAATGCTAAATATTACTTAAAAAAACCCTCTAGAAATATTAAAATATAAACAACATTTCAAGTCTAAATCATATTATAACAACAAAAGAAAGAACCAAAAATAGTATTTTGATAAGCGCATATTTTTTGGGTAAATAATAATATTGTCATTTTATTTTTGGTAATTTAATATTGTGAAATTTATTAGACGCGTCTGTTTCCATATTCAATTTAGAAGTCGCTAGAAAAAGAGTCGCGATATGGACAAAACAGTCATTTCGAAAGAGGAAAAAATGAAAGGCTTTGAGGGCTAAAATGGTAAAGTTGAGATGCGAAAGGAGATGCGTTGGACTGATATAAAACGGACACTCTTCTTCACTTGTTTGTCTGAACGAAAGAAAATCTCTCTTTGTTTCTTTTTCTCGCAAATTTTTGTGTTCTTGATTTCGAAGAGAAAAGAAAACGCAATCTCAGTTTCTCGGGAAACAGACAAGCACCGATGGCGGATCAGCTGACCGACGATCAGATCTCTGAGTTCAAGGAAGCCTTCAGCCTATTCGACAAGGATGGCGATGGTTAGACTTAGATCTCCCTTCCAATATTTGCATATTATTCGTATTTACATGTTATGGATCGTTCATCTATGCCAGATCTAGGTCTTGTGTTTCTGATTTTGGTTCTTGTTTTTGTAATTAGGGTTAGGTCATGTATTGGGTCATGTTGTATATATTTTCTGCGTTTAATTTGACTTTCTGCTGCGGAATTTGGATCATCGATTTTGAATTTTTCCTTTTAAATCGTGATATTTGGTTTTGCGGATTCATTAGCTTTGGAAAGGAAAATTTGTGTGAAAAAAACGTTTGAAGTTGAGCGATTTAGAAATGGTTAATCTTCTCTTTGAATGGTATTGAGCGTTTTGATTTGTAAAATGGTAATTAATCCTGGATCTTTATGAAGTGATTATTTATTTTAAGACCTGTGAAAAGTACAACGACGTTGAATTAGTTATCATTTTTGTCATGCAATAACTCCAGCCATAAATTTTTCTTTGTTGCATAGATGTGACATAACGGAGTGTTTGAAGCTGTAAGTAAAGCCTGTATTGGAAATTGAAGATTTATTGTGTTGGATATGTATTTTTCTTGTGGAGATGTAACTTGTGCAGGTGGCTGTGTATTTTGGATTTATGTGCTCGTATACGCGATTCAAGTAACATATTGTCGGATTGTATTGTTTATGCTTGTGTTGTAGGATGAATGATTGTGGATCATGTTATCGATGTATGATTTATTGTTGGATGCTCTAGTGTGATTTATTTTCTTACAATTCCCATGTTCTATACTTTCACACAGAGGTAAATAATGGGCTAATACATCTCTTGTGGATGCTTGGGTGTTTTATTATTGTTGATGCTATGAATTTTTAAAGCAGCTCTTACAATTGGTATGGTCTGTTTTTTGACCATATATTGGTAATGGCTGATTCCATACGTTTCAATGTGTGTTTACACTCGTGTCTTTTGTTGTACAAAGGGAATTTTGCATACCATTTTTCACTTTCTCAAAGGATATGAAATGCCACTAATTTTTGTTATCATCTCGGAATCTGCATACCTTGTGTTCTGTTGTTGTGCTTAATAGATAAGAAAGTTGGTACTGGTGGTGAGAATTTAGCTTAGTTGTGTTCCTCTAATAAAGATGATAATAGTAAGAATTTAGCTCCTTCAGTAGTTTTCCTCCATAAGCAATTATCTGCTGCCAATCATAAGAAGCAACTTATTGCTGTTTCTAATAATTTTAATATGCAGGCTGTATCACTACCAAGGAACTTGGGACTGTGATGAGATCATTGGGGCAGAATCCAACTGAGGCAGAGCTCCAGGACATGATTAATGAAGTGGATGCTGATGGTAATGGAACCATCGACTTTCCTGAGTTCTTAAACCTGATGGCCAGGAAGATGAAAGACACTGACTCTGAGGAGGAGCTGAAAGAGGCTTTCAGAGTTTTTGATAAGGATCAGAATGGCTTCATTTCTGCTGCTGAGCTGCGCCATGTGATGACAAATCTGGGGGAGAAGCTCACTGACGAGGAAGTTGATGAGATGATTCGCGAGGCTGATGTTGATGGTGATGGCCAGATAAATTACGAGGAGTTTGTCAAGGTGATGATGGCTAAGTGAGAGTTTCAAGAAACCTAACTCACATGATTTTATGAACCACATAAAAAAAAAGAAAAAAAAAAAAGAAAAAAAAAAGAGAGAGCAAGGGTTGGGCGAACGTGCAGAAATTAATATGGGATTCCTAGCTTCCATTTTTATGTTTATGGTTTTTGTAATCAAGTCTTTGAAAAAAAGTAGTAGACTCTAGTGGAGGTGGTGGTGTTTTTGCCTCCCTCTTTTATGTCTTGTGACAATGGTTTGGCAGTTCAATTTTTTTCTTTTTCTTTTCCTTTCCCTTTTCCTTTTCCTTCTTCCATTTTCTGGTCTACTGTGAACTGTAACTTTCTGAGAGGATTCAATGTTCTATGTTGGATGGATGACCCATTTTATTTGTAGGCTACCTCTTATTTTCCAACAAATCTGCGTGTCAATTTTTGAGCAAAACCATATGATGGTTCTCTATGTCATGATTTGGCAAAGGTTGAGCTTGATATATATGATTTGTCATATGTTGTATGGTTTTCCCAAAACTGTTAAAAGTAACCTTAGCAAGTTGTGCTTGAGCTCGATCTGGTGTAGCATTCGATTGTGTGGATCTGGTCTACACTTTGCAATCCCAGAAGCACCGGTAGTCGTAAATTTGGATAAGGAGAAGAGCGCAAAAATGTGAAAACTTGGTCCTCAAGCTTGGAATTAATGTGTGTTGTTGAGATTAATGATACAACATATTTGAGAAACTAATGCGTTGTCTTTAATTAAAGATTCTCCAATATAGTATTTTTCAATTAAAGATTTTTCTACATTACTATATAAGACATTAATTAAAAATGATGCTTTTGTATTGCACAAATAAAAAACGGATACAAGGTGACAAAACCAAGCATATTTCACCAAAAAATTTCAAGACGCATGAGCTTCAGAAGAATGGTGAGATAAATGTTCAACAGAAACAATCCAACAATAATTTTGCAGAGTTACTATTTGTTTATACCATATCTGACCAAACAACTAGAAGCAAATCTAAGCAAGGCAAAGAGTCCCACGTTGGAATATGACAAGATGTGTAGACTCCCCCTCATCTATAAAATGAGACCACTCTCCACTTAGGAAAGGATTCTTGTGTTGAGCTTGATCTTTAGTCATGGCCTTCTCCTTTCTTACCTTTATATTTGGGTCCAACCCCATGTACAAATGTAAATACACAATATTATAATAATGATAATATACTTCTCCGTGGACGTAGTCCATTCATTAAGGGTGAACCACGTATCTCTTGTCTTTTGTATATTTATCGCTTGCCCAAATCCTCACCTTTACCCATCATCCATCACACCTCATCACTAAGTTGGGCTCAAAAGTGCCAAAACATTTTTGAGCGTCAACACTACTCACTATAGCATTACTAACTACAACATCTAGAAAGATGGTCAACAATATTGGAATGCATCAATTCAAACATCTAGACCTTTTCCTTCGTTCAGGTTTTTATCCTACTAGATTTTTCATGATAAGGTTTTAATGAGGTAGTGTCGAACGTTCTATATTACAGATGGACATGTACTCTTTTTCCCTTCGTCCAGGTTATTTCCCACCTTATTTTACTGGCAAGGTTTTTAACGAGGCATATTCCATACATGGTGGATGAATAGGGGAGTTTTGTAAATTCAAAGGTTATGGATGACACCCATAATAGCTACCATAATTACTAATGATTGTATTTACAATATTTATCGGTTTGTTATTATGCACTGTACCCTACCAATTATGGTTGATGAATGATATAAATAGTGGGCACCAAAATGAATAATATACAAGTGAGTATGAGCTACTTTGTTATACTACAATTTTCAAAAATTTGAAATTTTTATTAAAATTCAGCACCCTCTAAAACCTTATTGTCGCATAATTAAAAAATGAAAGCATATCTGTTTGGGCCAAAAATTGACACACCCAGCCCAGCGAAAAGATGGAAGCCCGAAAAACCAGAAGAGTCCAGCCCAAGGCTCATCAGAGCAAACAAGGCTGATTTGGGCCTCACAGGCCCAAAATAGGAAGAGGGAGCCCAGAAGAAGGAACAATCCCACGTGGCAACCTCTGGGATAAAAAAAGTCAGCAATGGCAACCTCTGGGATAAAAAAAGGTCAGCAATGGCAACCTCTGGGATAAAAAAGTCAGCAATGGCGGAAGTCAGCAATGGCAACTGCCATAGAAGAAGTGATTGAAGGGTTCATGACATCAAGTTGATTCTGAAGAACTGAAGATCAAATCCCTCATATATATGTATATTCAGAGATTTTTCTTCTGTCTTCTCAGAGAAGGTAATTCTCCCAAG
>NC_024133.1:2706635-2748908 GCF_000346735.1 Prunus mume | reverse complement strand
ACAGTGCAGTCTCTAGCCCACTGAAGTCCTCGAGAACAGCCACTTCTGCCCTTACAGACTGAAGAAGCCGCAGTTCTGCCCACTCAGAAGCTTCACAAAAGCTTAAGGTACATTGAAGCTCTGCCAGAATCAACCTTTGGTATCGATTTATAGTTGAAGCTTAGCAGTCAAGGTTGTCAACGTTCCAGTCCAGCCCAAGCGTCTCCAGTCCAGCCCGGACATTTCCAGTCCAGCCCAGAACAGAACCTTCCATCTCGACAGAAATGGAGTTCCAACTGTATCTTCATCTCTCTAGCATGAGTATTTATTGTTATAGTTTTGTAAAAGGCAGTTCTGCCTGAAACAGTTTAAATTCCATCAACCATTCTGGCCAGAACAACCTCTTTATACTGAGATAAATTGTTAAAGTCCTCACCAGTCTGAGGCGAGAAAAGAACTTACTTGGGAGATATTCCTCACCCAAATTCACAATCGTTTGTTTGCAGAAATCAGTAACTTGGGGCGCAAGTTATCCATTCCAAACTAAGTCTGCTAGAATTTTTATTACTAGCAGTGGCACGCTCGCACACCAAAGAAAGCTGACTTGTTGACCAGTCTATGGTTCTCAAAGCAGTGGGGAACTTTGCCCTTCCATCACAGGAGTAAACGCAAAACGGGCAAACAATATCATTAGCTGCTTTTTCTAATTGATTTTCATCATATTGTTGAGGCCCAAAAGCATTTAAAGCCCAATATGACGTATGAAATAGGGATAAATTGGTCACGTATTAATTCTAATTATATTTTCGGGAATTAATTCGACAAAATAAATATGTACACAAGCTTTTATACAAATTCTAATAGCATCCATGTCATGCCAAAAACCTATTCCTTTAATTCTGATATGTCACTAAGCTCGGTCACAAAAGCCCAAGTCATTGTAACACATGCCCAAGCATTCCAAGCACATGCCAAATAACTCCATGTCACGCTAATACATTTTACCTATGTTAATCACCTACCAAGCTCCCATGAACCTAAGTAATGTGGTTTACAAGGTTTGCACAAGGGATTGTGGTGTGGAAGGTTACGAAGGTCCACAAGGCCCACAGAAGCTCTTGGATAATGGAGACTTTGGGCTAGCTATTTGGGAGCACCAAAGTCCAAGTCCATTACTTGGAGTTCACCAATGTGGGTGAGCAAATGAGATATTCTTCAAGCACTTCCTTTTACCCATAGAAAATAGTTATTTTCCAATGCCTACCTTTACCTGCTGGAAATAAGAATGTCCCAATGCTCCCTATTACCCACTGAAAATAGACTAGCTCCAACACTTCCTTTTACCTATTGGAAACGAAAGAGAGCCTTCACCTTCTATAAATTGGGAGGCATTGCCCAGGCAAAACCAACTCCTTTTGGTTGCTGCAAGCCTCTCAGCAACCATGAGAACTCTTCCTTCTCTTAGCTGCTGCAAGCATTCTAGCAGCCATCACAGTCATTCCCAAGCCATCAACCTCGATTCTTTGACTGCTGTAAGCATCCTAGTGACCATCGACCAATTCACTTGGCTGCTGTAAGCTCCCAACAACCATCATAACCATGTTTCTTACTTTCTCATCCTTGAAATCCATCATCTTCTTTATAAAGCCTCACCAAGCATAACTCCAAGCCTTTCCTTTCTCCTCATACTCTACCAAGCTATAAACACCATGTCCTTCAAGCCTCAGGTTTTTCCTCCTATCCTCATTTTCTTGAAACTCTTAAATCCCTATAGCCATAGCCATAAACAAAAAATTCTCAACACCCAAACTCAAGCATATCCAACACCAAGTCAATCACATGCATTCTCATTTGCTAAACTTGTGGGTCTTTAGCTCCCACACTACAAGCCCTCATGCCAAGCTCACACAATCTCGGTACAACATCAACAAATTATCTTCAACCATCTAGAGCACGACCAAGCAATCGTCAAGCTGCTGGAAAATCTACTCAAGCCACTCATCCATTCATCACCATCTCTCTCTCTCTCTCTCTCTCTCTCTCTCTTAAAAAGCTCCATCCCATATTTGAAACACCCATCCTCTCAAGCTAAGTTGAAACCATAGTCATCACCTTCTTGGTAAGAAAAGACAGACATCGCAAGCTCATCGTCTGGATGCCTAAAACACCCAAAATCTCAAGCCTTAATCCTTTCTTTATGCTCATTTTCTCTTAGAAGACCATGCTAAACCCTGAATATCACCCAAGCATTTTTGTAAATCACCATCCTAAGAGTCAAGCATCATAGTTAACTTTATTTGTTTCAAGAAACCCATTCAAGTTGGTAGGAGCAATTCCAGAGCTGCCGAAACATATAGTCCAGCTACAATTCCAAGCTTTTACCTTTCCAACTCCCTCTCTTGTTAAACTTATGGGCTCTTAGCTCCCACGCCACAAGCCTCTCATGCTAAGCCTAGTAATATCTTGATTCACCAAAGCAAACTTTCATGCCAAGCCTATACAACATCAATGAACAATCTCCAACTATTTTCAGAGCTGCCGGAAACGTCAACACAAAACATGCAGTCGTTGGAAGAACAACAGAGTACTCCCCTAGGACTTGCTTCTCCTTTGGGATGCCTTGGGCCTAGTTCTCACTAACTCGGAGAAAGGGGCAACGAAGGCTTGATTCATCACTATATGGCGGTCCACGAATCAATAAGCCCAGACAAGCCTTTCGACGAAAAAAGACCCCAACACATATAAATTATTCACAATAAGTGATTTTTCTTATATGTTACGAAATAGGTTGGGCTTTCAAAAATATCAAAATAATATGGACCCCAATAACCACCCCAATAACCAATACCAAATCGGCACTTAGCTTAGTATGATTATTTGTTTATTCTTTTTAGTGAGAGCCACTAAGTGTATTCGGGGTTGAGGTCTCCAAACACTTTGTAAACACTCTAATTTATTGACAATTGATTTGTTTGCTCATACTGCTCTGAGGTTGTACTCAAGTGACACTGGCCATGAGGAACTTCATTAAATTATGTATCTTTCTATTTTCTTGTTCTTGGACTTATTTTCTGTGCGTTTTTTCTTGGATTCAATCCTTAAGATTTAATGCTTTCGGCACTTATGAAGACTAAGAAATTTTTGTCATTTCTAACCATGTGATGATTTCAACAATGTGCTTCTCTTTTCAATTTCCAATACATAATGGGAATAAGAGGAAATGAAATAGGATAAACAAGGAATGAGAATATAAGACTACCCCCTCCTAGTTTTTTGTTTTTTGTTTTTGCCAAAGTTAGGAAGTGGAGGGGGGAAAACTCACACACGAGTACCATGGGGACTTGAACTCAAGACCACTTGGGAGCACACTAAGGACCTGGGCCAATCCAACTAACACCCTATCGGTAACTACCCCTCTTAGTTGATCCAATTCCTAATTTGTAGGGTATTTGATTAAAGTTTTTAAAGTTAGGCCCTCGTATTAAATAATGCAAATAAACGTAGAGAAAATCAAGAATGGAAATCATTCCATTTCTTCTAATTGTCGTTACTTGTAATGTAAGTTCGAATAAACAAATAAAACCATATCAAAAGGAATAATAAAATAGGTTTTTTATCATGTCCCTTTTTGCTGAGTGTTTTAACATGAGGCGAGAAAAACATGGGAAGAAAAGAAATAGTATGAGTTGTATATACGAGTGGACTAGAAAAAGTACAGGTTGCCAAAGCTTAGTTTTAAATTAGCTTAGATTAGTCTGCTAGCTGGCTATTGCATAAGCTAATTGCTTGCTAGCTTTGCTTTGTATTATACACAAATATATATTGTGGAAATCGAAGAGGATGTGTGCAAGTTTGAAGCCTTGCATGTATAGTCGTGACAAATTGATGAACTTTTCATTCAAAAACAATTATATATCTGGTTTGCATTGTATTTATTGAACTTAATTTAATCCATTATCTTAACTTATACCTCTATCTTGTATCGAAGTTTCAGTCTCTCAACCATTCATTTTCAACTAAGAAACCCTACAAATATATAGTTGGTTTGGTTTCACTTGTTAATATTATTGCAAAGTCATGATGGCTGGGCACCTTTGTGGTACATTTCTTATATTCATTGCAACCTTAAGTCTGATTTGCGCAAATGCATCCAAGTTAATGCCATCAGAATTTCCAGACGATTTCATCATTCATGTTGACAGTGGCTCATCATCATCTACTGCGACTGAGCAAAATGGAACCAGATGGGCAGTCCTAGTTGCTGGTTCATATGGTTATCAGAACTATAGGCATCAGGTGTATAATCAATTCAATAAGGGCCAGTTTGATAACTATTTCAATTTTAGTTTTTAGTTTTTAATTTGTTAATTTTTGTGCTAGTATGGAGGGAAAAGACGGAGAATGGAAGTGAGAATGAGAGTGAATATGAGTGAATATGTGATTGAGGGGGAAGATGAGAGCGGAGGATAGGAGGGAGGAATAACAAAAATGAAAACAAAAACTAAAAAACTTTGGGCTCATTTAATTTTTGTTCTCTCGTCAAATTGTCTAGTAACATAATATACTTGTCTTGCTAGACTATGAATGTCGACTCTTGATTATATTGATTTCGCCAAATTTTGTTGTGATTCATATGGTTTGAAAAAATAAGTGTATTTGTATAACAACATAGCCTTACAAGGTAGCGTCACTCGTCCGATATATGTACACACACACACACACATATATATATATATATATATATAGTAAGACAAAACAAGTGATTAGTACCATATAATTGATTAGCACTTTAGGCTATATATATATATATATATATGTATTCATATTGAAATGGAACATCTATTTTTTAATTATAATTATTTTTCTAAGATAGTTTGTTGGAAATATTGCAGGCCGATGTATGTCATGCATATCAAATATTGAAGAAAGGCGGATTGAAAGATGAAAACATTATTGTTTTTATGTATGATGACATTGCATTCAATGTTCAGAACCCTAGACCTGGTGTCATCATCAACAAGCCAGATGGTCCAGATGTTTACGAAGGAGTTCCCAAGGTTTCTTTACTTTTCTTTTGTTAATAAATTTTAATTAATTAAGATGAGAAAAAGAGAAATTATTTAGTGTGACAATAGCAACATGTGACATGTTAATGTAGTGCTACGAGTTGATTCGTTTGAGCACCTAATCTCAGTTTTAAAATAAGTATACTAGTTTGTTTGACATATATACACCTGGCTTTTGCAGGATTATACAGGAACCAATGTGACCGCTGCCAATCTTTATGCTGTTATTCTTGGAAATAAAACTGCTCTCACCGGGGGTAGTGGCAAGGTTCTAGACAGTGGTCCAAATGACAACATTTTTATTTACTATACAGACCATGGTGCCGCTGGAATAATCGGTTAGTAACTTACATTAATTAATCTAAGAATGTAATTTCTAGCAAGGAGTTCGTAGCTAAAGTTGTTAAGAGCAGTTATATTCCTGTACCCGAGGTTCTGTGTTTGAATCCTCATTCCCAAATATCACACGTAGAGAAGAAATTTACATATTATTAGTGTACATATTCAACCTACAAACCTTTTTCCTTTCAATGATCTGGTGTAGGGATGCCTGAAGGCGACTATGTTTATGCAAACGATCTAGTGGATGTTCTGAAACAGAAGCATGAAGCCAAGTCCTACAAAGATATGGTAAAATAAAACTATAAGAAATGGTTTTTTTTTTTAATGGATTTATATTCTGACTAATGATCTTTAAAAAAACTTAGGTATTTTACCTTGAATCTTGTGAATCTGGGAGCATGTTCGAGGGCCTCCTTCCAAACAATATAAGTATCTATGCGACCACAGCAGCAAATGCAACGGAAAACAGTTGGGGAACATATTGTCCCGGTTTTAATCCTGGTCCTCCTGCAGGATATACCACTTGTTTGGGAGACTTGTATAGTATTTCTTGGATGGAGGATTGGTACGTACTATTTTCTGAATATTATTTAGTCTCAATTTGTTGGATTTAATTCACAACAAAAGTTTACGGGACAAAACCAATTAGCTAAACGAGGCCAACAAATGATATTCTATATTAATCTAATCTAAACTATGGGGAGAGGGATTCGAATTCGGGTGCAGAGTGGGGAGCATAACTGCTCTAGTCAACTACTGATTATCTCAATTAATCCTTATCCTTTGAACTGTGATGATTTTTGGTGTTTTTATGTACATGGGGAGCAGCGACATCAAAGATTTGCGGAGAGAAACTTTTGAACAGCAATATGAAGCAGTAAAATATCGAAACTTATAATATCCTCTTACAAATATTTTTATATATTTTTTAACTGCAACAACTGAAATATACGCTATTTTGATTATGTTATTTTTTATGAATTATATACTTATAGTTCTTTATTAATTATGTCACTTGGTGTTTTTTCTCTCCATTGATGCTTTGATTGGTGTTGGCTACATTTGCAAATGGGATACAGGTTAGAAAGAGAACAAGAAATACTACTGAGGGACTAGGTTCTCATGTTACTCAGTATGGAAATCTGAATCAAGCCAACGATTTACTCTTCTCTTACATGGGTTCAAATGATAACTCTACTTCTTACACCCAAAGTGAATCGTCACCATCGCTCTTAGGATCGATTTTCAACCAACGTGATGCAGATCTCCTTCACTTTTTGGTCAAGGTCTCTGATCTCTCTATCTTCCTAACTAATTTTAACTTCTTTGAGATCAGCTTTGATGTTTACTATATTAGTTCTAAATCTCAAATGTAATCTCTATTTGTATATTAATCCAGTCGCGTAAAGCTCCGATTGGGTCTGATGAGAGGCATGAAGCTAGAGAGGAACTACGTGCTGAAGTTGATCGTAGGAAGCGCATCGACGGCAATGTAGATAAAATCCGGTGGCTTTTGTTTGGACATGAGAGTAACTTGAAGAATGTTCGACCTCAGAGTCAAAGCCTTGTGGATGATTGGAGCTGCTTCAAGACGCTTGTAAGTTTTTTCAGTTATGAACTAAACGTAGTATACAGACTCTTTGATATGTAGGGTTAATTTGGATAGTGATTCATTGATGCAGGTGAGAACTTATGAGAAATATTGTGGGTCACTCTCGAATTATGGAATGCAATACACACGAGTTTTTGCCAACATGTGCAATGCTGGGGTTACCAAAGAGCGAATGATTGCAGCATCAACTCAAACTTGTTCTTAGTCTTTATGACACAGAGATTGGCAAGATTACAGGAAAAATAAATTACTTTTACTTTTAATACACTTGTTGGGAAAATCTCAAATGTTTTTCTTGTAAGTTTGGATATCAAGGTTCCAATAAGATTGCTCTCCAGACAACAATATGATCCCCTAAACTTCGTCCAAAGCAGCAGATAAGCTGCATTAGTAAAACAGGACAATCATGCAAAAAAATATAAGTCTCTTGTGGCCGAGAAGTATAACAAGTTCCGTTGTAGTCTAGTTGGTCAGGATACTCGGCTCTCACCCGAGAGACCCGGGTTCAAGTCCCGGCAACGGAAATGCTTTTTGTTGAGTTTTTTTTTTTTTTTTTAAAGCCAAATGATTGAAACTGAAAAGCATCACCCAAGTCATTTCACCAAAAAGAAAAAGAAAACACTAATAATAATAATAATAAAATCCCCAAAAATCATTCATGTTACTAAAGTAGTACACACCAATTAGAAACGTAGTCTTCTCTTACATGCCTCAAAGGGCAGTGAATACACACAACTATATCCCATTTCTGTGACCATCTCTTGGATCAACTCTTTGCAAATGTGGTCCTGTAAAGCCAACCCTATTCTTCCAATTTCTCTCCTCTCACCCCAAGCAATGTCCCTGCACACTTCCTCTACACTCTCTCGCATGGCATTGCTGTTCCATATTAATAGTGATGATGATGCTTCCACTGATTCGGTTGTGATTTTGTCAATCATACTTGGATTGATGTTGATGAAGTCCTCTTCTCCTGGTTTCTTCCTTTGTTGTTGAGGTTGTGCTCGCCCTGCATTCAAATTAAATTACAGTTTATGTGCCTTACATAGATTCTTTAAAAAAAAAATTACATAATATATTAGCAGTGTCAAACAAGCCGGCGCGGTTGGTTTAAAATGTGCTATTATTACTACACACATGTTCGTGTGCAATTGCATGACCCAAAAGAATCGATGAAATAGAGTAGACTCATTACAAAAGTGCTCACTCTTGAGTACTAATTCCATGGACCATCCCTACCTTGCAGCCCATGATGACTTATGAAAATTCAACACTGTAATGATTTTTTGGTTTTTAGTAAAAAATAAATAAAAAATCTTGCAATAATTTAATTGAAAAATGTACACTTAAATAAAGAACTCTTGTTATAGCACTCGAACTTGAGATCTTATTTGTAAAAATAAATGTTCTTAACGACTTGAGCTACAAACTTCTTGCGTGTAGAGGATTGTCTGTGTTTGGATAACCATTAGCTGTAGGCTATCATTACATAATGCATGATGTCCTCAACAAGGCTGTCCCCACGCGCAGCGCACGTGCTTCTTTCCAGACGTAGCTTTAAGCATATACTTTATTTTTTTGGGGGGTTCAAAATCTTTAAACATATACTAGTCCATACAAAGTGGTCATGGAACCCACAGCCTGCAAAAGAGGGTTTTGCCAGGTAAATCCATAAGGGTTTGTCTTCCTTTCCTTTCCATTTGTCTCTCTCACTCTCCTTTTGCTTTTGAACCAACTTTGACTCCATCATGAAGGAATTTCAGATTTATGGTCCATGCAAAGTTAATAAGGCTCTTAATAGGTTTGTCTTTCTTCATATTGATTCATTTTTTATGCTGCCAAAATCCATTTATAATATAACGAAGAGATTTTGAACTTTCTGTAATTTACAAAATTATCATTGATTTTCTTAAAACTAGCTCAATCTCAAAACCTCACAAAAAATCTAAAACACTTAAAACAAAAGGGTAAAATTGAAAATTAGTATATTAAGTAAACTAAAAAATAGGACACAGCTGGCAATAGTAGAGTTTTTTTTTTTTTTTTGGGTTTGTTTATAGAAATTAAATGGTATAATGTTTATCTATAACACTAGTGCTAAGAATGGGTATATAACTAAATATCTATAAGTTAAGTTCCTTTGTCAATTTTGGTTTTTATTTAAATTTTGTTCTATAAATTATTATTATTATTTTTTTATTTATAGAAATGGGTGTTCTATAAGTTGAATTAATTTTGCGTTTTCTAGTTTCTTGGTTGTTATGTAAAATTTTATGTTGCCAATGACAATAAACAAAAAAGCTTTTAATTTCTTTTAAATTACAAAACTGCCATTGATTTCTTAAAACAAACCAAATCCAAAAATCTCATTAAAAAAACCCAAATCACTCAGTAGGGCATGAAAGTTATTTAATAATCAAAATTAAATTCAATAGGGCCAGTTGTCTTTTTTTGAGTTTGTTTATAGAAATTAAATGATGTTGGGTTTATTTATAGTTTTAATGCTAAAAATGGGTATATGACTAAATATCTCTTGATGATTTAATATATATATAGTGTTGATGATTAATGATTGCACATAGTATGATGGAAGAGATCAATTAGGTTGTCTCCCACTATAGTATGGTTATGATGGCCACAACATGTACATGGAAGATGTTAACTTGGAATCCTAAATCTTTGGTGGAGCATAGCAGACTTTTTCCTAGGGATGCTCTCTTCGGACACAAAAGAAACATTCCTAGGGGTGACTTTTTCTTCTAATCTTCTGTTTGGTGTAAAATCTTCATGTGCTTGGACCTTGTTTTGTCAGATTCTAACTTCCTTTTTTATTTTATTTTTTAATAAGTTTTATTAGTTTCTTTTTTCTTTCTATTTTCGTCATAAAGGAAGGCAAAGCTACAAGCTCCCACTTCAAGTTGAATGCAATTTCCGTATGAAAATATTGAAAGAGCAAGTAAATATTTAGCAATCAACTGCAGCAAGAAATTAGTAGACAATAACCACATGAAACCAGATCTATATGCATATGACTTAATTGATGTGGCCAAATTCAGACTTTTAATATATGGATGTCAGGAGGTAAAGTGAAGCGCCTATGAGAGCTTCCACTACATCATCAACTTTTTTTTAATAAATATTCGGTCTTTGGGTTGGTAGTTTACATCTCATTTTAGATAAACATTCTCATACAGCAGGGATAATACTGTTTTGTTATTCCAACTAATAATACAATGATACGCAAAATAAATTTTTCACGTATCATTGTGTTATTGATCGGAAATAACAAAATAGTAATATCCATATTACAAGTAAGTTTTTCTACTCATTTTAGCCTATGACACATTAAACAATTTGTATAAGGAAACAACAAGATTGCTTTAATCGCACATTGCGGAAAGGGAGCAAGCTAAACATGCCCGATGACACACACACATTAAAGAATTTGTGTAAGTAACTTATTTACTAAATAAATATAATAAAGCTTTAAGGGCGAAAGATTGATATCTTCTAAATATAATATTAAAAGTAAGAAAAAAATAGACTAAAGACTGAGATGCTAGATGGTTATTAGTACCAAATGCAAAATGGAAAAGAAAAAGTTGTAAGGAAGAAAAGAGAGAACATGGCACATACCGTAATTTAACACTTGCTTTTTGTAGTGTTGGTGGTTGCTGAAAGGGGAACGAGTAGACTCATCAAGAACGGACACCGGACTCGGATGCTCAGTACCAAACTCCAAGCACTTTGAATTTGCACCATAAAACCTTTTCTTCTTGTCACCAATGGCCTCCATTCGCTTCACCACGGCGGGTGATCGGAGCCCATCCGCTGCCCGAACGGCGTCTATGATCTTCTTTAGGGCCTTCAAGTCTTCATCACACTTCTCCAATGCGCCCAAAAGCTGCTGCCTCTTATTGGTGGACGTGGGCTCTGGCACCACCGTCTTTGGCATGACTTGCGGAGCTAGAGCCTGTTCCAACCCCATCAGCCTTGCAATTAGGGTTGGTGGGATTGGGGAGTTCTCAGGCGGGTCCACAGAGTTGGAGCGCCTGATCTCTGCCGGAAGCGTGGGACTTCTTGGTATGTTGCATGAGAATCTACGCAGATAAATGGACTTGTCTCCATTTTTTACTTGACCTAACATAGGCGGTGTGGAAGCTTGGATTTCTGTCGAGGACTTTGATATTCTAGAAGAGGAACCAGCCCCATTCTTCTCTTGCTTTCTCCCTGAAAATAATTAAAAACATAAATTACAAAATATATGAAATATATATTTATATGCAGAGAGAGAGAGAGATGGATGAACAAAATATATAGATAAAGAAGAAGAAAAAAAATGGAACAAACCAAAAGTGAGGAATTTGCGGGAAGAGTGGTATTTAGAGAGAAAGTGGGCGATGCCGGACATGCAGCCGATGGTCTTTGCGTGGAGATTTTCTGTTCCATTTTCGCCGCGTGAGGAGGCTGAGCGCAGACTACTATCCTGTCTTTTCATATCTCTTACTTAATTTCTCTCTGTGTGTATGTGTTTTTGTTTGTTTGTGAGTGAGAGGGATAATTCTTTTGGTGTTGTAAAAGGAAAAGGTAATATGATTTCACATGAAATGGTGCATCATCATCATGACATGGACATGGTTAGAGTAGAAAGCTGGCATAACGGTAATATATATAATAGATGGCTCTATGTGGGGTTAATTTATTTTATTTTATTTCATTTTTGGATTACAATTAATCGAATCCTCACAACAACCAAAATCATAATCACAACTCATTGCTCCACTCTCTTTCACAAGTAATTAATTATAGTGTAGTACACGGTCATGTGATATTTGTTCACATGTTATAATATAAATGAATATTTGTTGATAATTATACCTTAAAAATGAGAAATCCTAACTACGTCTTTCATTCATAGTATAACACGTTGACAAAATATACCATGTGTCGTCCATATAACATGTCGACAAAAATAAACCACGTAAATATATTCTAGTACCATATAATAATTTCTTATCTTTCACCGCTTAAACTTTGAAAGAAAAGAGAAAGAGGGTAAAGAGGCGTCCTCATCTTTTGCAAGAGTTATTTTCTTATTTTGTTTTTGGGCGTTGCATGTGTTTTGTTTTATTTCAAAGCTAGGTTCAGATAAACTCCAACTACGTACTATGCACACATTAATTTGCATGACGTAGTTTACATAAATCGAATTTGATAAAAATTAACACTAGTTTTAGCTTTTGTACTTGATGGATATTGTTGTATAATTTCCCTTTTGGTATGGCAGGATGTTTTTCGATACTAATTTGTGTAAGGAGTTGAAGGAGTTTGGGATGGTTTATCCAAGAAATTCCTTGCGAAGTTTTTCCCTCCAACCAAAATTGCAAAATTCTGGCAAGATATTATGTCGTTCACTTAATATGATAAGGAGTCTCTTTATGTAGCATGGGAACAATTCAAAGATTTATTGCGCAAGTGTCCTTACCATAAGCTACCAAATTGGATTCAGACTTTTTACAATAGGTTGAGTCAAACAAGCAGGACATTAGTTGATGTAGCTGCTGGAGGCAGTGACAAACCTACAGAGGCGCAAGGAAGTGCAGTTGCACCTTCCTTTGTCGGAAAATCCTGTGGAGAGTCTAGAGTATGCATCTCTACTGATCCCAAGGTATGTTTTATTAGGTAACAATTGATATCTCAAAAAGCTTACCCCTCACCACCATTTAAAACTTTGGCTAGCGCCCACTATGTATTTGACTAAATGCATCAAAGAGGCTTTCCATGTTTTGTTTGTACTGTTTTTTTTTTTTTTTCATCAATGACATTAGTATTGTTTAAATTCTAAAGAAATTTAGTTGTTTAAATTTTGTTTTTGAACTTTTAGCCTTTTAAATATTGCCCTTTTTTTGAAAAATTTCTGGATTCGCCATTGGTTGGAGGGGCTTTAATGGCAAAAACGGCTACCGAAGCATTTGAATTATTGGAGACCATGGCATCCAACAGTTACCAATGGCCAAGTGAGAGAATGAATCTAAAGCCAGCTGGGGTCTTGAAAGTTAATGTTATGGCTTTGCTAACAACACAAATTTCTAACCTTACTAAAAAAGTTGATTCTTTGAGTGTAATTGCTATGAACACTAATACTAATTTTGGTTGTGAATTTTGTGCAGGACCTCATGCAAGTTCAGAGTGCACTACAAGGAACCCATTCGTGTTTGCTAAGTAAGTCAATCAGGTTGCAGAATTTAATCGACAGAGGAATAATCCTTATTCCAGTACATACATCCTCGGTTGGTGAAACCATCCAAATTTTTCATGAAGTAATAATCAGAATGTGCAGAGACCACCACCTGGATTTCTGCCTCAAGAGAAGAAAATAAACTTGGAAGATGCGCTTACTCAGTTGACTATGTTTACCACTCAATTTATGACTGAAACAAAAACCCAACTTCAGAATCAGCATGCTTCTATTTAGAATTTGGAGGTGTAAGTAGGCCAATTAGATAGTGTAATGAGCAGAAGAAACCAAGGAGTATTGCCAAGCCAACCTGAAGTTAACCCAAAAAATAAAGAACAAGCAAAGGCAATCACGCTTCGTAAAGGGAAGCAAGTGAATACTGCAGTTGACTTGGAAAAAGAAGAATTATAAAAAGAAAAAGAAGCTGCGTAAATGGGGCATGCAGTTTCACTGCCAATCACCATCCTAGAAGCCACTGTCAAGAAATCCTTAGAAGGAAAAAAATTCTATACCAATTCCTTCCCCTCCATTGAAGCCATATGTCCCACCAATCCCTTTTCTGTAGAGGTTGAGGAAAAATAAAATTGATGGGAAATTATCGAAATTCTTGGAGATGTTCAAAAAGTTGCATATAAACATTCCCTTTGCCGTTTCTTTGGAACAAATGCCAAGTTATGAAAAATTCATGAAAGACATCCTCTCCAAGAAAAGGAAGCACGAGAAAATCCAACTCACTGAAGAGTGCAGTGCCATCTTATAACGGAAGCTTACGCCAAAGCAAAAAGATAGAGGGAGTTTTAAAATTCCATGCACTATTGTAAATAATTTCTTTAAAAAAGCTTTATGTGATTTGGGTTCTAACATTAACTTACTACCTTTATTTGTTGCTAAAAAGATTGGTATTGGTGAAATTAAATCCACTACTGTTTCTTTGCAGATGGAGGACAGGTCAATTATATATCCAGACGGAATTATTGAAGATGTTCTAGTAAAGGTTGATACACTTATATTTCTGACTGATTTTCTAGTTTTGGATATGGAAGAAGATTATGATACAAAGCTAATTTTGGGCCCCCCCATTCTAATTACTTCACGCACTCTAATTGATGTGGAAGAAAGGTTACTAACTTTGAAAGTTGGGAATGAAAAAACTACATTCAAAGTTAATGAAATTTCCAAGAGAAGCAGACGATTGTTTTCGCATTGAATTAGTTGATGAAATTGCTATAGGCAAATTTGAAAAGGAGAATCCGAGCCATCCATGGGAATCTACATTGGTCCATGCCGCTACCTCATAATATGACAACCCAATAGTTGCTGAATATGCCTTGTATTTAGATGCATCATAAGTGTACAACCCGAGGCGAAGGAACGAGTTCGAACTGCTAGGTGTGGCACCTCCTAAGACTGCATCGTCTGTGATTACTGCACCTACACTCACTCTGAAACCATTGCCAACACATTTAAGGTATGCTTATTTGGGAACTTCTTAAACTTTACCAGTTATTATTGCTGCAAATCTGAGTGAAACTAAAGAAGAAAAAGTGTTACGGGTGTTGCAAAAACATAAAACTGCAATTGGGTGGACGATCGCTGACATCAAGGGTATTGGCCATTCTATATGTATGCACCGAATACTAATGCAAGAGGAGCATAAGCCATCCATTGAGCATGAATGCCAATTAAACCTCAACATGAAAGAAGTGGTTCGTGTAGAGGTATTAAAATTGCTTGATGCATGTATTATGTTCCTTATGTGTGATAGTAGTTGGGCGAGTCCTACACAGGTTGTGCCAAAGAATGGAGGGATAATTGTTGTAAAAAATGAAAATAATGAGTTGGTCGTGACAAGAACTGTTACAGGATGGAGAGTCTGCAGTAAAGGAAATTGAATTATGCAACTAGAAAATATCACTTCCAGCTACCTTTTATTTATCAGTTGCTAGAAAGACGTGTTGGGCACGGTTATTACTATTTTCTAGATGGGTACTTAGGGTATAATCAAATCCCTATCATGCCTGAAGATCAAGAAAAAACGACATTCACATGTCCATTTGGCACTTTTGTCTATCGTCGTATGCCTTTTGGGTTATGTAACGCTCCTGCCACTTTTCAGCGTTGCATGATGAGCATTTTTTGTGACATAGTGGAGAAATTTATTGAGGTATTTATGGATGACTTCTCTGTTTTCGATTCATCTTTTGATTCTTGTTTGGATCATTTGCCATTAGTGTTGACATGATGTGAAGAAATCAATTTAGTTCTCAATTGGAAAAAATGTCATTTTATGGTACAAGAAGGGATTATGTTGGGGCATAAAATTTCAACAAGAGGTATTGATGTTGACCATGCAAAAATTGAGACTATAGAAAAGCTACCACCCCCTTCTATAGTGAAAGGAATTTGGAGCTTCTTGGGACATGGTGGGTTTTATCATTGATTTATTAAGGATTCTTGAAAATTACAAAGCGATTTCTCGAAAATTACAAAGCCTCTTTGTAAGTTGCTATTGAAGGATGCTAATTTCGGCTTTGATTTAGAATATTTGGAGGCATTTAATTTACTAAAGGAGAAGCTCACCACTACGCCAGTCATTATTGCACCCGATTGGGAATTACCATTTGAGATTATGTGTGATGCAAGTGACTATATTATTGGAGCGGTCTTGGGTCAAAGGAAGAATAAATTACCACATGTGATTCACTATGCGAGTTGTACGTTGAATGATACCCAATTAAATTATACCACTATGGAAAATGAATTGTTACCATTGGTATTCGCATTGGATAAATTTTGTTCTTACTTATTGGGTGCACAGGTAATTGTGTATACGGATCATGCGGCTTTGAAATTTTTTCTTGCCAAGAAGGAAGTAAAACCGAGACTAATTCGATTGGTTTTATTGCTTCAAGAGTTTGATATTGAAATTTGAGAAAGAAAAAAAAAAGGTATGAGAAAATGGTGGCTGATCACCTCTCTCTGCTAGTCCATGAGGATGAAGCTATAGAAGATGTTGATCCTAGAGACATTCCCTGACGAACAACTATTTTCCATCAATTCTGAGAAAGAATATGTCACTCCCTGGTTAGCAGACTTTGTCAATTATCTAGCTTGTGGTAATTTCCCCCCTTAATATGTCATTTTATAAATAATAAAAAATGAAATTCCTATCGTTGGTTAAACATTATTATTGGGATGATCCATATTTGTGGAAGCACTGTCCTAACCAAGTTATACTAAAATGTGTACTTGAGACAGAGATGGTTGACATATTATTGTATTGTCACACTTTGGCTTGTGGAGGCCATTATGGTGCTTCCAAGATTGCAGCCAAGGTTCTACAATCTGGGTTTTTCTGGCCTACTTTGTTTAAAGATGCTCAAGACTTTGTTGTGACGTGTAATCAATACCAACGTAAGAGAAATATCTCTAGTGGAAACCAAATGCCCTTGAATAATATTCTGGAGGTAGAATTGTTTGATGTTTGGGGTATTGACTTCATGGGTCTGTTTTTTTGCATCGTATGGGAATTTGTATATTTTGGTTGCAGTAGATTATGTATCAAAATGGGTCGAAGCTGCTGCCTTACCCACTAATAACTCCAAGGTTGTGGTTAAATTTCTACAAAAGAATATTTTCACAAGTTTTGGGGTCCTTCGTGCAATTATTAGTGATGGAGGTATGCATTTTTGCAAATGTCAATTTAATTCTCTTCTTGCAAAATATGGCATTACCCACAAGTTTCCACTTCATACCATCTGCAAACTAATGGCAAGCTGAAATTTCAAATAGGGAATTAAAGAAAATCTTGGAAACAATAATGAATGCCTCTTGGAAAAATTGGTCATTGAAATTGGATGATGAATTATGGGCTTATAGAATGGCTTTCAAAACGCCAATTGGGATGTCACCATATATACTTGTTTTTTGGGAAAACGTGCCACGTTCCTGTGGAATTGGAGCATAAAGCGTTTTGGGCTATTAAAACGCTCAATTTTGACATGAGTTCGGTGAGTGAGAAGAGGAAGTTGCCATTGAATGAGTTAGAGGAACTTCAGAATGAATCGTATGAGAATGCACAAATTTACAAGCATTGTACAAAGAAGTGGCATGACAAGCACATCTTGAAGAAAGAATTTTATGAGGGTCAAAGGCATTCTCCTCTACAACTCATAGTTGAAACTCTTTCTTGGGAAATTTCGTGCTCGTTGGTCCTTAGAATGATCGTGACGGTACAACTTTCAAAGTTAATGGTCATCGACCAAAACCATATGTGACAACTGCATTTCCGAAAGTTGGGTTATTGACTCTAAACTAAGCCCTTGTTGGGAGCCAACCCAACTAGGTACCTTCATTCCTTATCTTTTTAATTTTTGTTTGTGTGTTTCCCGAGTTCATTGCCAAATTTCATGCAGTACTTTGTGAGATAGTCACTGAAAACTAATTTGAGGTCGAAATTGAAAAGAAGCAATTTCACCAAAATGTGAATTCTAGTTAAAACTATCACTAATTTTCTTGCTAATAGAGATGTATATGTCATGTTTTGATCTTTAATGTTTTACTAACATGTCTCCATGAAGGGTTATTGCATTAGAATCTTTGCACTTCACCATACCCTACTCGTAATATTTTGGTGGACAAGGTTGCTATGCTCGAATGACTGTGGAATGTTAGTGGAGACTACCCTTATGATATTTTGAACCAAAAGCCAATCTTTATTGTTCTACTCTTAAATACTCTTCTATTTTGTCCTTAATTGGATTGCTCTCATTAGGTTTGTATTGGATACTAAAAAATGTTCTTACTTTTGTAGGTACGTTGCTTCCAAGTGGGATGGACCATGAGAAATGATGTTAGGCTATGCATGTTTTCACCAACTAAAATGCCTTTCATCCTACCCTTTTGTGTGCATCGTTAACCCCCTTTGTAGCCAAACACTTAGCCTTTCTTTCATCACCCTTATTATCTTTAACCTATATAACCCGTTTCTAAACCATACCTTATAGCTTAGGATGTGCCAAAGTGATGAAAATAAGAAGGTTGAGCTATGCACCGAAGAATTGGCGTGTACCGAGGTGTTTGTGCAAAATTGCAAGAAGAAAAAAAAAAGACTACAAGAAAAGAAGAAAAAGAAAGAAAAAGAAAGAAAGAAGAAATAGAGAATACTGAAGAAAAGGAAAGTATTTTGCAATTCAAAACAATAAAAGTTGAAAATACTCCAAACGGAGTAGGAAAGATGCACAATTTGTGGACGTTGAGTATTACAAAATGTTCAAAAGAAGCAGGCCGTGTATGTGATTGTGGATAATGCTTTGGTATATCTTAAGTTTTTGTTATTCCCTTCCTTTATTTCTTAACCCGAGCCTAGCCTTTCATTACAACTTAAGTAGAAGACCTAATTGATATTTTGGAAAATCTTGCTTGGAGGTGAGGTATGTACTCATGTTCTTAGTATTCGATTCTTTCAGGAGACTTTATTTTCAGAAATTTTCGTTCTTCGTGCTAAGCATATGTGTTAATATTCGTACACATATGTGACATTTGAGTATAAGCCTAGGATTCTAAGAGAAAAAATAGAGTGATATCTAGTGAGGATTAGAGTCAAGGAGAAATAATTCCATGGCGTTCAAGTGTGGTTGTCTTTAAGCTTCGATGTTATGACTGTTGGTATTACACGTTACACCAAGATGCAATGTACTCAAAGTGGCATACCTTTAGTGATGCAAATGTGATTGACATGCATTGGTTTTTATTAGCTCGTTTAAAGTGATGCCTTTAATGACTTTGTTTTGTAGTAAAATTTTTGTGGGTATCGTAATTGGTAAACCCTCAGGAGACACAACTCCTCTTACTTGGGACACTTAGAGATTTAACAGCTTGTAGCACATGCTAAGTGCCATCGAGATTACCTGCGGAAGTGGTTTAGTTAGCTTTTCATTTTGTATTTGTTTTTTTTTCTAATTTTGCTCAAGGACTAGTAAAAAATAGGTTTGGGGTAGTTTGATAGATTCATATTTTGCATATATAATCTATCTCTATTTGCATTGTTTTGGTGTGAAATTGGTTATTTTAATGTGTTTAGTGAAGATTTTGTAGGCAACCATTCCTATGAAGGGTTTGGAGCTAAAACTATGATTTTGGAAGCTTAAGGGATCAAAATTGGTGGAATTATCAACTCGACGAAATCTCAAGAACTTACTTTGTCATTTCATCAAATACGTGGAGTACATCTGTGCAGGTGTCAATTTATACCCACAATTGATCTCATTTCATCAAATACGTGGAGTACATCTGTGCAGGTGTCAATTTATACCCACAATTGATCTCAATGACCAGTGCCAAAGAGTTTGAGTTAGAAAAGTTACCATCATTTTTGGAAGTGAATTAGAATGTAGTTGTTGGCTGTGCAGCTGTAGAGATTAGGTGTCAAAATCTATCAGTTTTTATTAATGAGCAAGCAAAATACACACATACATGAAGGTGGTGGTGCTGTCTTCTTTTATTCAATTTATTGGGCTGATTCAATGATAAAGGAAAGGATCAATATCTTTGTATTACAATGGGCTATGAAGAAGAAGACGGAAGATGATATCCATAAAGAAGCAAGCATTTGCTCAATTATTATAGGCTGAATTGAATTAATGTCACCTGGGCCTATCTAGTCTTGCCGAGATCCACTTAAACCTTGGTCTTATTTTCCTATTTTTTCTACCCAAGCTCAATTTCCTAATTCCTTTTTTGAGTTGGAGCTAATTATTTCCAAATAACAGCTGCACCTTTTCTCCTTTATCGAAGTGGGTTTTGGCTTTCTCAATATTCCTATTATTCCTCTACTTCCTAATTAGACATTGCCTTTTCTTATTTCTGGAGGATTTTCTTGGCCTATAAATACAAAGCTTTAACCTAAGAGATGGTACCATCGTCTTACCATATCTAACTTTCATACACCCACAAATATATCACAGAGAGAGCCAATAGTTTGCTATTGGGGTGCTTTTGGAGCTTCCAAAGGTTTTGCTGTGGATATTTCGGAGATCAAGTCCATCGGCCAAATCAGTTTTATGACAACAATTATTTTGTTTATCTTTTCTTTTGTCATGAACTAATTTCTCTTGCTAGGGCTATGATGTAGCTTAACCATGAACACTATTTTTATAGTTATATTAATTTCTGATTATTATTCCATGCTGAGTATTTGTTACTATTTGTAATGCTTTAAATATCTAGCTAATATTTAATTGATGATCCAAATGGAGAATGAGAGGAGATGTCTGGTGTTTGCTTCTCGTAACAAATACCATGTATTGAATGAGTGCCCGAGAGGACCTAACATGATTCATGTAATTTTCTTGCAGGTTATCATAGAACTTAATGGGTTCTTGAGTTTCTAAATTCGTTGCTCGATAGAGAATGAGTTGTTAATTGAGAATACTTTTAGTTGAGCCCGAGAGGGGATATCGAATGAATTAGGAGAAACCAACTGTCAACATGGATAGTAATTAGGGTTAATCGGCTATAAGAATTAAGTGTGGTGATATCAGATGCTCTAGTGTCTCATCAACTTGATTTTCCATTGTTAATTAAGTTGCTATTTTTCATAACTGTTTTAGTTTAGTTAAATCAATCAATCTTTTTAATCATTCAAATAAACTTTTGAATTAATCATAATTGGTAATTAAAAGGAAATTATAGTCTTCATGGGAACGACACTTCACTTATCTCTATATTACTTGTGTGGATTGTGCGTTTGCAATAATTTCACAACAGTTCTTTTATGAAATAAAAATTGCTTGAGTTGGAAGTTTTGGATTTAGTTTCTTCACTCTCAAAAATTGCTATTATTGGTAGCTTAGGACACTTTAAAATGAGATTAAATAACCTGATTACATAGAGAAAGTCTCTTAGGCCTACTGCATTGTGGGAACAAATATTTCAGCAACCAACCATGAGGCGCCACGTGGACAATGAGAATATCTCTTAGGTCAATAATTATCTCCATGTAATTGGTTAATTACTTAGACCAAAAGTAGAGATATCATCATCAATTAGGGATTTGATTCTTATTAAAATCCCTAACTGACTCAATCTCTCCATTTAAGGGGAAAAAAATATAGAAATTACTCTTTGAAAACCCCAGAAGGCAAGAGCACTATGAATACATGGCTACATTATACCTCCAAGGTAATTTGAAAACCCCAGCAAAATTCTATGCTCTCTCTCTCTCTCTCTCTCTCCCCCCTCACATGGCCATGCCCCTCCACACAGGGCTCTGACCACCCGGTTTTCTAGTACCGTAACTCCAACCACTTTAGCTATTATCGTATCTTTTTAAAGATCCAATCGTACTAACTTAGGCATCGGAGAGCCTTTGGCCAACACCCCCTAGTGTGGCCTATTAACCCCAATTTTTTTCACAGGGTTCGAGCAAAAGGAAATAGAAGGATATTTTAGGGTTTGAAGAACGAAGAGGTGAATATTCCCCGTGCAAAAATTTGCACAAATATGTATGAGAGAGAGGGATTCGGATCCTCTGCTATGATTTTCTCTGTCGTGATCTGCTTGACTTTTGTTCTCTATACGCCATCTCATTAAAATTTAATCTAAGGCCATCTCCAACCCAATGGGTGGAAACTCAAATTTTGATTTTTGAGCCCAAAACCCATCTCCAACCCATGTATTTTGAGGGGTGGAAATTTGAGATGGATGGAATTTGGGGTGGAATACCAGTCCAAGTTTTGCCTGAACTAATAATTTGTGTGGAGCCCAAATCCTTGCTCTGCAGCATACGTGAAAAATGAAAAACAGACGAGCCCCATGTGGCAGCAAGCTGTCTCCTTGCATTCTTGCTGCGTGACAAATGGTAGCATCTGGACAAAGAGCTGTTGCAATCAAATGGCCAAATTTGAAAGCTGAGTTTGTTTTTGTTTTGTTTTTTTATAATGCAACGGCTGTATCCACATATCAACGATCAGGATTAATTTTAGGCAATCTAAACGGTAAAATTTCACATCCAACGGTCAAAATAATATTTATAATTAATCTAAATCAGTTCCAACCCCAAAACTTATTCCAAACTCTAAAACTAGCCATTCCTTTGGTAAATTATCCACAAAAAATTATTATTTTTTCCTTTCTCCCTTTGTTATATGTTTTCATTCTCCTTTCATTCTTGTTGAGAATGGCCCTAAAACCCCTAAAGAGGTGTGAATTGGAAACCACAAGAAGATGAGGCATTGTGCAAAGGGTGGGTCTCTATATCTGAAGATGAGGCTATTGGCACCAATCAATCAAATGACTCATTTTGGTTGTGTGTGTACCACAAGCTTTTGAAAAATGATCCGGGCATGAGCGGAGCCGGGATACAATCACTGCAAGCAATTGCTTCTCGGTTCAAGATCATCAACTAACAATGTTCTCTGTGGAAGGCATGTATGACAAAGGCCAATGAAAGGCATGTGAGTGGCTCCAATCTTGTGTTGGAAGTTTGAATGAAATTCAAGAACATTTGTCCCACATTGGTAGAAAGAAGAGAGAGTGAGGTCTTTAATAGTGTGGAAGTCCCACATTTAGTAAATGGAAGTTAGGCCAAGTGGAAGCCAATTGGGCTTTAAAATCAATTTGGGCGTTGAATATTATATAAAATTTAAGGGAGCTTATATTCCCACTCCATTTTTCTCCATTTGCACTCCCTTTTACTTTTGAATACTTTTTAATCAATGTTTTCTTTTTTCTTTTTTCTTTTTTCTCTTTCCCATTCTACCCTTACCCTACCTTATTGTTATTATTTTTTTATACTTAATTTTCCAAGTTGCACTACATTTTTAGTAATATTTTTCCTTTCATCAAGTAAAAAATAATTAACACTGTATATTTGTCTCAGCAAAATTATATGATCCACCTGTTACAAAAACACATGCCCACGAATAAACCTTGCAACCATAGGGTTTTTGTTTTTTGTTTTTTGTTTTTTGGTGTGAATAGGCAAAATATTTCTTTAGTGATCCATTTGCATCTAGCATTAGGCCTGGGCACGGTTCGGGTCGGGTCAAATTTTGGCCGATATGCGGGCCAAACTGATGGGGAGCTCGGTTCTCGGGTTGGGTAGGGTCTAGGGTAAAACCCGAAATTGGGCCAAACCGCAAATAGGCTTCGATTCTTGGTTTGGTTCTGCATTGTTTTCGGTTTGGGCTTGAGGCCAATTTTACCATTTTCAAAAGCCCAAATCATATTTATTTTCAGTAAAAAAAGGCCCAAATTAGATTTACTTTTAGCCAAAACCCTTTTTTTGTTGTCAAATTGCCAAAACCTAACAAGTTCTTATGAACAAGCCCAAATCACTTTTTACTTCTCTTTGAAAACCTGAAATTATGCATATTCAACCTATAAAAATCCATCATTCCAATCTAAGTATCTAAACAACTAAATGAATCTCACATTCACACATTCAACCAACAAACCAAGGAAAGGAAATAATGTCTTACAAACCATTACAAAAAATAATACACAAATAAAGCAAGCAATCCAAATTAAACTTATGAAATTAAAGATTACAACCCATCACAAAAATACACATAAAGATACTATCCTTGCAAAAAATCTACTGCATCCATTCTTCCAAAAGCCTTAACAAAGCAACCTACACAACACTTAAAAGAATTAACACAAAGTTTCACCATTAACAAATCATAATTAAAATAAGATGCAAGAAAAATACCTTCCAACATATCTTCATCACACTACAAAGGGAGAGTCTTATTCAAATTTGTAATGGATGTTTTACTCCCCATTTCTACAAAATATAATAAAATAAATCAAACCAATTTGAATTAGAATACATAAAAATAAGAAAATAATCGGATTCAAATATTACCCAATTCAATTGATTCATAGAACTCCATCTCCTCAATGCTTGGCACATATTGCAATGAAGATATATCTTCATACCTTATCCAATTTTGAGAGCAAATCAAAGCCTCAACCATCCTAGGAGACAATGAGCTTCGAACCGAGTCAATCACTCTCCCACTTGTGCTAAAACAAGACTCCGAAGCTATTGTGGAAGTAGGGATTGCAAGCACATCATTTGCAATTGATGCCAAAGTAGGATACTTGAGCCCATTTATTCTCCACCACCCTAGTATATCAAACTCCTCATCAATGGATTCAAGTGGATCCAACAAGTACCTATCCACTTCATGTGTTATAACCACATTCTCACTCTCTTGTTGAATTTTTTTCCACTTTTCCATCATGGTTTTTCGTTTACGACCTCCAAAAACCAAAGAAGTGTTGGTTTCATTGTTAGTACTACCACCACTCTCATTGGTAGTACTAGTAGCACCCATATTGCTACTACTAGGCTTATACACTTCATACATATTCAAAAGAAGTTGTTTCACCTCATTTGTCTTTTGAGCCACCAATCTATCACAAGTAGGATCACTTTAAAATATTTCATCAAAGATGTGCTTCAAATTGCGAAGCTTGAATCAGGGTCAATCACAACTCCTATCATCAAGAATGGGTTCATTTTATGAAGTTCACTCCAATATTTATCATATTTCTTCTTCATTAATGCTGCCATATCATTTAAAAGAGTATCCATGGCTGTCCGTTCTTCAATAGGAATTGTAACATCATATCTATACAACTCCAGAATCTTCCCATCTGTGGCAAGCAAGTCATGGAAGGTTGAGTGTGATGTTGGATGCAAAGAAGCTGAAATTTTCAACGTAACATCATAAAAGGTCTTAAAAAACATCACAAATGTCACGGCTTTTTCCCAATCTTCATCACTAGGTGGACCCACCCTCTTATAAGTCTTAGACTTTCCCTTCCCTTTCCCACTTTCTTCAATGCCTTCAATTCTCTCGTCATCTCCTTCCTCTTCCTTGAAGTACATTAAGTAGGAAGAATCGGGATCATCCCCCATCCTATCAAAAGCTTTTCGAAATTTCAATGCCGCATCAAGCATTAAATAAGTGGAGTTCCACCTAGTAGGCACATCCATCACCACCAACACCTTGCACTCTATTTTTTCTGTCTCAACACACATTTTGAAGTAACTCAATCAAGAAGGTGAGGACCTCACAAACTTGACCGCATTATGGATTGCCACAATTGAGCTTTCTAATCTTTTCAAACCCTCATTAACTATCAAGTTAATTTTATGAGCACTACACCTCATATGCATGTGAACTCCTCTTAACACACTATTTGAATCTTTCCACCTATTTATTTTCTTCCTCACATAATCAATTGCCTTAGTATTGGCAGCTGCATTATCTGCAGTAATTGTGAGTATCTTCTCATGTCCCCAATCAATCAAACAATTTTCAAGCAATTTCCCAATGCTCTCCCACTTATGACTATCAATTACACAAAAATTTAGGGTTCTTTTGTGCATTTTATAGTCGGAATCAACAAAGTGGACAGTCAACACCATGTAATTCACATTTTGAACCGATATCCAGTATCGGTTGTAAGGCATATTCTATGTGAACAAAGGTCAACCTTCAACTTCTCCTTCATTTTTGTGTACATTTCTAGAAATCTTCTTCCAAGAGTTCTACGAGAGGGTGGATTAAATTGTGGGCATTCAATACTACAAAATTCCCTAAACCTTTCACCCTCCACAAAGCTAAAAGGTAGCTCATTTCGAACTACCATCCTAATACAAGCATCCAAACAATCATCTTTGTTAAAATTCCTAGAAAGAAGAGCATTACCATTGGATGCATCAAATGTGAGCTTCCATGTGTTCTTATCCTTGTGCCTATAAGGGTAATGCAAGCATTGTTTGTTTATACGCTTCCACATGTTGTCAGTCCCATTTTTCTTGGTATCACTAGCACAAGTAGCACTACAATACTTGCAGTTAGCCCTTTTTTCAACTTCTTTTTTTTAGTCCCATCTACCGCTTTCATATCCAATACCAAATCATACTTTTCAAAGTGTTCCCACACATCACTCTCCTTCTTACAAGGTTTCCTCTTCCCAGTATTAGGTTCTAATGGTGATGGTATTGGATTTTGTGATGCTATTTGCAAAAATTCAATGCTGAGAAGGACAAGAATCAGCAGCACATGCTATTTCTCCTATACTGGCTGAACAGGTTCATTTTCCCCAATCGTTCCTCAGCAGTTCTGCTCGAATACAGGCACTTGGCAGAAGCTCTACACAACTATACTGACGTAGGGCTTGGACCTACGGTTTTGGCTCATTTGTTCAAAAACCTGCATATTGCCACCCTAGAGAATCCTCTAAACCTGTCTGCTCCTGGCGCATTCTGGATGATCCAGATTTGGCTACAGGTGTATTTCCCTGAGCTGAGGTTTCCAGACATAATTCTGCTTGAAGACCAAGTTCTGGCTCTTCCCTTGATATCAGTAGAAGTGCCTAAGCAATCCATTAAATAGTATCTGACGTTCTTCAGGCACTGCACTAAGAGATCTGCTGCTCAATGACAAGTGGTGATCAGAAGAACACATCCTTGGTTTCAGCCAGGATATCGGCTGTTTGAGAAAGAACTAGAGGAAGAAGCGGCCAGAATTGACTTTAGGAAGAAGTTCCTGAGTGTCACCCTGCTGAGAGATCTGCCCCATGGAGGTGGAAAGCCTCTAAATTATCATCTGGGGGCAGAAGTGTACCATCCTAACTTCTGTGCAAGGCAGCTTGGCTGCCCTCAACTTATTCCACTCAAATCATATAGAAGCTATAATCGAGCCACTTCCTGGAGAGATGCATATGATCTGGAAGTGCACAAGGATGTTAGATGTGCAGTTAATAAGATTAATAACAGTGCAGACGCTCTCTATCCAACCTGGGAGCCTAATTCCTGCAGTTCTGTCGAGTTTGACACTTGGTGGAAAGCTAGGTTTCAAGGTTTGCTCGCCTTCAGCACTGCACTCAAAGTTCTCTTTGATGGCTGGGATGCCTAGACTGTTCACGTATGGGAGGAGACTCACAAATTCATGGTGCAGACCATTAAAGACATCAATGCTCAAGTTATTGAAGGAATACTCTCACTTCTGTCTTTGTTTTGCTTATTCTGCCTTTGTGATGATGCCTAACACTTTTGTTCTGACTGTATCAGACCCCTCCTTGACAAAGAACATAGGTGGTTAGTCTATCCTGGCTGGAGAGGTGATTGGTAAGTTTTTCATCATTCTGTTCCTTCTATTATTTTCCTGCTGGATTAACTTCTGACTTTGTCTGTTTCCTGTGTAATCACCTCTGTCATTGCTGCTGGAGATTTGGAGCTTCCCTCTGGAGATGAAGAGGATGAAACTCTGGCAGAACAACCACATGTCGAGGCCACTCCCTCTACTAGAAGAAAAAGAAAAGAAACTGCTCCTGCTCAGGACAGTGCTGCTCAGCCTGAGGTTTCTGGTAAGATGCTGACATTCGAACTATTTTTTTGAATTTATTTTACTCTACCCGTTCTTCTAACCTTCATTTTGTTCTGTGCAGCTGAAAGTCCTCCTCCTCCTACTAGGTCAAAAAGACTAAGGAAAAAGGCTGCAATGGTGTCTGAGGAGACAGAAGAGCCTGCAACTGTTCCAACTGAGACTTCTGAAACTGATGAAACTGATGATGAGCTACGAGAGGCTTTCGAAGTTGTTGAACAGGAGAAATAACAGGAAAAGGAAGAAGAAGAAGTCCCTACAAAAGAAAAGGAAAAAGGAAAAGAGTTTGAAGAAGAGGTGAGACTCCATTCTGGCCGTATGGTTATTTCAAATATGTTATCCTCCTTTTTTACTTCTAACTTATGGCTTCTGTTCAGGAGGAAAGTCCTGCTGAGGTAATAGCAGAAAGCATTGCCTTGGCCAAACAACAAGAAGAAGCTGAGAGGGTAGAACCCATAAGCTCAGAACTGGCCCTTTTTTATGATGTGGAGGCAGACCATTCTGTTGTTGTCCTTGTCCTTGAGGTATTTTTAGTCTTTTCTGCCTTGTCCTCTTAGTTCTGTTTGTCTTGACCTTCTCTAACTTGTTATTTTGTCTTTTTAGGTAGCTGAGAACAAAACTGCTGAGGTCCTAGCTGTGTTGACCAGTCCTTTCAAGCCCCCATTGTGGCTGTGAGTATTTTTGTGCCTTACTTTCTTTTCCTATTCTGACTTTATCTGAAAACTAACTTGAGTTTGTTTTGTAGATGCCCATCCATTCTCTCCCAGGTTCTTCTACCACAGCTTCCTTTGCTGATCCAAAGCTAGCAAAATTCGAAGCTATGGATTTGGATGCTCAGTTGGACAAGCTTGAGAAGCTCAGCTCTCCTTTCAGCAAAGCTAAGTTCAAGGCAGTGGATGAGGCAGTGGACAGAGTGAAAATTTGGCAGTCCACTGAGCTGGACTTGGATGAAAATAAGAAAGCCATAGATCAACTGGTGAAGGATCTAGACTTGCTGCACAGGCAAAATGTGGCTCCTAGGCCTATTCTTGAGATTAGTCTTGGCTTGGCAAGAGATGTGCTTAATCTCCACAATCTCTATGAAGATCTCAAGCCCTCCTTCAAAGCTTCTGAATTTTGCAAAGCCACTCATGAAGCCAACGTAGTTGACTACCAGAAACAGAAGGCAGAATTAGACATGATGGTTGCTGATTACAAGAAAACCAAGACTGCTGCTGATAAACTGGAGAAGCACATTGAAGAACTTCAGAAGCAGCTAGCTAGCTTGAGGGGTAAGCAGAACAAGCTTGGGGCTAGACTGGGCAGTAAGACCAAGACGACCTTCCTTCTGCAGAATATGGCTTCAGCTTCTAGGCCTGCCCTGGAAATTGCGGAAGCCTCCATTCATCAAGGAATGCTCCTTCAGAAAGAGATCTCCACCAAGAAAAACTGGATTACAAGAGACTTTAAAGAAACTAGGACTTTGAATTTAAATTCTGAAAATGTAATAAACTTAGTCGTGAAAAATGACTATATTTAATAAAAGTTATCTTTTGGTGGAACTTTTGTATTTGCAATTTCTTCTGTCAAGATAAAAGAAAGCAGAACAAAAGAAAATAAACTTTAACAAATTACAACAAAACAAACTTTGAACAGAAATTTAATCAATAGTTTCGTTATGTTCCCTCTCTATTCTAAGATCTGTTTGTACAGCCTGTGAATCCCACATGGTTGGATAGAATTTCTTCAACCATTTGTCTTTGATTGGTGCAGTATGAACATCTCCATCTCGATCCTGTAATCTGTATGCCCCCATTCCAATGATTTGCTTAATTATGAAAGGACCTTCCCATGTAGGTGACCACTTTTCATAACCAGCTATGTGTGTTCCAAGGGGCAGAACTGCCTTCCAGACTATTTCTCCCTCTTCAAAACTCTTGTTTTTGACTCTTTTGTTGTAGGCCCTTGATACAGCCTGTTTTCCTGCTAAGAGGTTGTTGAGGGTGTCAATTCTACTTGTATCCAATCCTTCTAGTTCTAGTAGCATGACTTGAGAGTAGTCTTCTCTAGTCAGATTGTGCTGGTGAGCAATTCTGAAAGATTGGACTGCTATCTCCATAAGCAGAATTGCATCATGGCCATAAGTTAGAGCATATGGGGTCATGCCAGTTGCCTCTCTCTTTGAAGTCCTATATGCCCATAGGGTTTCTGACAGTTTCTCATGTCATTGCTTTGGGTTTTTCTTAAGCATTTTTTTGATAATATTGATGATCACTTTATTACTTGATTCTGCCTGTCCACTAGCCTGAACATAATAATGAGTGGATTGAAGTAGCTTGAACTTGAATGCTTCTGCCATATCTAACATCTCTCTTGATATGAAAGAAGATCCCCTGTCTGTTGTGATCGATTCTGGAATGTCAAACCTTTGTATGATCTGCTCTTCTATGAAAGCGATGATCTCTTGAGATGTAGTAGATTGAACAGCTTGGCTTCCACCCATTTGGTGAAATAGTATGTAGCTACAATGAGATCCATTTAAAGTTCCCCATTGCCCTGAAAACCATTGACTGGTCAACAAGTAAACTTTCTTTCGTGTGTGAGCGTGCCACTACTCGTAATAGAACTTCTAGCAGACTTCTTAAAAATAGATAACTTACACCCCAAGTCACTGATTTCTAAACAAGCGATTGTGAATTTGTGTGAGGAATATCTCCCAAGTAGGTTCTTTTCCTGCCTTAGATTGATTAGGACTTCACAATTTATCACAGTACAAGATTGGTAGTTCTAGCCATAATAAATGACAATAAAGTAGACTATTTTTTTAGGCAATACTGCCCTTTACAAGACTCAGAGGGGAAAAATCAACTCTAGAAATACAAAAAGAAAGCTACAAATTCCATTTCTGCCTGGATAGAAGCTTCTGATCTGGGCTGGACTGGACTGTGAATAACTTCAACTGCTAAGTTTCAACTGTAAATTGATACCAACATTCGAGTTTGGCAGAGCTTTAATCTATTTCGAGCCCTGGGAGGCTTTCTGAATGGGCAGAATTGCGGCCTTTTCAGTCTGAAAGTGGCAAAAGTGGGTGGACTTGAGGATTATTGAGCTGGAACTGTATTGTGGTACCTGTTCTGCTTGGTCAGGGCTCTCCATTAAATTTGTTGAGGTTTTCATATCCGTAAAAACTCAAACTCTCCATTAATTTAGATGCAAAGTTCAAACTGCTCAGCCCCTGAAGTTTTCTTTGTTATTTCTTGGCCTCCAATGTTGGGCTGGGTACAGGATTTTGGCCCAAACAATATCCAAGAATTTCATACGATACTACAAAACAATCTCATAATCCCATCATAATCACCATAACTCAAATAATAGTCAAGACCCGTTAATGACGTCGTTCTAGTACTCCTCGAAAGGTGAAACTACCTCAGAAGACTCACGGTCAACCGAGAGGTTAAACTACCCAAACTTGGTCAACCGGGCCCGCGGGGCCCACGACCTTCGATTTTTGATCCAAAAGTTCCTACAAGTTCAACAAGGTTTATTATACATATCTTGCAAGTTTGGTCCGAATTGAACAGTCGAATCGCTCGCGGTCGCTAGATCGGATGGTTACCGTTTAACCTAATCTTTGAATTATTGAACTGAAGCATCCCGGGCTCTGATTCACGATCTGCGAATTCCTACACGATCCTAGAGGTTCCTAGATCAACATATATGAAAATGGAGTAGATCCAACAGTCCAAACATATTGAACCTGGATAATGCCTAATATGAGTAATCTGATCGACATTCAAACGGTAACCAAATTCAACTCCAAACATACCGTCATGCTCGGGATGACATGGGGATCATTTTAAGACCCAATAGGTCACCCAAACAGTGACCATGCACCGCCACACGAGTCGGCAGCGCGTGGGTACCTGGAGTAAATTTCGAGAATCGAAAAATCTCCAAACTGCCGGTCAAGACCTATACCTACATGATCAAGACAACGAGTTGAGCAACTTTTGTTCTTGGACCATGGCCAAAAAGTGACCGGAACTTGCCGGAAACACGAGCCGAATTTTGCCCGAATTTTAAGCGATAAAACGAGTTCTAAAATGCAGAAATTGATCCCAATCAATCCAACCGTCAGCTAGAATACATTGAGAAGATGAAAAAGCATACCTAGATTGAAGAAATTGGTAGTTGAAATCGCTGGAACGAGAGGTGGAAGTGTTAGATAAAAAATGTAATAAGGAAATTAAAAATTCACCCAACATAATCTCATTCTTATTTACAAATAAGAGTTTTTATTTTTAATTGAGTACGACCCATTCAAGATAAAAATATCTCTTAATTATAATCTCTTTGGAAAGAGAAAGACCCTTTGATTCCAATATGAAGAATGAAATAAATAATGGAATTTGATTTGATGTTGCGGCTGCATCCAGGGAACCCTAGACTGCCTACATACCCCATTTTGGGGATCAAGCCTTTTGTAGTTCTCACATAATTTTATTGGACTTTCAAGGAATGAATGACCCCTTTGAAAGAATTTGTGGTATGAGAAATATTTTATGGAATTTGGATGAATGTGGTTGGACCAGGGATTTCATTTGATTTTATGATTGGAAAAGTGTTTGGGGCGAATTTGGTTAAGGTAAACCAGGGATTCTGTTTAGACTTGCGGTTGTATTTGGATTGAATTTCCAAATTGCCTACTTATCCTTGGTGGAATCAAACTGGACGTAGTTCCTTAAAAATTTGATTGAACTTTCAAGGAATGAATGACCCTTTGAAAGAATTTGTGGTATTATAAATATTTTATGGAATTTGGATGAATGTGGTTGGACCAGGGATTCAATTTGATTTTGTGGTTGGAAAAGTGTTTGGGGTGGATTTGGTTAAGGACACTAGGGATTCTGTTTGAGCTTGCGGTTGTATTTGGATTGAGTTTCCAAATTGCCTACGTATCCTTGGCGGAATCAAACCAGACGTAGTTCCTTAAAAATTTGATTGGATTTCAAGGAATGAATGACCCCTTGAAAGAATTTGTGGTATTAGAAATATTTTATGGAATTTGGATGAATGTGGTTGGACCAGGGATTCAATTTGATTTTGTGGTCGGAAAAGTGTTTGGGGTGAATTTGGTTAAGGACACTAGGGATTCTGTTTGGGCTTGCGGTTGTATTTGGATTGAGTTTCCAAATTGCCTACGTATTCTTGGCGGAATCAAACCGGACATAGTTCCTTAAAAATTTGATTGGACTTTCAAGGAATGAATGACCCCTTGAAAGAATTTGTATGTTTGAGAGATTTGAATTTGATCTCATTGAAATTTGCAGGGTAGATGACCTATGAGAAAATTTGGAATGGTTTTGTACCATTTTTTTACCAAAGAAAATTAAAAGGCATTTTAATGAGCCCATTAATTTACTCACATATAGTTTTGAGGATTTAAAAAAGAAAAGAAAAGATCCATTAACTACATAATTTATTTGGACCACCCATTAAATATTTTGGGCTTTTGAGAGTTTAATGGGTAATTTGTTTTGTCAACCCATCAATTTGTTTCCGGGCCTTGATATTTCCATTAGTTGGCCCATAAACAAAGAGTCCACTTCTGAGAGCCAGCTGCCAATTGAAACCCAAACCAATACATAGCTTTGAGTTTGAGAAACCAAAACCGAGGTAAGTCCTTTCTTCTTTCCTCTGCTCATGTCTATCAGACTTAGACTACATAACCAATTAAAATATAAATTGGAAGTATGGGAACTTAACACAACCCATTAAAATATTAATTGGTAGTATGGTAGCATAATGGACAACGTTTGTTTGTCAAAGTACATCGGTACTTTGCCTTTTCTTTGTCCTTTTTGGCTTTTTCTTCCTTGTTTTGTTTTGTTTTTTTTTTTTTTTTGGTTTATTTCAGTAATACGGAACTCCCTTTTTTTGTTGCTTTCTTCTTCAATCTTGGGCATAGCAGGAGGGCTTTCTTTGAGCAACAAGTTTCTTCATTTTTTTTTGTCTAAAGACCAAATTTTGGTTTGAAGAAAAGTTGCTGGCAGCAAGTTGTGCATCCATTTAGCTTTGGCAAGTCTTTCTTCTTCTCTTTTGAATTTTCTTTTGTTCTGCTATTGGATTTGCCTTTATTTATGACTTTTGGCAGAGACTAAGATGGGAAGAATAATGGGAATTCCAAAATCTGTTTCTGCGGGTTCTTCTTCTTCATCAGATAAGCTTTTTTTTATTTGTTCTCCTGTTTGTCTCATATTGCCTTCTATCTCTTTCTTTGGTTTGTGTTTGTGTTTGTTGCCTATGAACACCCGCAAGATTTTCATCAAGCATGCCTATGAACACCTGCAAGGTGCTCATAGCACTTAATACAGTGGGGTTCTGGCAGAAGCCCATCTGCATATTTTCACAATAGGGAGGTCCTTGCGAGAGCTCCCTCTTGTGTGATTTCTCTAACAGCAGAGATATGGTTTCTTCAATTATTTTTCGAGAACGATGAATTTCTTTTGTCTGCAGTAGTCTCATGAGATTTCTTTGACAGAGAGGACATGGAGGAATGTCGCAGTGCACATTTTCTAAGCCTTTATGGCAGACAACATTGGAAGGGGACATTGCTGATCCAATTCCAGAGAGCTTGATATGAGAGCTATTTGTTGCTTTCATAGAGAAATGTGTTTTCAAGATGTCAGCATCCACACGGAACTCATGATCTACCATTTACAGAGGCTTGTTGGATTGAACTTTGCATCGGATGTTTTTGAGCAGCAAGGGAATATACTGTACAGAGAAACATGATGAAATTTTCTAGCAGAAGAAATAAACTTTATACCTTGCCTTTCTTCTGCCTTCTATTTCTCTTCCTCCTTATTCAGAATCCCAGCAGCCTCTTCGTTTTCTCTCCAGACGTCTGCCTTCTTTCCTGCAGCAGCTTTTATTTTTGCCTCCTTCTGCCTTTTATTCCTGTAGCACCCTCCTTTTTTTTCCGCCCTCCTTTGGTCCCTTTTTATAAACCAAGAGGAACTGACAAAGTGGAGCCAGTTATGGCCTCACGTACTGTGTGGGTGGGAGTAACCTCCCATTACAGTCACTGGCGGACTCAAGAATTTTTCAGGGAAGGGGCAATTTGTAAAATGCTAAAAGCTAAAAAAAAAACACCAAAAAGATAGACAACCAAATACCTTAGAATTTCTTATCCAAAAAAAAAAAACCTTAGAATTTAAACAATACTAATGTCATTTGTAATTCATAGAAAAAAAATAGAACATTACAATTAAGTTACAATTGTTCACCGCGAGCTTTCATATCATGAAAACAATGACAATATTTTATACAAACTTGGATTTTTTTTATTTTAAATAATGCAATTTTATACATACTTAATCGATATTAACATTGCAGACTTTATAAATAATTAATATTGCAGCCCTACAACTTTTTATGCGAGGACAATCCTTATTTATGGCCCAATTTGTTTTTCATCCAATGACCCAATTGATTTATCATATACTAAATAGCATGTAGGAATTTGCCATCGCACTCACATCTTTATTCCTCTCTTTTTTTGGGGGGCTTTGTACAACATGACGTCGTTTTGCTCAGAACTTTAAAAACGAAAGGACAACAACTGTGATGCACGCAGCAAAAGAAAGGAACCCAGCAAGTTCGCTTAAGCTTTTTTTCAAACACTTGGAGTGCAGCAGCAGCCAGAGCAGAGGTGCAACCCCAGCAACTTTAATGGAGATTTCTGGCGACCGGAGGTGCAGGTGCACCTCCTTGCGCCTGCACAGGTCCGCCACTGATTACAGTCACCCCCTCAACGTACATGTTCTGTTACTGCTTTCAGTACGTTAATATTTTCTTTGTAAAAATATTAATGTTAATTCATTTGGGCCTGAACCAATTTAGCAACAAGCCCACAAAATCATTTTAGCTATGAGCCCAACTTCTTTAAACTTGGGCCAAAATTTAATTTGCTGTCAATGAATTTTTTTATTTCAACAGGAAGTTTTGGGTCAAAACCGGATTTTTGTACTTTGTCGGCGATATCGTCAACTCCAACGACTAGGGAGGGGCGGGATGGAAAGAGGAGGTGGAGGCAGTTCTTTTGGTACCGGGTGGTGGCGGCGGCAATGGCCCCAAAAGCTGTCGGCTATAACGAAAGTGGGGGCCTGTCGTGTGCGAAGGGAAAATCAAGGAGAGAGAGTGAGAGTGAGAAGAAAGGAAATCAGATTTTAAAAACCAATTTAAAAATATTTACGATTATGCCATTATGCTTCCGTTGATCGTAACTTTTTTGTTAAAAGTCCGATTTGAGCTCACTACATGTCTACGAACTCATCTCGACGCGATCTACGTCATGGTGCCATTCATTTCCCCAAAATCCATCCGGATTAAAATGTGACCAAAATAGCCCTATTCTCGAGAGTAAAATTGTAATTTCATAGTTTATTAAATTAATTAAATTAAACGAATACTTAAATTAGAGTCGGGATGTTACATGTAGCAATTTTTTCTCTTCTTTGTACTACTCTAATTTCTCCAGCAGCCTTTTTTAATCTGTCGCCCGCTTCCTCTTTTTCTCTTTTCTTTTTTCTATTGTAGCCTTTTTATAGGCCAACTGGATAAGACTCCCTTGGACAAACAACACTTTTGAATTTCAAATAAGTGCTGATTAGATTCAACCTCCCTTTTAGGCCTATTATCTTTTATATATCCACCAATTTGAAACGTAATAGATATTGCAAAATTTTGGAGACCCATATTGGCTTGCATTTATCATTTAATTTTTATTTGAAAAATGATACAATTTATTTTACTGATTCTTTTATCTCAACAAACTCATTTTCAACCAATTTCTTACTTGGCAAAATAGCCTATGTTAGGCTGTGGCTTGAAATGAAGCCAGCGCCTCCAGTTGATGAGCCGTATCCTTTAGCTCCCTCTCCAGCCTCCCCACCTTCAGCTAAAGCGCATTCCTCTCTCGAATTGAAGCCTGAGCTTTGGCAGTGGCAGCCTTTGCGGTCTCTGAGTGGGGTCTCGCCAATGCTACCTCCTTCTCTGCCCTAGCCAAGGTCAGATACATATCTCTAAAGGCCTACAAACACACATCATCATCATCAGTTAGACTCAGCTTTCAAAAAAAAAAAATAACACACAAATTCACCAAAGTACTAGGATACTCACGTTGGCAGCAGATAGGACTGATTTTTGGACCCGATCCGAGAATCTCATGGCCTTGGTCAGGAAGGCGTTCACAAGGGGCACTTCCTAGTGATGCATCACCATGGTCACCTCCTTCTTCTGCTGTAAAACCGTGGCAAAGTTCGTGTCCTCTGCACCCTCGGGGAACAGCTCCTTCATCCCAATGGGTAGCTTCGGTGGAGGGTCTAGGTCAAAGAGTGATAACACTGTTCCACCCATGACGTCATGGATAAACGTCTCCAGCCCCCTCCGCATTTTGTCCAACTCTACCAGGCCACCATTGTCATCTCGAGGCTGTTTTCCAGTGGCATGCCCATCTACCCCTTCAGCGGTGCTGGCTGCACCCTTTGTCTGAGCCTTCTTGGCCTAGTTGGCCTTCTCCCTCTCTCTCCTCTCCCGCAGCTTATGCTGCTTCTTCTACTCATCTACCCTTCACCACCTTGGGTGAACTCTCCACCGTCACCACACCCTTCGATATGCCAGCCACTGATAACCACAAACCACAATAAAGTTAGCCCATCATATAGACATAATAACCAAAAAATAAAAAATAAAAAAAAAGAGAGAAAAGAAAAACTTACTACCTTGCAGAAGCCCCAATTGCAAAAGAAGTGCTAGCGTCACTATATTCCTCGCCGGCTGTCTCTCTGCTGAGACCAGAGTTCTCACCAACTCTATCTCCTCCTCCTCCTCCTCCTCCTGCTTCAAGACCAGGCTACACTTCACCGAACCTGCACAGTATAGAACTATCAGTTTCCGAACCTTCGAAACACATGAAAACACATACTAAAGCATGTACAACCAAAATAAGTTCAACACAACCAAAACAAAAAGGAAAATCAAAGACCTATAGATTAAAACTGGGTCGGCACGCGCCTGCTGATAATCCTCCCACGTCAACACTCCCAATCTCCAAAGGTAAACAACCATCTGTGTCTTCAAGTCTTTTGCGACGTTGGAGGCTGCCCTATAAAGTACCCTCTCTCCTTCGCCTTTCGACAGTTCACCTGCACCCAGCTGAAGTTACCTTGCTGCCTGGAGACAGAGTAGAAATGCATGAACTGTTTGAAGGACGGCTCTTCTCGCTTGGACAACCACCAAGCTATGTACATCCCATGTAAAATAATCTAGAAATTAGGGTTGTACTACCCAGGAGCATAGCCCAGTCTTGCCAACATTAATTGCACCCAAGGATGCAACGGCAGCCTCAAACCATACCTGTACGTAGCCGAGAAAACCATCACACAACCTTAGGGTGGGTACCACACCGCTTCTGTTGGTGTTGGAAGCCTCAAACTCACATAGTCAAGAATCAAATAATCTCCGTTTAGTTGCTCCAACTTGTAAAGAGTAAGTTTGTTCCTCTTCGGCAATGGAACCCCCCACTGGCACATTCACACCACCAAAGCTCATCACTACCATCCTAGACCTAGACGCTTTCTCCCGCCCACTTGAACTTACCTTCGATGCTTGAGTTATACCCAAGACCCAGTTGGCAACGGCCTCTAGGGCAATATAGTTTCTCTGCATCTCTCGGTAAGCTTCTCCCCATAGCTAATTGATTGCTCTTCCTCCCCCGCCCTAATCTTCTCCACTATCAATCCCTCTATCAAGCCTTTAGACTTAGTACTATCACCATCAGTACCCAAGGCTTCGTCAAGTCTATCACTTTCCAAGTCTTCCCCACTGAAGGCATGGGTACTAGGCGGACTTTGGCTTCCTCCTTCAGAATTATCAGACATCCACAAACACAAAATACAGAAACTAATGGGCATGCGAAGATTGAAAACATAAAAAAACTTTCCTAGAAGCATGGCATACCTAATCTCCCTATGTACACATGTTCATCCAATTTCATCAATGTTCATAACATGTTCATACATAAACTCAACACAAAGATGCACTTCAATCCAAACCGAAGGAAAGAAACAAGTCATACCTTGTTATGACAACCACAGGTTGCGGTCGGAAATCGCACTTGCGACGACTGGAAATGGTACTTGCCTAGCTGAAAATCGCCTCCGCTTCATGAGCACCAAGCCGGAAATCGCCTAAGCTCCTCTTCAAATCTGTCCAAAATTTCTAAGTCCCTCCACTTCTAACCTTCGCCACCTTATATAGACATTAAGGCACGCCTCGGAATGTGAATTATCACCATTACCTCATAACCATCCCACTTGAAACGACGCCTCGATCCCCACAAAAACCTTCCAACTTCTTAGCATGTGGACACGTGTAGTGACGTCACACCTTCCATTTGGCACCCTCTATGCCGAACGTGCAAGGTCACTCACGTGACACGCGTTGTGAAGTCACACCTTTCGTTCGGCACCTTCCATGTTGAACATGTAAGGTCACTCATGCGACACACATTGTGACGTCACACCTTTCGTTCGGCACCCTCCGTGCTGATGGTGCAAGGGATCCACACGACACGCATAGTGACTTCACACTTTTTGTTCGGCACCCTCCATGTTGAATGTGCAAGGTCACTCACGCGACATACATTGTGATGTCACACCTTCTGTTTGGCACCCTATGTGCCGAACGTGCAAGGTACCTCATGCGACTTGCTTAGTGATGTCACACCTTCCGTTTGGCACCCTTCGTGCCGAATGTAGAAGTGGCATCACGCAACACGCGTGGTGACGTCACGGCTCCCGTTTGACAATCTCCTTACTGAAGCACCAGATGGTTTTAAAATAAAAAAATAAAAACTCGTCTGTGCTGGTTTCACAAGAACGCCTTTTTGAGAATCGCCTTCCTAGCAAATGTGCCTTCTAGCTTTAGAACTCAGGGGACTAAGGAACTGCCAATGACACCCTCCATGCCGACATGCTCTATTTAATTACATTTTACAAGTTTCCAAACCAAAAGCCACTCCTTGATTAGCAACTTGGGGGACTACTATTTAAACCATAATCAACCAAGCGTATTTGGCATTAGACGACTGATACCTAGGCAGACACACCAGCTGCCAAAGGAAATAAACACTCCAAACGGACACACGGACAAGCCCTTAGAAGACGAGTGACATCATCTTCTTCTTAGCCTACCGAATGAAGGCCCCCTTCTGAAGTGGTAAACTGCTTGCAGAAGCTCCCGACTACAAGACCTCGAATTATAGACATGTGTCACCTCCACAACAGTTTGCACAAAGTCCCACATCGAAACTTTGTGCAATACTCCCATTTTCACTTTCCTATAAGTAAGGAACAGTACCCGAGTAAAAGGGGTAACTATTTTCTCACATTTGCTGTTACTCTACCAAAATTACCACATATAGCTGACTTAAGCATCAAAGAACCTTTGGCAGGCATCACACTGGTGTTCGAAGCTTGATGAGTGCTTCTTCCTCATTGTCTTCTACAGGACACATCCGCGTCAAAGGTTCATAACCCTCTTTCCCCGCTAAAGGTCCACCACTTCTTCACCTAAGTTGACCCTCCCAAAAGGAGCATCAACATATTCCTTAACATCAGCTAGTTGATTCCTAAGTTGAATAGGAAAGTATCCTATATTTGAGAACAATTAGAATATAACCAAATAACATAATAAAAACAATACGAAATATTATATATATATGTATATATATAATCAAATCAATACAGCAATCGAATGAATTATAGAATACTAACTTGGATAGATGATAGAGTCCTGCAGAGTTGCAGTGTCCTTTAGACAGTATTTCTCCTCTACCATTGTGCTTGTAGTTCGATAGGAGTCTGCTCTCCCGGATTAAACTAAGAATTAAATATATATATATTAATTAGCCAAATATAGGATTCCATTCGCCCCATAATTGGGAACTAATGATTGGCTTTGTGTACAAAGATTTTGGATTTGCTCATAATGATCAAATTATATCCGGTCTTGTTTCTACTTTTCCAATCATTTTAGATATATATATATACATATATATTCCAAGCCCAAACCAAGATGAAGCTCAACTTTGCCTCAACTAGGCTCATATCCTATTTAGTATTTCTAAAGTGTTGGTGCTTATAAACCATGAAAGCAAACAACTCCCTTCCAATGTGAGACTAAGTGAAAGTGTATTTTCCTATACAAACTCTAACATCGTATTTGATAACATATCTTTTTTATCATCATGTGTTGATTTGGTTCTCTCTTTAAGAGAAAACACGTCTTTAAAAGAAATGCATCGCCTCTCAATTTTCGTTACTGCTTTTTAACATTGGTTTTATGTTCTTAAATGTTTAAGAGAGCTGCATTTTGAGATAAATCATCAAGTGTTCCATCTTTACTTGGTGATTTATCGAATACTTTTTTCATTCATGTTGCATTCAATTGCATTAATCGGTGATTCATACAGTTATGGGCACCAAGACCGTGGTGGTGGTTTTTCTCCGGTGAGTTTAAATCGATTGAGACTAGTAGTTCGTTTAATATAAGGAGTGTCGAGAGATCATTCTGTGATAGAAGTTGAGTTACTAAAAAATTGATAAACATTATCTAGAGTGTCTAGGATAAGTGTGTGAATACTTCTTTTAATCATCGTTCTATAGTGGATTTATTTTGGATTGGGGAGTCCTGTGAATTTTTCATTGAGGTGGGGTTTTACCACGTAAAATAATTCTCTTACTACTACAAAAATGGAAAAAGATGACCACAAAACAACGACAGGTTGTTTGTAATTGCGTCGAGGTTATTCTAACTAACCACGATGGTTTATTCATAATGAGTGTCATATTAACTTAATATACCACGTCCACAAAAATACATTTTTGTCGTATAAAATTGTAAATAACCACGGCGGTTTTGGAATACTAAAAGTCGTTTGACATAATTATCAACCACATCAATTTCTACATGTATCGCGTCGTATTAACTTCCATATTAGGGCTGTTTTTATCAAAACCATGGTGATGAGTCGATTTTATATTATATATTTAACCTCATTCTTAGTATATTTTGGTTAATATTTTGGAAGAATTTTGATACTTTGAATTATATTTCTAATATAGGTCTTCCAACTTCCTCTGGAGCAAAACATAATCAAATGGACGAATTTTGGAGTAATTCCAGTTGGAGGACGTTCGTGAGTCACTTAGCTTGATCGTGTCAGAATTTCAGACTTTTCCACCAAGCGATGATTTCCTGGCGAATAAATAAAGGAGCAGTGCGCTATGCTGGAATAGTGACGTTTTGGGCTTTTATTGCGTTTTTGGAGCCCAAGATGACCTCAGATGGGTTAGTGGCCTTCTGGAGAAGTGTTCGGAATATTTTTATCTTTAAAACGAGCTATCTTGGGCCAGATTTGGAGGAGATTTGAGACCAAAACGTGGCTGGACAGATTTGGGCAGATTCTCCTAATCCAATTTGGACTTTATTTCCTAGTCTTATTTTATTTTAACTTAGTTTCCTTGTGGGGATTGGGTAGCTAGGTTTTAGGAGGTATTTAAGCTTCTTTTCACAGCAATTTAG
>NC_024133.1:2653069-2690347 GCF_000346735.1 Prunus mume | reverse complement strand
TTTTTATAAAAAAAACCGTCGTCTATTGTACGTAAAGATGACGCTTTTTTATAAAAACCGTCATCTATTGTACTAAAGATGCCTTTTTTTTATATTAAAAGCGTCGTCTATTGTACGTAAAGATGACGCTTTTTTATAAAAACCGTCATCTATTGTACTAAAGATGCCTTTTTTTTATATTAAAAGCGTCGTCTATTGTACGTAAAGATGACGCTTTTTATAAAAAAAACCGTCGTCTATTGTACGTAAAGATGACGTTTTTTATAAAAAATCATCGTCTATTGTACTTAAAGATGACGCTTTTTATAAAAAAAACCGTCGTCTATTGTGCTTAAAGATGACGTTTTTTATAAAAAAAACCGTCGTCTATTGTACGTAAAGATGACGCTTTTTATAAAAAAATCGTCGTCTATTGTACGTAAAAATGACGCTTTTTATAAAAAAAAATGTCGTCTCTTGTATGTAAAGATGATGTCTTTATAAACAATCCACGACGGTTTTCATAAAAAAATCGTTATCTTTACGTACAATACACGACGGTTTTATTAAAAACAGTCGTCTTTCCTCCTATAATTAACGATCTTTACCTCTAAACAACGATGATTTTTTTTAAAAACCGTCGTCTTTACAGATAAACAACGACGGTGAAAAGCCATCGTAGTTTGAAACCCAAATAGACGGCAGTCGATTTCACGACGGTTTGAAAACCGAATACACGACGGTGAATTCCCGTCGTCTTTGGCTTTTTTTGTAGTAGTGCACAAAAGTCTTTATCCATGACCGTACTTTGTTTTGTGATGAATGTAAAGACATAAGATAGAAGAAAAATAAGAAGAAGAAGAAGAAGAAGAAGATAAATAGATATAATGACTTTCATAGCACAAGGTGTTGTTGCTGCTTCTAAGAGGTTGTGTCTGCAACGCTAAGCTGAAAAAGAAGTTGGAGTGTCTTGGAACTTCTTGGCGTGAGTTTTTATGTTTTTAAGGATTTGGGGTGTTTTAACATTATGGTAAAGTAGTAAGGGTATTTTTGGAAGTTATTAAGAGAAAACAGGAATGAGAATCGTATCGAGTACTCCCCCATTGTTGATCTGATACCTAGTTTTGAGGGAATGTGATTACTGATTTTGAGGTGGGGCCCACTTATTTTGTAATTCCTGATTGCAAGTAAACACAAGGGAAGTCAGGAATGGAAATCATTCCTTTTCCTCCCATACCCATTACTGATACGTAAACATGCCCTAAGACTATTAGGATTTTTAAAAATGGGTGTCGAAATCACATGGTATTCAATCAAGACTTTAAACAAGTAACAAAAAAATCTTATGGTATTCAAAAACTTGCTAATTTTGAAGGATTTTTAAAAATGTGAAATTGTGTGAGACTTTTTAGTGAGAGGTATAAATACCAAACCCTATCTCAAATCTTACCCAACCCATGAGATTTTTCACATGAGATTTTTTTTTCTCTGGATTTTTTCTTCCTCTACGGCAATCCCCAGGTATGCTTAGCCCTCTACATAACCATGGCTCATGCTGGCCTTGACTTTACAATTTTTATACCTTATGTTGTGGGCAAGCTTTTAGAGGAATACTTGAGACCAATTCAGTGGGCTGTGCTTTGTTCAATTCCTCTCATAGGTATACTTGTGAGATTTTGGTCTGAACCCTTAAGACTCGGTTCTGAACTCTTCTTCTTCATCCTCTCCTTCTTGTGCACATTCTGATAACCTCCCAATGCCTGTGAGTTGGCAAATTCCTTGAAGCAATATTGGCACTCAAACTTCTTGTCATCTGCTTCACTAGTTGAGCTTTTCTCATTGCTGGCACGTTTGTTCATATGAACCTCCCTTCCATACAAAATGTAGTTCGATGAATTTACACTCTCATCTACTTATGCAGAGCCTTTGATGGAGAAGTCCTCATTCTTGCTTGGGCTCAGCTCAAACCCAAAAAGCCTAAGCTTCTTCTCAACATAAGATCCAGTAGATAGATATGGGTTAAACAATGTCAGACCATCTGTTCAATGAAATGCCTCAAAGAGGCTTTGTTGCAGTAGCTGGGATCCGATATGGGTTACTAGCATAATTGCATTTAGCATTGTCAATTTCAAAAAAATAAAACCAAAACTTATTTAGCTGATGTGGTGTATTTTAAGCCATTGGATTTTTTAAACTCATAATTCGTTAAATCCATGTGGTCCTTCCAAATCTTATAAATCTTTTAAAATATTTAACTAAAAAATCTTGATTATAAAAAATCCATAAATAAAATCTTATAAGTCATCACTTTCTGTTTAATTCTACTAGACTTTTTTTTATCCCTAAATAGTCTTTTAAAATCCCAATTGAATACACCCCCCTTAGTTTAAGATAAAAACAGTGTTGAATTCAAAGTCATTTTCAAAACTAAGAACAAATCTTTTATCCAAGAACTACAACATCCGCTTAGAAGTACAACTACTAAGCGATGTGATTGGGATGTGGAGTATGTAGACACACACTTTTGTATGTAAAAGGAAAATCTAGCCCTAGAGACTACAAGAACTTAACAAATTTCTTGAGGTCGTGCTCACCATGTTGAGGCATCCATCTTTCTTGCTCATTGTTCCATCTATCTTGTAGGACTATCATTTTATTACTGGTTTTGGATTTCTATTTAAATGTTGTGACTATTTAGATTATCTCTTTGATATAACCATGTGCTAGGGTGTTGTGAATTGTTTAAAAGGTTTGAGACCTTGTTGGTAAATTTTTTGGTTGTGGAGATGTTGTTATTACTGCTGTCGAGTTTTTGTATGTACATTGTGACTTTCTTACATGTGGAGAATTTAGGAGTTGTGCCATTTACGGGGGTTACTTTGCCAGATTTTTTGAAGAAATCAAAGCCTCGTGTTGCTTCCAGACATGGGATTAAAGTAGCTTAGTTTTGTGGGCCCAACACCCCTTGGGTGTCGAACATTCTTAGGACTCCTCTTAGGTCCCTGAGGGGGGGTCTTGACACCTCTCTTCTTTGTTTTTTCTTTTGGGTTAGTGAATAAGCCCCTTCGGGCATTTTGAATAAGAAGCCACTCTAAGCCATACTTACATCGAAGTTCCCCATAACCTCTTTTTGCCTAATTACTCGATAAAATCCTTATCTAAAAACACTCTCTCTAAAACTTCTCATATTCCGTTAATTTAGTTCTATGTTGCATTTGAAAGAGTTTGCTGCAATCTGCCCAATTGTGGCATGATTGTTCAATTAACATATTTGTTCACTGTTACGTAGTTAGATCACTAGAAATAATGTTCGCCCCAAATCTGTCACAGGTTTGCTGTCATAATTAAGAAGAAGTAGAATTGGGATATTAGTCTTTGTTTGTGTTAATTTTTTTTAATTTTTTAATTTTAATTTTTGCTTTTGATACCAGTGATATGCTACCCTAAACTACAGGGAGAGTGATTCGAACTCGGGTACAGAGTGGGAAACATATTCACTCTAGCCAATTTGTTTGTGTTGTTGTCTTATTAATATAAATGATATTTTAATTCAATAACTCTTAGATTGTATTATATTGAGGTCATTTTGATTCGCAATTGGATTTTAATTTTGAAGGGGGCATTTAAGCTTATTAAAGTGGGTTTTTGACATTTAAAAGTTTTTTTTTTTGGGGTAAAAAGTGACATTTATAAAATTGGTGTCTATATTTTGCCTATTACACTAATACCCCTAAGGTGTTTTCAGCTTTTTCACAAAACTCTTGAAGTTTCAGAAATTACAAGAACACCCCATGATGTGTTAAATTGTTTTCACAAAACTTTTTTTTGTTAATTGTTCATCAAAAACTTGATGATTTCATTTTTAAAAAAAATATTTGCAAATGACAAAGTCAACCTCAATAAATGTATGTTCAATCTAATTTCAAATGCTAACTTTGTTATTTGGAGAATTTTTTTTATTTATTTATACAAAATCATTAATCTGATGAAAAATCAACGAAAAGAGGTTTTGTGAAAATAATTTGAAACCTCAAGAGTGTTCATGTAATATTTGAAACCTCAAGGGGGTTTGTGAAACATCTGAAAACTTAATGGTGTGTCAGTGTAAATAACTCAAAAAATTACTTATTTATTTTTAGTAAAAAACTATTTTAATTTTGGGAGCTTCACTAATACACCCAAAATACGGACTGAAATTATAAAAAAAAAACCCCATATGGAATACACTTTAGAAACACACCCAAAACTCATTTAGTACATAAGAAATTAGTGTTTAAGTTCTTATAAATTACATGACTGTCATTGATCAACTTAAAAAAGAAGACCAATACAAAAAACTTAAATAGTACCCAAAACAAGCCCAACCCAATTTTATTAAAAAACCAAACAATTCACTACAAACAAAAGGTCTTGAAAACCATAGTTTCTTAATGTGTCATGTTAATTAATGACTGTCATGTTTCACACTTTTACTGTTATGTTGATTAATTATTGTAATGTTCCAGTTTAGAGTAATAACACTGCTCTGTCATGTTGACTAATGGCTGTAATATTCCAATGTAGGGTAATAACACTGCTAGTTTCCTATAACATCCTATTTCTAATGTATGTTTACCCTTGTAATGTTCCAGTGTAGGGTAATAATACTGTTAGTTTCCTATGATATCCTATTTCTAATACATGTCTACCCATGTAATGTTACAGTCTAGGGTAATAACATTGCTAGGTTACTGTCATGTTGATTAATGGCTGTAATGTTCCAATCTAGGGTAATAACACTACTAGTTTATTGTCATATTGATTAATGGTTGTAATGTTCAGTTTAGGATAATAACAATACTAGTTTCATATAACATCCTATTTTTAATGCATGTTTACTCCTGTAATGTTCCAATCTAGGGTAATAACACTGCTAGTTTCTTATGACATTATATTTCTAATGCATATTTACCCCTGTAATGTTCTAGTTTAGGGTAATAACACTGTTATTTCCTATGACCTCCTATTTCTAATGCATGTTTACCCTTGTAATGTTTAAGTATAGAGTAATAACACTAGTTTATTGTCATGTTGATTAATGCTTGTCATGTTGCTATTTCTAATACATGTCCACAAAGAAAAGATGAAGAAAGAACAAATCAGACTAACTCAAAACATGCCGAGCCCAGATTGTTAATACTATTATATCATAAAAGTATATTGTTAATACTCTGTCATAGAAGTACATTGTTAAACAAAAATGAGATTTATAATTGAAATAGTAACAAAAGTTAAATCGATCATCAAAGCTTAAAATACATTTCGAAAATCAACTAAAATCTGAAGAGAAACACATAATTGAAGTAAAAGATCAAAAATCTCAAGTCCAAACCAACTCAAGTCCAAACCAAACGACGACGACGACGATAACTACAACGACGATGTGGCGAAAGAGGAGTAGAGCTAAGAGCATCTGATCAAGGTTTGTTTGCGGTCTTGAACAATAAAAAATAAAAATAAAAATAATAGAAGCACGATTTTAGAACAAGAAATCGAAGGTGAAATATTGAAAATTGTAGATTAAATAGTTGGACCTGAGACTGAGCTTCAATGGAAGCTCATCTTGCTCCAACACCAAAGAAAACACCAACGAGAAAGGAGAAAATAAATTTGATTTGATTTTTTGACAGATTTTTTTTTGGCAGATCTGGGCCTATTTGATTTTATAGCAGATATGGGCAGATCTGATTTTTCTCTCTTAAATTCATAGTACAAGGATAATATAGGTATTTAACACACACAAATAAACTAAAAAATAACTATTAAATTAAAAAAATTAACAGCTGTCAATTGTTGGGTTTTTCTTAGGTGTGTTTATAGTTATTAAATGACGTAGGTTTTTTTTTATAAAACTATGTTAAGATTGGGTATATAACTAAATTTCTATATAATTTTACTTTCACTTTTCTGAGGGCTAGTTGTAGGTTGGCAAGAGTATAGCTATATCATATAGGCCGGCGTCGTTTCAGCCCAGAGAGGAAGAAGGGACAGGGCACTTGGGCCTTGCAAGTTGCAAGAAGAATAAAAGAGGCATCCTTTCGCTGCTCCGGTAAGTCTCCGAAACATCTCCGAAATCTTCTTTCTCTTTCTTCTCCTTCTTCATTTCCGTTCTTCTCTTTGATTCGTGTCTTCAACGCTGTTTTGGATTCGTCTCGAGCGGAACTGTGCCTGACGACGTCGTTTCTGTGTAAACCCTAGAATTTCGTTTTCGTGTCTAGCTGTTGGCAAAGAATTCTTTTTGTCGTGAATTGCTGAATAAAGTTGCGAAGTATGTGCTACTATACAATACTAATAGGTAAAGAGTAAGAGATGAATTGATTAATGAAATGGAGGTACAGTACAGTGCTATGAAATTGGTGGGTTATGAGTGATGAAGGCCATGGAGTGCACTATCTAGTTGATTATCAAATTTTAGTTTAGGAAATGGGTTTTATTTTTATTTTTAATTATTTTTGAATAATTATGTATATTTTTATTTCACTGTGATTGCATGTAAATATTTAGCAAGAGAGGATGGAATTGAGTACTATGATTTATGTAACGGTTTGAAAATGGTTGGGACAGAGCTTGTATAGTGTAAATAATTGTTTATTCTGTTGGTTGTAGTAGGTTTCTTGATTAGGTGAAATAAAGTAAAAAACTTTAGAGATTATACATACATTTTTTGGCATTTATTTTATATTTTTAACATAATTATACACTTTTTGCGGCAGGGGATGTTAAAAATTGAGTAACTAGCAAGATGAGTAACAACGAAGCTTTTGACGGACAGATATTAGCTGACAAGCTCACAAAACTCAACAGTTCACAGCAAAGCATTGAATGTATCCTTCATAAGAAATCCCCTATTTACTACATGCTTTATCTGATTTATGGTGTGATTATCAAGTATACAAGGTCTAATACATGTCAACAATTGAGGGGTCGTATTTGTTTCTCTGTGATTGTATTACATACCTGATCGTTAACATACTTATAAGAATTTCTGGTAAAAGGTGACTTACTGAAACATGTATATTTTTTATTACTAGTGTCTTGCTGACTCTAATTGAATATCAATTTACACTTTTCCCTAATTTTAGATTTATGTAGAAAAATGTAATGTTCAAGTTTCTACCTTTCCTTTATGATGTTGTTTTTGGCTGTGGTAACATTGTATTAGTTGGTGAAGCTTCAACTGTATTTATGCTTTCTCTGTTTTCTATTATGTTCATATTTGTTCCTGTATAATTTTATTATAATGTAAATAACTTCTGTAATTGATTTTTTTTGGGATAAATACTTGTCTTGGTGTTATATAATGTACCGTTTTATTAAGTTTGATTGACTGCACTGTGATGTGTGATCTTTGGTTGATATCTTGTCCACTTTGTTTGCATTTCCTTGAGTAGCTATAAAATTTGTTTCTTATAAAGGATAGTATGTGTGCATGTGTACACCCCTCACCCTTCCCTTCCCTTAACAAAAGTCTTGTTTCTGGTTTTGACAACATAATATCCTTTATGAATTTAAGATTGATGCATTGGCGATGTGAATATCAGCTAATCGGTCTTTTTTAAAATCTCAATTTGTCATAATGAGCTTTTTATTTTTTATTTTTGGGTTCTTATCCATCATGCAGTTATATATTAAAAAATTTCTTTTCCATCATGACTTCTCTAAGCTAAAATCTTGATCCACTCCTAATGGCTCCTTTCTTTCTTTATCCAGACTTGCAAACCTATAGCGCTTTTCATACTGGATGTTCTAGAAAATGTTCTAGAAAACCTTTAAGCGTTCTTTCTTTGTTAATACTTTTGGTAAACATATTCAACAATATATTGATTTCTTGATATACTGATAATACCTATAGCTGTTAATATTTCATCATAATTTGTAGATGTATGTATTTGTAACTGATCACTTAGCTCCAACATTAATGTTTATATTATGCGTTTCTTTAAACATTTAAACAGCTCTGTCTCGTTGGTGTATTTCTCACCGAAAGAAAGCAAAACAGATTGTTGAAACATGGGATAAGTGTTTCAATTCTTCCCAAAAAGACCAGCGTGTGTCTTTTCTATATTTGGCAAATGACATATTGCAAAACAGTAGGCGAAAGGGCAGTGAGTTTGTGAATGAATTCTGGAAGTTCCTTCCTTCAGCTCTGAAGCATGTTTATGAAAATGGTGATGGACATGGAAAGAAAGTTGCCACAAGACTGGTGAGCATCTTTATGTTCTCTTAATTCATTGTTTTAACACAACAGTAGTAGTAAATAACCTGTGAGATTAGGTTATCAGGTTAGTTGACCTGAGACTTCAGTATTAAGTCTTCAGTACTGGGCCTGAGCAACTGAAAGATTCTGTATTCTTTGCCTTTTGATTGTAGCGGGGTCTGATACTAAGTCCTTTTTTGTTGCTCTAGCGGATTTCACTTGCTATGTTGCTGAGCTTGCACCTTCTATCCATGAATAAAATTCTTAGTTTGCTCCCACTGTCCTGGAAGACTAGCACCTTTTATTCCATGTAGTGGAATAGAGTGAACCAGTTTAGTGTCCGCTCTTAGTTATGATTCCTTTTAATAATTTGTGCCTAGCAATCTGGTCTCATTACTTAATCCTTAAGGAACTTTTTTATTTTGGATATTGTATTTATTTGTTTGCATTTTTTTGTTCAGGTTGACATTTGGGAAGAAAGGAAGGTTTTTGGGTCTCGAGGGCAGAGTCTTAAAGATGAAATGATGGGAAAGAATCCTCCTGCTCTACCTGTAAGCAATGGAAAGAGTTCAAATCCTATCAAGATAGTGAAGAGGGATGCACACTCAGTTAGAATTGTAAGCCCCTGGGATAGTAGACATAGCTGGTTTATTCTCAATTTTCATAATTGTATTCCTAATTATTGAGCTTGAACATGCGTTATTATTCTTCTAAACCTCAGAAACTGGCTGTTGGAGGTCTGCCAGAAAAAATACTTACCGCATTTCAACCTGTTCTTGAAGAACATCTTAGCGAAGAAGCTGCTTTGAACAAGTGTAGTGCCGCTCTACATCATGTGGGTAAAATTGATGAAGATGTTGAAAATACCTTGACTCATGGTAAGACCTAGAACCTTTGGTTACGTTAATTAATGTTATTTACATGTAACTTTGGAGAGAATGATTGTCATGGAACTAGATGACAAAATGTAAGACTCTTATTATGGTTTGAAAATTGAAGTCTTGTTTTTTCTGACTTCAATTATTGAGTTTTCATATAGCTATAAAAGTCATTTGATTACCAGAAGCATATTTTATTGCGTTCTAATGGGTGGTACTCTTGTACTGTGGAAGGAGGCACCTTCCAATGCCCTTGGATTTGTCTGTCAGGGATTATTCTCTTCTCTGTTGAAACTTCTTGTTGGGAATGGGACAAGAATTCTTACTCTGGAAGATACTGGGGTATATATGTTCCTTAATGATTATACATTTTCTTTGAATCATAATCTGGTTCTATCCTCCTTAGATTCATACTTTCCTTCTTGAGCCTCGTCTTGGAACTTAATCTTTCTGAGGAACCCAAATGATAGGGAGTTCATGGGTGTCTCAAGTTTGTTATCTCCTGCCAATAATATCACTTTGAGTTAAACATAGCCTGATAGAAGACATTGGTCTGGGCACTTGAAGTACGCTTCGAAAAGGTCCTATGTTTCATTACCTCATTGCTGCCCCTTTTTAAAAATATCTGGTGAATCGACTGAGCACATCAATCCACATTGGTACTCCACTTCACAAATTAGGGTTAAGTTGTTGCATGGTTTCACTTTGGAGTGGGTCATTCAAAGAAATTGCTCCCATTGTTGACAAAGGTCTTTCTCGGGGCAGGGGGGACCAGTAGCAGTGCCTTTAAAATTTTGCCAATAGGGGAGTCTTCCAGTTCAGAAGAATTTTTTAAGATAGGAAGGAGTTGACTTTTAGTTGGAATGAATTAGATTTCTTGGTTACTTGTGTGCACCTTTTTTGAAGCTTTTTAGGGATGTTGCAGTTAAGAGAAATTCATTCTGATTGGTTTGAGGCTTGTATTGAGTGTGGTTTTGCTTGTATTGCATCTATAGTTGGTGCGGTCGAGGTGGACTGCTTGTCCATCTGATGCATTTTCTGATCACTTGTTTCGGCACTGCCGTATTTCTTTATCTTTTTGGTTAAGATTGTTTAAGGAAACTTCACTGAGTTGGGTAGCTCCAGCATCATATTATGCTCCTTTTGTGAAAGGCATAAGTTCTTTTTGGTGGTGGAAAGAGAGGTGAAGTATTAGGGAGATGCCGAGTGTTGGTTGTGTTTTGGGCCTTTCCTTTGGAAAGAAATAGGAGGATCTTTCACAGCCTTCAGGGGTCAGGAGTTTGTTTTGTTGTGGATGTATATGCTTTTGGGCATTCTTATGACCTTCCGTCTCTTCACAATATTTGGGAAATTCAGTTCGTTTGCAGTATTTTCAGATTGGAAGGAGGATGTTGTTTGGGAATCATTCTGTATATATTAATTTCTTGTCTTTTGATATGTTTTCTTTTAAAATTATATTAAGGAAGGTTAATTTCTTATAAAAAAAGGTATCTGAGAGATTTTAGATTACAGATGAATAATTGCTATGGCTATAACTTATGTTATATTTTTTTTTTTCAGGTTAGGGTTAGGTCATGATGTGAATTCATATTCTGCATTTTTCTTTGGCTACGTACATTTTTCTAATTATTGGCAATTAGGTTTTTTCTTCCCCTTTTTTTTTTTAATTTTTTATAAGAGGATCTAAATAAGTGCCCTTACAAACCATTATCATGAAAACAGGAAGACTTGATCACAAATTTAATTATAGGAAGAATGAATTAGCAACTTTTCTTGTATGCATAATCGTAAAGAGCTCTAATGAATCTCTCAAGTAACCACCAAGTGATTTAAAAACTCTCAGATTGGCATGAAAAGCTTTCTATCTCTTTTTATCACATTATTTCATTCTTTATTTCCTGAGACTAGGATTATCAGTTAGGGTTTATCTGCACTATTGGCTCACTGTTGAGAACGTTGTCCAAATTATTTGTTGTGTGAATTATTATTTGTTCCACGAATTGTAATGCCAGGCGGCTCTGCTCAGATGCAAATTATGCAATTTTAATATACTGAGGGGAAAATTGAATTTTTCCATGACATGTTATTACTATTGAGGTTGGCCTGATTGTAGTCATCTACCTACTGTCTAGAGCTCAATTCTAGGAGTCAGAATTGTAAGTTTCAAATTGAGAAACAATTCCTAAAACAAGTATAGTGAGTATCCATTTCTAGGTAGTAGTATTTAAGAGTAACCTTGTAATTAGTTTGGAATGTGCTTCTGCTAGGCCCTGGAATCTACACCTATGCTTGTGTATGCTTTTTTGCTCTTAAATTTTGTGATTTAAGTGAGTGAGTGACTTTAGAACAGGTTTTTGTTATGATATTATGATTGTGATATCTAAAAGTTGGTTATTTGATAAATGAAGCCATTTCAATTTCAATTTCAAATTTCTATTTTCAAATATTTGTTCAATGGTCATGGGTAGCAACTTGTAACTTGCATTGCGAGTTGCGGATCATGAGTTATATGTCATAAGTCATAGCTCGCAAGCCATGGCCCACGTGTAATGATCTGTAGACTGTAGGTCATGGGCCATGAATCACAAATCATGGTTGTGGGTCATGTGTTTTAGTTTCTAAGTTGATTAAATTTATTTGAAATCCTAATGTCAAAAGCATTACACTTTAATTAATCGAAATATGGATTTATAGATCAATGGATTTGAAATCCTGATAGTCCATCTGAATAGGTCCTAAAGGCCAATGAAATCCCCTCTTTTGACTTGTATGGTGATATTTACTCTTTTTTTTTTTTGGGTACATGCATGTAATAGTAATGAAGACTGTTGGAACTGTTTGATGCAGTCAGTAAGATTCATAAAGTTCTCTTGTTCTTCATACACATAGATGAGTTGCTGTTAACTTTTTTTTTCTCCTTTATAATCCTTTTTTTAAATTTAGTTTTTGATTCCTACTAAGAAACTCTAGATGAAATTTGTTGAAGGTCCTCATTTATATTGTCTTAGTACCATGATTTTTAGTGATTTTCCTTGTTATAAACTGTGTTATCAGGAACTCAGCAGGGATCTACATTGTTGGATGATTTAAAAGAGCAGGAAGATGTACTTAATCAATCTGTTGGTCAGCTTGAAAACGTGGAGGCAACAAGATCTGCCTTGGTTTCGCAGCTTAAAGAAGCACTTCAGGACCAAGTAATATTTTTTTTATTGTTCCACTTATGTTCACACTTCTGTGGTTTTGTTTAAAATTTCAGATATTGATGGTTGCTTTCTAATATAACTTTTACAGGAATCAGAGCTGGAACTTGTTCGCACTCAGTTGCAAGTAAGAGTGAACTAGTCTTTACTTGCCCCTTTTAAATTCATAAGTCTTTGCGTCTTGGAAATGGTGTTCATTTACAGAGCTCTTATAAGTGCATTTACGAGTGTTTTATCAGTGAATGTCATTGAGCTCAGCTAGTTGCTCAACATCAGTTCCTCAGAATCTTTTGTAGCTAGTACAACTTGTGGTATTATCAACCCTGGGCCTTGATTCAGTTCATAGCGGGTTGGTTATTTAAGACATTTCTTTTTCTTTCTGTCTTGAAATAAAAACCAAAGATTATGGGTGGTTAGATTAGATGATGTTTGTGGTTGGAATAAGAATTAAATTGTTGGTTTTTTTGTAGGAAGAAGTTGACTTTAAAGAAGAGGACACTGGGAAACTGAATCTTGAGTCATATATGCATTTATTCATAGAGAATAGAGTATCATAAATTTGTATCAACTTTAGGTCTAATTAACATATGCGTTTAAATGTGTGCAGGACTATATAGATGTGAAGTCATATACAATTTTTTTATTATCAATGTGGATCTGATTAATCATCAGTTTTTGTACCAATAGTTATAAATTTATAGGAGAAATTCATTAATGCTCCTAAACTCCAACCCATGTCTCATATTGGTTCCTAAATTTCAAAATGCGACACTTAACCTCCTGATATCATTAGTGTGATTAGTTGGATCTTGATGAAATTCGTTAGTTTTGTCATGGAAGTTATCACAAATTTTTAGGGGCATAATGGCCACACCGAGGAAGAGAACAAAATTTAGATGGCTTCTCCATTTTACTACCTGGGTTGTTGACCATCCTAGCATTATAAACTTCCTAATCTTTACTACATCCATTTCTTTGCCTTCGTGTAAATGTTATCCATGATAAAATATACCCCACCACCTTTGCTTTGAGTTTGTAGTGGGGAGGGGGAACAACGTGTGATTTGGAAGATTGTTGCCTGGTGAATTTCCTTTGTGCTCAAGATTTCCTCGTCTATTCAGACTCTCTGCTGCTCCAAGTTATAGGGTGGCTGAGCTCACAGAGGGTTGGGGAGGCCAAGTGGATTGGAATTTTCGATTCTGAAGAAATTTATGAGGAGGAGATTGAGGAGCTTGCAGCACTCTTTTCAGTTATGAAAAATGTTCAGCTGTCAGCACATAGGCCAGATAGGAGGACGTGGAAACTGGATTCATTAGGGGTCTTCTCTTGTAAGACGTTTTTAAATTTTCTGGCTGATTAGAAATCGCTTCCTGTAATCCAACCTGCTAAACTAATTTTGGAAATCTTATGGTCCTACTAAGGTTTGTGTTTTGTCTTGGATCATAGCTCATAGAAGAGCAAATAGTTGCGATATGGTACAAAGAAGAAGGTTCACTGTTTATCTTTCTCCCTATTGGTGCATTTTGTGCCAGAAAGAGGCAGAATCTGAAACTCATTTCTTTTTACGTTGTCCATATGCATTGAGGCTGGTGGCGTTTAGTGAGGGAGGCAGGGTTTAATTGGGTAATTCTTGAGTCCCCTTCAAACATGCTTTGTGAAATGTAGGTATTTTGGTGGTGGAAGGCTAGAATTGTGTGGAATTTCACTGTGTTAGCTGTCTTTTGGGTAATCTGGTTGGTGAGAAACAGAAGAATATTCGAGAACTATGGTGGGTATGTGAAAGAAAATTGTTGGGAAAGTCGGGTTTTTGGGCCTCCTAAGGCTTCTCTTTTTGCATCTTTTTGGGATCCTTCATTTTATGTCATTTTATTAGATTGGCGAGCTGCTGTAGGCCTTAGATTGGCGAGCTGTTTATTTGTTTTTGCTCGGCAGTCTTTAAAGCCTTTTAGTAGTAGACAGAGTTGGGTAATCTTTTGATTTGGATTATGGATTTTCTTTAACTACTAGAATTTTAGAAGAAATGGGTGAGGAATAAGCATATAAATTAAATTAAATCTTCATCTGGAATTTGCTATTTCAAGTTTTAGGGATTTTAGTTAATGTTTTAGTTTTTTTTAAGTTTTTTATTTATCAATGGGGGAGGGGGATTCGAACATGGGACCTCTTCCAACATTGGGAAGAGAAGTACCTCTAGACCATGAGCTAGTTGATCAACGGGGGATTTTAGTTAATGTTTTGATGCTAGCGAATAAACATGAATGTTCAAGAATGGTCCCATATTCAAAAGTTCTCTTTGTTTTGGAAAGGAAGAATTCAGTTTCAAGCTTCTTGTGGAATCTTCGATGATGACAATTTAGGCTCAAGGACAAGTCTTTTCCAACCTGGGGAGTTTGATGCAGGGGCATCTACAAGGCTGCTAGCGAATTAGGATTAGGATTTATTAAAATTCCCAAATTAGCTAGAATCGTAGCCTAATAGGATTAGGATTTTTTAAGTAGTCTTAGGAGGAATACAATTTATTAGGTATAGTAGGATTAGGTTTTCTTAATAAGCAAGAAATAGGAATGCTAGGCTGCTGTACTCTTAGTATAAATAGGCTCTTAAGATACTCTTGTATTCAGTTTTTAATGAATATAATTCCAGAAATCAGTCCCATAACACACCATTTGGGAGAAATGAATGGAATTATATAAGAATGGGATAAGCTAAACTTGAGATGTAAGCTCGCATCTTAGATGATCTTTAATCTCGCATCTTCTTAAGTTTACATTTGGACCTGTCCATGGACAATGCTTTCCTCATTACAATATAAGATTTCTTTTTTCCTTTTAGGCCTTTCTAGACAATCCTGACCAAGTAGACAGGAAAAGAATGTGAAGGTTCTGAAGGTTTATGTTGATGATGTAGATTGTAAACAACCTAGTTTGCAGGGATGATTGAGCTAATTTAGGTAAGTTGGTTGATTGATTTGGATGTTTTCTAGCAATTTTTCATCGACTCTTTTATCCCTAGTTGTATGGAGGCTATATACGACCATCTATATTCCTCAGTTGAAAATATGATCCTGTTCCCGTTTCATAATTCACTTTTCAGCTTGAAATCCGATAAATATAATCCTTAGAGCTAAAGAAGCATCTACCGGTACCTACTTTCTCACAAAATAAGAAAAGAGGAAAAAGAAATATGGATAAGGTCTCTCTTACTTCTCTGTCATGGGTTCCATTAAATCTTGTGGCACGGATATTGTCTCAATCTGGTCTATTTGGATATAGTATTCGATCTCACAATCTTGCTTGGACTTCATCTGACTTTGATCTCATTTCATTTCTGCTCTTGCCTGGACCTCATATTGGTTCTTGTCTCGCTCAGATCTAGTCTTGGTTCTTGCCTAGCTTTACTTGGGGACCTACTGTGGCTAAAGTGGCAGAAAGGACGCCCTCTTCTTCGTTTCTTTGGCTAGCTATAAACAATACAAAACTGAACAATCTTAACCACCCTCATTTGGCCCAAGCTATCGAAGTTTTTGTGGAAGATGGTAGACTTGGTAGTGATTTTATTTGCAGTAAGCTGGGGGTAGTTGATATCTTCTCTCCAGCTTGAGGGGATCAGTGATGTTGGCTGTAAACAGCCTTATGTGTAGGGATGGTTTAGCTAATTTAATTGCTTTGATTGAGCTCATTTGGATGATTTCTGGGGTTGATTTCTAAGAAATTTTCTTCTTCGAACTTTTAATTTATGGAAGGCCGTAGGCTGTGCATATTACTAAGTTGAATCAATCGGAAATATGATCCTCTTCCTCTTTCTTACTTTTCCTTTTAAGAGTTTAAAATATTATTAAATTAAAGTGGACGATTCATGCTAAAGTCCTCATGGATGATACTAGAATGACAGAAATGTTTGCTGGAGCCCTATCAATGTTCCAATATTCCTTTTTCTCCAGTCGCAACAAGTAGTGCCATTGCCTGTCTTCCAATTTCTCCATGAAATAGTGACGCTGATTTAGGTAGCTCCTGTTTTAACTCCAAATAGCAAGTAGAAAGTTCCAAAGTTCCCATGAGACAGATGAGGCAACAATAATAAGTTGATTACTCTCATGCCCCAACATCAGTTCACAGTAATATGTGCTCTCCTGATTAAATGTTCTAGTTTTAAAGTTATAACTGTCAGCTATACCTACCTTTTATATGGACCTTTTGTTTTTGTTTTTACACTGACGTTGTAGTAATTTCGTTTTTTCAAGCTATAAATCTACTGCTGGTTTGAATATCTGTTAAACGCCGTAACAATTTCCATGGGACATGGTCTGTCTATGTATGATATAAGTTCAGGACAGAGGATACCAAATAATATCTTATAATGCAATTCCCTTGGCACTTCCCATCACATTAAACATGCGAACATGCAAGTATATATGTGTACCTCTAACAACTTAAGTTTTAGGAACAGTAATAAGTCAATAAATTTCATCAAGGTATCAAAGCAAGTATCCAAGTTTGAATTATTAGTGTAACTCATTGGAATTGACAAAGGTAGGCAACCCTCCACCAATTGTATATTTGCTGCTTTGCACTTTAGGAGCCAGGCTAGATGGCATGTATATCATTCTCATTCTACATACAGTAAATGCCATATTCTTTTGTTTGTAGGTGAGCTTATGCTGCTTTTTCAAATTTTGCATTGTGAAAACTATATTAATATACTGGCTGCTTGGATTAATAGGAATTATTTATTGTCATGCAGGTTGCTCGACATCAGATTGAGAAACTGGGTAATATTAAAAGACGACTGACTTTGTCCCCGGTTGTTAAGCCCCAAAGCAATGTCACTAACATGACAACTGAATCTACAAGGGTGTTAGAACCAAATTTATCATTAGTGCAACCATCTGGCATCCCTCCTCAGCCTCCAACCCAACCTGTGATTTCTTTTGCCTCTGTCAAAACTACTGATGAAGAGAACAAAAAGGCAGCAGCTGCTGCTGTTGCTGCTAAGCTAGCTGCATCTACATCTTCTGCCCAGATGTTGACCTCTGTTCTTTCATCCCTTGTTGCTGAAGAAGCTGCCTCAATGACTGGTAGCCTAACGTCAGCTGCATTTACTTCAGGATTATCCATGTTTCCTCCAGAAAAACGGCCCAAGCTTGAGAAGCAAATGTCTGCATCTGAACTTAACAATCCTGATGTTGGCAATACAGCCTATTTTACTCCTCTACAACAGCAGACAATGACCAATGTTCAACATGCACCACCGGCAACCATGCAGCCTTTGTCCCAAGCTAACCAGATGCAAAATACTTTTGGTCCACCGCCCCCACCACCTCCAGCACCATCAGCATCTCCTGCAACTCCACCAGCGAATCAATATGCCCAATCTGCTGGTCTCATGGTGGGTGTAATGCCTTACGGATATGGATCAAATACTCTGCCACCTCCACCCCCCATACCTCCACATATTTCAATGGGTTTGTCGAGGCCAGGTCAGCCGCAACAGCAGCAGCAGCAGCAGCAACAACAGCAACATCAGCCTCAGCCTCAGCCTCAGCAGCAGCAGCAGCAGCAGCAACAGCAGCTGCAGCCAGCTACTGGAGGTTATTATCGACCGCTGGGTATGGGATTCTATGGGCAAAGTAATCAGTCAAATACACAGCCAGTACCTCGACAGTGAGTTCCTACTTATTTTACCAAGCCAGAATTTCCTATACTGGATTGTGAACAAAACCAGCCAAGGCCCATAACTTTTGGTGACAAATTCATCTTGGAAATCAATGGAGCCAGTGGAATTTCTCAGAGGCATTGTGTTATTATGTAAATTAGTAGAGAATAGTGTCTTCTAAACATCTAGGTCCACCTCCCCATGCCAGTTTAAGCAGTCAGTCTCCTTTAATGTATGTCTAGTAGAAAGGAAGTTTCTCGGTAGCTATATTTTAATTTGACATGAAGTGCCTAACTTGAATGTACCTGTGCAAACTTGATTGGCGCTGTAAACAGAGTTTGGGGCATCACTAATGTGTACTTTAATGTTGGATATGGCATGCCTAGCTTGTCTCTACTCTCTTCAGCCATTTGGAGATCATTTTGTTGAATCGAGTGGGACAATGTGGCAGTGGCTTTGTTGGTCAGAATGTGGATTATAATACTAGTTAAGCAATATAATTAACTCTATGCGTAAAATTTTCAACGGATTTTTAGCTTCAGAAGTCTTCATAAGAGCAAGCCCGTAAAGATTTGCTTGGAATAATGTCTCAACATGACTCGTGCATTTTCTTTTGCGATAGTGATAATTTTTTTCTCCCAAATACACGCATAAATAAATATCTCAATATTTGTCTTTTTTAATACAACCGATGGTAGAGACTATTGGGGTTCGAATTTGAGACTATTGGTCTATTAATGTCTTTTTTCACTAAGCTACATCTCGCTCACTCTCCACACCTACTATTGGAATGCTTGGTAATGACTTGGGTGATGTGTTACTAACGTCGTGGGTGGGTGGTCGGAGGACATGAGGTAGTGCAGATGACAAAAGCAGCGATTTGTTTGTCTCATGGGTGGGTGGGATGCGTTTTGACGAAATTAGCCAGTGCAGTGGTCTCTGAAGGTTAAATCACACTTGTGTTAAGCAAGCAGAGTAGTCAAGCCAGAGACAAAAAAAAGCAAGAAGCGGTTTTCGTTGGATCGACGGAATCACGTGATAATTTTTGATATAACGGAACAACAAGTATCAAATTAATATGTTGATTAAGAAATTTAAGACTAAATTGATTGATTTGAGAGTTAAATGCCGAAAATGATGCCTTATATAAATATCTTGGTTAGCAAGTCGTAGCTGTTAGGTGAGCGTTGCCCTCTTTAAATTCTAAATTATTATTTTTCTGCGACATCTAAATTCTAAATCCTTAACCCAAAAAATAAAAAAATAAAAGTGCGGGGCACGTTATTGACACGTCACCTCGGCGGTGTTCGCATTGAATTGGCGTCAAACTCAGGATTGAGAAAGTCATGTTGAGCAATAGCAACACTGATCTGATGAAACAAATAAAAGGAAAACGCAGACAAATGGAGAAACCATAGATTTATACAGTTCACCTTATTTGTTTGCTTAATACCATTTAGAGAAACGGAAAAGTTGAGAGCTTATCGATTGTCTAGCAAAGAATCAACAACAAAAAGCTCTTTCCGTTTGGGATCCCTTGCCAAACCTAAAGGTAACGTAAGGTAAGCCAACAAGCCTCTGTCTTCTCCTTCTTCTGCCTCGTTTTTCTTTTTGGTATTTCATCGTTTTTTTTCCATTGTAAACTTAGATTATGTCTCTGAATTGGCATATGACACAAACCCCTGTTGTATTTCGAACTAAATCCCAGTTATTTCAGTCTTAGGGTTTATGGGTTTGAAATATTTGGATGTATCGCAGTAACTTGGACATTTTGTGCACTAGTTAAGTAGTGTGAATTTTAGTTGTTTTAAGTATGTACTATTACTAAGTTAAGTGGTATATGAATATGGGTTATACGTTTATGGGTATGATTTGGCTTTGAATTTGGTGGCAAGCTGTTGCTTTAATGGAAATGTGGAGAGATTCTGTCATTGGGTTGTTTGCAAGTATACTTGAGGATGCTGCATTTGGCTCATAACAATGCTCTTGATGAAATTCTTTGTTTGAAAATTCAGGCTGATATAGGAAGCGTCATGACATCAAGAACTTTGCGGAAAAGGCTTCATCATGGGGATGTTGATGGGAAAAAGAATGAGCATTTAGAGACATCAGGGTCAGATGATCTTAATGAGCCTCTACTGGGGAATTATTATTCAGATACGCATGCTGAGGTGGGGATTTTAATTGTTCATTTACATGGAGAGTGGGGACTTTGTGGTTGATATCTTTCTTGGATTTACCACAGGAATCCTCACTTGAAGAGACCTGCGATGATGAACGGAGAAAGGAACACCTCCATTGGACCCTTCTGTTTTCTCAGTTGGTTGCACAGTGGGCACGGTGGTTAGGTAATCATAATTTTGGTGTCAAAAAGACTTATACTGTTTTACTGGAAAGGTTCTTTCAACTTTGTTAACAAGACGCCAGGCATTATATAGCTAGAATTTTAAAACATGATCTAACTAAATAAACTGAAACTGTTAAGTTTATTTCATTTTTGACCTGATTATGGAAGTCATTCTCAGAAAGGTACCCACTTGATAACTAAACCATTTGATTAAGTGAATATTATCCCTGATCAGTTGTTCCAGTGCTTCATCGAACTTCAAATGTTAAGTTACTGAATTGTCTCTAGAGAGTGGCAATTTTCATTGGACGAGGTAAAGAACCATGAGGAGTATTCAACATTCTATTGGAGAGTTCAATTTAGTTAAAAATAATATGAAACAGCTTATGGTAGCAGATATTTAGCTTGTTTGTACGTGCTTTTAGAAAGGTTAAATGAAACACTTCTAGATGACCAAGAGCACTTTTGGCAACATTTGGAAGTAATAGGTAAAGTTCTTTCTAGGTTTTAAAAGAACTTCCGAGTGATTGCCCATTAAGCAATTGAATTTTAATAAATTTTTTGTTGTGCTTCTAAGGCCCCGTTTGGGATTGCTTTTTTTCGTTAAAAACATGTTTCACTTTAAAGTTGAGCAGTTTAAGGTGTTTGATAAAAATAAAATATCCCGATTATTTTAAAAGCAGTGGCCTTTTGATAGCAACTTTTAAAAGCATGCTCCTTTTAATTAATTTTTTAAATTCCCAAAATACTATCATTAATTTTTTTCAATGACACCACCTCCACCTCCACATCAAACTCCACCACCTCCACCACCACTTTCACCACCTCTACCACCACCACCACCACCGCCACCGAGAGCCACCACCACCGCCACCGCCACCGCCGCCACCACCACATCCTCCTCCGTCACAACCACAACCACCACCTCCTCCTCAAGCCCCACCACCACTACACGCAGTTCCACCTCCACAACCGCCATCCCCACCACCACCGCTACCACAACCACCACCTCCACCTTCATCACCACCACCACCACTATCACCACTTGATTAGCGCATAACACTTTCAACATCATGTTTATTTTAGTCATTATTCACAATTACAACAGTTTAATATTAAAATTTACCAAACAATTTTGACACTGCTTTTTGTACTAATTATTTTCAAAGCACAACAAAAACAACTTTTTAAAAAAGTGACAGCATTGGCCCTAACAAAAGCGCTTTCAACAAAAGCGCTTATGAGCGTAAGTACTCCCAAATAGGCTCTTGCTCTTTTGCATTTATCTGATCACTGTTCATTCTTTGTAATTTATTTATTTTCTTTATACATTCAAAATGTACTGTTATTTTTGTGATTATATATTTCCATCTTTTTCTTTGTAGCAAATATTGTTCTTGGATCGGGATCGCTTATTGGGCGGCTTTTGACCTTCCCTTCAACTACACAAAATGGAAAAAGCACTAAGTTGCTTGCACCACCCCTTAGTCCTCTGCAAGTATGTCCAATAAATGATCTGATCTTTATCTCCAAGGAGTATATATTTTCCTTAGGTCCTAAATGCATGAAAAGTTTAAGATGAAGCCTCACATTTCAATTATCTAATACTATCTTATGAAATGTGTTTTTGCTGTTGGTGGATCAATTATGAATTTGTTCCATTTTTTTAATCAACCTGTCTATAATATAACATTTAAATGCGAGAGAGTACGCTAATTCTTGATACTATGAAATGGAAGTTTGTATAATGGAATATTTGGTCTTTCAGGCACTTAAACACAACTGCTTACTCCTTAGCCATCATTTGAAGTGGATATTTGTACTTCATCTTTTCTTTATCTTTTTTTTTTTTGGCATACATTGTGCTTTTATTGTTTGAAGTGTTCAATTTTCAAAAAAATTGTGTAATTTGTATCACTAATATACTTTTAGTTCTATATCCTACATCTTAAATTTTCAGGAATGGTGATAAACCGAGAAAATGTAACATGGTATCAAAAAGGGGAGATTTTTTAGTTCGAATCCCTGCAATTGCTCTCTTAATTTATGTCGTAGTTTATTTGTTGGGCTCGTTTAATTGTTATCTCGTATACCAACCACTTAAGCTTTCTGCAGCAATGGGATGTCAACAATTCTGTTGTTTGTATAATTGAAAAGCATATATTGCATAATGTAGATTTGTATATATTGAAAACGTGGTTCACTTGCTGTTGGTACTTATGTCCTGTAGGAAGCAAGACTCAGAAAGCTGCGACAAAGGCTTGAAGTACCCTTTGATGGCTCTCGTGTGGAGCATCAAGTAGGTCTTTTATCCATTTGACGTCATTTTTGATCATTTCTCAATTGGTGTTACTAGTACTACTATATCAAACATAAAGATCTGGATAATGATAATAATAAAAATAAAAATAAGATCTGGATAATGATAATAATAACAATAATAATAACATTTTTTTTTTATAGTATTATCAGTATTTTTATTATTGCAGTTAATGTTTGTATGTTATTATCATTGTTTTTGATTATTTGGTTGGAGCGTTAATGCTCAAAAGTGCCTAAAAATATGCTCATTGTTCAGAAAAATTAAGTGTTTACAGTTACAACAGAGTGAGCAATGTAAGTTGAAGAGTAATAAGGAAAAAGACAAAATTTATATATATTGTAATAAAGCAAAGTACTGGTTTATTGTACTGTTGTGGGTGCGGGCGGACTAGTATATTTTATTGTTCGAGTAAATTTTTAACAATAGAAGGGTTGTCTGTATTTTCATAAAACCTTGAAGTAATTTTTTGGTTTTTTCTCCAGTTTACTCAAAATGAAAACCTCGAAGTAATTACTTAAGTTTTTAATTGCAGGATGCACTTTTACAGTTATGGAAGTTGGCTTATCCAGATAAGGAGCTCCCACCTCTTAAATCAGAACTTTGGAAACAGATGGGATGGCAAGGTTCAGACCCTTCAACAGACTTTAGGTACGTACATAAAACAAAATGAAAGTATCCTTAAGTGAGTCATGTATTTGGTTTTGTTTTTTCATATATCTTTTCTGAATAAATTGATATGATAACAATAAATTTCCAACTTTATTTGTAGAGGCGGGGGATTTATATCATTGGAGAATCTTATATTTTTCGCCCAACAGTATCCGGTTCGTCTCTTTCTGTCTTTTTCAATTATAAAAAGTTCTATTTCATGTTTGCAACATAGATTTCACTACTAGATCATAAAAACTTGTATGTCCTAGATATGTTTCGCTGTTGCTTCAAGCAGTATCTTTTTCTGTTTAATTTATTAAAGCTCGGACCATCCAGTTTCTTTGGCCTTTACTGTTCTGGTCACTTATGTGATTTCATTTGTCCTAGTTTAAAACCGGTCTTTTGACTTACAATGAACATATATTACTGCATAAATAAACTTCCATGGCAAGAATTAGTGTACCTACTCCTCTTCCTTTGAGTTGGGATTTCGGGTTTCATAGTTAAGTAATCATTTTATTCTGTGTTTCCACAAAATTCGTGAAAGGATTAATGAGTTTCTGATTTTATCCTCTTACAGGAATCATTCCAAAGATTGTTGCACAAACAAGATGGAACTAGAGCTGAGTGGGAATATCCCTTTGCTGTAGCTGGTATCAATATTTCTTTTGTCTTGGCACAAATGTTGGATCTTCAATCAGGTATAATAAATTTTCAAATTAGTGGATATTACTTCAACGTAGTATGACAATGGTTGATGAGGAAATGTCAGATAACTATTTGATGACAAAGAACCATATCTTAGTATTATTTGATGACTCGTAACTTATTTTCCATTAATCCGGTTTTCTCAAGAATTTACTTTTTTTTTTCTTCATCATATTCTGAATGCTGATGCTTTGTTTATAAAGAATAATTGGTTATATCTTTCTTGCAGCAGAGCCAACTAGTTTGGCAGGCATCCGTTTTGTCGAACTGCTTCAAGAAGATGAAATGGCATTTGATAACCTTTATTGTGTAGCCTTCCAGATGATGGATGCTCAATGGCTTGCAAAACGTGCTTCCTATATGGAGTTCAATGTAAATGGTTCTGTCATATACTACTATGTTTGCTAAATTCAGATGCAAGCTTATATTATCCTTCCTACTCATGTCTTACTGTCAAATTTTTTTTCCAGGATGTTCTGAAGTCTACAAGAAGTCAGCTAGAGCGTGAGCTTGCACTTGAAGATGTCTCAAGTGTAAAAGATTTGCCAGCATACAATATGTTGAGAAGATGATCTCTTATTCTCTTTTGGTTTTTTTATTTTTTCAGTTCTCATTCCTGTAATTCTTCTTACGTTCTCACCATCTGTAATATCATAGAAGAAATTCTATCTTCAAAATCCAGTGGTAACATATTTAATTCATTGATCCAAGTGCCTTATCATATTTTATTTTCTATTTATTTGTCGCGTCTCTCATTGGGATTCCTTGGTCCATGTCCTTATATTCTCACACTAAGAGGGTTTGTAGGATAAGGTTTCTCAGCAACAGTAGGACAATTAGGGAATTTTAAGGTGAACTGTACTTTTCGAATTTTTTTTTTTTTGTCTTTTTGTCAAAGTTTGGAAGGGAAAGTGCGGGGCTTTATTATTATTATTATTTTTTATACAGGCTCTGTGAGATGGAAAGCTTGTTGAATCTGTTGCATCTTTACCATGAATTCTAAAGCATGTTCCTTTTTCTCATCCAAAAGGGAAAAGAGAAACAGACATTTTCTTATGTTTTTTTCAGAACAAAAAATAATTTATTGTTTGCCCTTTTTTAGATCAAGAAGATAGATTGCATTTATAATTCAGGCACAAGGGCTATCAGCCATAAGAGCTAGTACAAATACTAATTTTCACAAGGTTATTACAAATATGAAAGCGCACTAACAATAAGAGGGCAAAAAAGTTACTTTTGGTTTCTGTGGTTTATCACTTTTACCACTAAGGTTCTTGTGGCTTCAATTTGAAGCAATTTAAGGATAATCCTCAATTTTTGTCAAATTTTTTGAACTTTTGTTACTTGTGGACGGCTAATTTAGTCAACAAATTATTTAAAAAAATCAATTCTTCTAAAGATAAACAATACAAAATGGAAAAATCAATTCTTTGAAATTACAGAAACCTTAATGGTAAAAATACCAAAACGACCAAAAGTGACTTTTTGTCCTTTTACGGTTTCTCAGGGCTTTTATTGTGCTTCTAATTCTTTGCTTTAAATGGGAAATAGCGGGCGAATGGGTCTGGCGGGTCTAGCTTGGATTCGTCAATCGTGCAATAACGCTTTTTTGGTAGAAGTCTATGCACTGTCTCCCACCCGTCATCACCCGTGTCTCTCCTCCTACCTAAACCACCACCACTCCACCCAAATCAATACTATAGCTACCACCATTTCAAGAAGACTTACCTCACCACTCAACCCAAAACAATGAGTTAGCCTTGTCAAGGATTCACACGCTTACTAATATATTGTTTTTAATTTTTTTAAAAAATTATGAACATTCTTCTGAACTTGATATGTTATTGGACGCACTTACGTTGTTAAGAAAAATCCAATAATAAAAAGGTTTATTTTTTATATGAGCGATTGAAGGAGCGTGGGTTTACACAAATATTTATTAGGTATCGGGGGGTTGCAAATCTCTGCTCACATGGGTTGAGGTGGAAGAGCTCAACCAATTGAGCTATACCCCACTAGTGGTGGGACAAAAATTTAGTTGAAGGGAAAAATAGTACATCATGCATGTGTCCCGTATTGTATAAAATTTTTGTATACTGCCCCTAATAACAACACACTTAAATTCTTTAGTCACATCAACACAAATATATTGATCTCACATCTTTCTTTTGTGGAGTGAGCTATCTAATGCGTGTGTAGAATGAAGGGAATATTGCGGGAATGATGTTGTGTAGAGATTTCTAAAAACTATACAATCAATTTTTAAGAGTATAAATCACCTAGCAAGCCATATTTAATATGAAATCAAAGTAAGAGCGAAAGCATTAAATAAACTAGGGATTCTATTTGGGCCTAAATTCTGCGAGCCCAATCCATTTATGCGGCCCACAAACATGAGCACAGCTTGGGCTTGATATTTAAAAGAAACCGAAGAGCAGCCCATGTCAATTTTTGACAGCCACCGAAGTTACCTTGAGTTTGGGCCAGTTCTCAGCACGCCCAGTCCATTTCTATCAAGAGGCCCATATACATAACATTCGGGCTTTTTATCTACAGGGAGTAGAAATAAACTAACACAGTTTTTGACTTCTCAAAAATTCACACTGTTTGATCTCTACCCCAAAAGCGAAAAATTAGCAAATCTTTTCTTGAAAGAGCCCTACGTGACTACCTGACTTTGAAAAGTAAAAAATTTCAACTATTACAGAGGAGCTTGATAGGAAGTTAATCAAGGCAAGTCTTACAAGGAGACTTCTCTGAATCTTTGCAGCCAAAAGATCAAAATCCCTTTCTATATACATAGAAATTTTGCACCAGAGAAGGTGTCCTTTCCAAGGGATAAGCAAACTACATTTTCTAAAGAGATAAGTAGGGAACATGGAGTTGTTCATCAAAAAAAGCAAACTAACCATCATGGTAGATTGCCTTCTTACAAAGGGCAGTTGAAGAATAAGAAGGGATTAGATTTTCTTTCAGGAAAGGCAGGAAAATAATCACCACAAGAACTGACTGTTGATAGTTTTTCTGCAAGAATAGATAAAATCCCCTTTTTTTGGCATTTAAAATAAAAGATCTTGCTTTTGGAAAATCTGCTGCCCATTATTAAAAGATTAGAAAGCCCCACTTCAGCATTTTCTATAAATATGAGAGGAGGTGAACAGATCAAGAGGACAGCAAAAAAAATTAATCAAGACAAAACTCTCAAAATCACAATTTGACAAACTCAAAAAGATCCATTGATCTCAAAAGCCTTCAAATACTGAAGCAACCAAAGCTCATTGAGCCGCAAGAAACAAGTCAGCTAGAATTCAAGTTTCTGATTTCAGTTTAGTTCAGAGAAACAGTTTTACAAAGCGAGATTTCTCTCGTTACAAATTTGGTTTAGCATAAAGCCAAGTCAAGCAGAGCCCGGGTCTTTATAAATATGAAAACCTCAGCAAATTTACAAAAAGCCTTGGTCAAGAAGAACAGGCACCATAGCATAGCTCCAGCTCAGTGATCATCAATCCAACCACTTTTTCCCTCTCTAGACTGAAGAGGCCTTAATTCTGCCCATTCAGCAAGCCTTCCATGGCCTGAAATAAATTGAAGCTCTGCTAAACTCAAAATGTTGGTATTGATTTCCAGCTGAAACTCATCAGTTGAAGGCGTTGACGAGCCAATCCAACACAGATACATCCAATCCAGCCCGGTTCAAAGGCAGTTATCTAGGCAGAAATCGAAGTCCAACATCCTGTTGTCTTGCTTCGGAGTTGTCATTTCATTTTTGAGTCTTGTAATAGGCAATTTTGCCTAAAATAGTTTGTCTTCTTTTGTCTATTCTGGCAAGAACTACCCATTTTGTATTGTGAAAAATTATGAAGACTTCACCAGTCTGAAGCAAAGAAAAGAACTTACTTGGGAGATATTCCTCACCCAAATTCACAATCGCTTGTTTAGAAATCAATAACTTGGGACGCTAGTTATCTATTTTTAAAAAGTCTGCTAGGGTTTTCATTGCTAGCAGTGACACGCTCATACACAAAAGAAAGTTGACTTGTTGACCACCGATGGTTGTCAAGCCAATGGGGAACTTTACCCTGCCATCACAGGATTAAAATCAAACGGGTGAACAGATTCATGCAAGTCTCATTTGGTCCCAATCTTTACAAGTCTATGAAAGTGTGTACCAAAGACTCTCTAAATCCTATTTGAGAGAAAGATAAGATGTTCATACCCTTGGAACGAATCTTGAAACCAAGAATGGTGTTCAAGTAAAGGAAGTGGTCCCTTTGTTGTTGGCTCTCCCTTTGATGTTGATTCTACACCTTGTAGCTCTCCAAATAGGTACAAAGATATGCACCTCCTCAAAGCTCTTCACCAAGGATTGAATAGGATGAGAGAATGAGTAGACAACAAGTAAAGAGTGGTGCTAGCACCCTAACTTGATGTGATAGATTGAATGGGTTAGGGAGAGAGAGCTTGATGTTTTCTCTCTTCCAATTTCACCAACTTGAAAAACATAGGATGACAGAATTACATAGCTACACACTTATAGGATCAAAAATGTCACAAGAGTGACAAAAATGCCCCCAAACCCTAGTGTAGCCACACACCCCCTTTGTGTGTCATCTTTTGCTATCTTTGTCCAACACATTAATCCTATAATGTGTCACATATGTGCCTAAGTCCATATGATCAAATCCTTTTTGAATTTCCAAGTCACATGGGACCTTTAATTAAAGTTTCATAACTTTAATTGAATAATTAAATTAATCTAACCAATTTAATTACTCTAATGACTTGACTAATTCAATCACTCACTTGTCTAATGAGTGTTGGTCCCAGTCATCCTTAGTTGACCGTGTCAAGTGTCAAGTCAACCGTTTGACCTTTGACATTTGACTTTCACATTGACTTTGACCAAGTCACAAAATCATTCATTCTCTTTATAATTTCCCAATTGATTCCTTTTGGGTGTGCGATCTTATAGGTTCTATTTAGCGAGGTAGTGAGTATGAATGATTCACTCTGAATCAACTGTGAATTGTATCCCTCCATATAATTCTCCCTCTTGGCGAAGGCTAATTATAATTAGTTCTTACAGGGCTTCCACAAGCCATGAGTGATACCTAGCAGTGTGTCATGGTTACCCAAGCTAAAAAGAATTCATTTAGAGAACCTAGTCAGTTTGTGATTACAATGCAGTTCGATCCTTCTCTAATTCAATACTCTATGTCATATTCTTGGGATATGATAAACTTGTGTCAAAATACCTAATATGACATCTCTAGATTATATGATTCAATTTGATGAAATTGCAAACGTTCTTGTTTCAATTTCCATCCAATACTTGGGCCAAAGATTCACAAATCATATCTTTAGAGTATTCTCTCTTCTTACTAAAAGCAGAGATTCCTTGTTGTACATTCACCTGTCTTTGCGTACACGTTGAGAATCCTGAAGAACACCTTTAAGTCACATCATTTTGATACGACCGTATAGTGCTCTCAAAGAGAAACAACATATACACAGGACAACTGTGAGGTCTCAAGTTTAAGGATTAATTTGCATTATCACAACTTAGAATTCTTTGTTTGACACTTGTGAGTAAGGCTTCCATACAAGAATTCTAGAGTTGATTGTGTTCAGTGGACTCCATCTTCTATAGAGCACCTTCACATTTGTCTTGGTGTCTCTACACAAATGACTTGAGACTAGTCATCCTCCCAATTGAGCAGACATAATGTGTACCAGTCTTTGTGGGTCACCATTGTCAAATTGGTGATCCTATGACCAAAAATATTTTAGGATACGATATATATATATATATATGTATGGGAAGGTCTCATGCATCTAACTTCTTAATTATTGTGATAACATGAGTGCCATAAATATCACCAAAACCCCTGTGTAACACTCAAGGACCTATATAGGTTAGGGATTCTATTATGGAGGAGAAGCCATGTATCTCGTTGGAATTTCTTAGAGTTTGGGTACTGTGGACATAGTCGAGCAAAGATGGATTTTGAATTGATAAGACTCGACCCGAATTTCCCCTCAGAACTCGTGTCGAATCTGGTTACATATTCCGGCACTCGACGGTACCGGACCCACTACTAACTTTACACCTCTCACCCAAAATTTTTAAGAAAAATGGGTCGAGACTTCTACCGAAATTTCGGCAAAGTCTCCCCTGTAAAATGGACTTTTCCCAAATTAACACCTGTAAATAACGACAATCTAATAATCCCAACTGGCAGTACACACAAGATAAGGCACACACAATTTCACATGGCCTCTGGCCTCAAATTCAGTCCTAAGTGGGAAATATCAAAGCAACTACTGGAGTTAAATTTGCAAAGTTAGTTTTCAAATAAACAACGAAAACGAAAAAATGAAGTTTCCTACTAGGTAGAACTACAAGGACTTCACCGACGCCGGAGTAGCTTATGTGGTCGTCCGAACTCTGAGCTATCTACTTCATGGGGGCACAAAACAGTAAAAGTGTGAGTGGACAAAAAGAAAGCTTTTCTTGAATGTAATTGTATAGAACATACTAACCCCTCTGTTTTGGAAAACCTTTGAAAACTTACTAAAAACACAAGCAAATTTATGTACAGAAAAAAAATAAAATTAAATACACATGTAGGTAAAACAATCTCAGAATTAACTGGAAAGTAAAGTTTCAATTAATACAATCTGGTATTTCAAACAACATTTAAATCCACAATATCGAGTATGTAACATCCCGATCCAATTTTAATCATTTAATTAATCATTATAAATTTATTTAATTTATTTGATTATGAAATTACAATTTTGCCCTCAAGGTAGGGTCATTTTGGTCACTTTTTAATATGGTAGGATTTTGGGGAAATGAATGGCACCATGATGTAGATCGCGTCGAGATGAGTCCATAAACACATAGTGAGCTTAAATTGGAGTTGTAACGAAGAAGTTAAGCTCAACGGAAGCCTAGTGGCATAATTGTAAATATTTCAAAGTTCGGTTTTAAAATCAGATTTTTCTTCTCCCTCTCTCTCTCTTTCTCTCTCTCCCCCCCGCCCCCTCGCGCTCACCTCCTCGACTAAGCCATTCTTTGGCCGGCTATGGCCTCATCCGGCCACCAAATTGGGCGAGACTGGTACCAAAGTGACCGACTCACTTCCCTCTTTCGACCCCACCTCATTCCTGTGGCAACCACCACCTCCAGTCGTCAGAAAACGAGAAAACTACCCGATTTTTACAAATTTTTTTTGACGTTCATTCCGACAATTCCGGCCTCCAAATTTGTTGATCCAAGTATGCTTTCTCACCCTCTCAATGTGTTCTAGCTGATGGTTGGGTTGATTAGGATCGATTTTTGAGTTTTCAAACGCGATTTATTGTTTAAAATTTGGCTGATTTTAGGCTCGTGTTTCTAGCAAGTTCCAGTCACTTTTTGGCCATGGTCCAAGAACAAAAGTTGCTCCACTCATTGTCCTGATCACGTAGGTATAGGTATTGATGGGTGTTTCGAGAATTTTATGGTCGCCGAAATTTCTCAAGACACCCACGTGCTGGCGGCGCGTGGGCATTGTTTGGGTGACCCATTGGGTCCTAAAATGATCTTCATGTCGTCCCAAGCACGACGGTATGCTCGGATTTGAATTTGGTTATCGTTTGACAGTCGATCGGATTACGCATATTAGGCGTTATCTAGGGTTCAATATGTTCGGACCGTTGGATCGACTCCATTTCAAAATATGTTGATCTAGATTCCTCTAGGATGGTGCATGAATTCATGGATCCTGAATAGGAGTTCCGGATGCTTCGATTCAATGATTCAAAGATTAGGTTAAATGATAACCATCCGATCGTGCGATCGCGAGCGATTCAACTGTTCGATTCGGACCAAACTTGTAGGACAGGTATAATAAACCTTGTTGAATCCATAGGAACATTTGGATTGAAAATCAGAGTTTTGTGGGCCCCACGGGCCGGGTTGACCAAAAACAAGAAGTTTGACCAACTATTGACACTGGGTCTTTTGAGACCGTCTCATTCTTTGTAAAAGTACTAGAATGGCTTTAGGACCTTTCCAAGGTTGTGTGTACACGTTAAGTTTCTAGGAATTGTGGGTTTGGGTGTACTGTTGAAAACTTGAATTGGTTTTGATATTATGATATTGGGTGTAGTAGTGATATCAGTGGGAAATTGGTTGTTTGCAAATGGGTATTTTGGTTAACAAGGTTATAAAGGCTGGCTATCAATTTGGTTTTGGCCTTTAAAATGTGACACGAGACTTTCCGATTATATATTATTATTATTATTATTATTATTATTACACTACAAAAAAAAATAGTCATTTGCGACCAATTTTTCAGAGGGACTCCAAATATCCTTGGAACAAACACTATTTCCGACAACAAAGTATCATTCGTCGGAAATATGTCAATGAGGTGTTCACCATTTCCGACACCGAAATTGCCCTCGGAAAAGAGTTCTTTTGCAGTCGGAAATAACTGTTTTTTAGCGGGAAAAATTGGTGCCACATTTATGTACGACCAAAGGCATTCTTGTCGGTAATAGTTGTGCTTTCTTCCGACGGAATGTTCATATTGTCGGAAATCAAAACCATTTCCAAGGGAGCTTCGACGGGAATTAGAGGTCATTAGAACTGATTATTTATTTTCGAGGGCAATCAGTAGCTCTCGCAAAAGGATGTCTATTTGAGAGGGCATCCAGTGGTCGTCTGAAATGACTATCTAGTACCCAATTTATACTTTTCCACCATTCCAATATTTTTTTTGTTCTTAATATTATTACTATTATGATCATCTAATGTTATAACTTATATATGTTTACTTTCTTTGTATTGACAGTGAAAAAAGATCAATACCACACTAGCCAATGACTAATTGGTGTAATGTGTGGTTACTTTAAATTTATGTTCTTTTTTATATACTAATTACGAAGTTAAACTTAAATGAAGTTTAAATGTCCAATTTCAATAAATTATAAATTCATCATTTGCTTATAGTTCAATGCAATGTTTTAATTATACATGTACACTATAAATAATAATGTTTTTTATTATCATACAAATAAATTTAGACACATGTTTTATGTTGTGAAACTGTGAATATGAATTATGACATTCCTAAAATAAAGTAATACATGGTCAAAGAGAACATCATAGTTTAGCTTTATATGACATCCTCTGAAGGACCTAACTTGGAATATCCAATTGAGGATTTGATTACACAATTTAATTATATAGTAGTCTCTCTCTCTCTCTCTCTCTCTCTCTCTCTCTCTCTCTTTTTCTTAGAAAGTTTTTCAATTGGTCTTATGAGTTTCTTCTAAACTAAGTTTTTTGTTGAAATTGATTATATGGATTTTGGTCTTCCACTCTTTTCAATTTACGTATGTCACGGTGAAAGACCTAGGGGTGGGCACGGTACGGTATGGAACGGTATTGAGCCCGTACCGCTACCGATACCGAAAATTTAAATCGGTATGGGATTATGGTTTGCCAAAACTGGTACCGTACCGTACCGTGCCAAATCAGTATCGGTACGGTATCAGTATCATTTCAGTACCAAAATGATACAACTAAAAAAGGAACCAATTCAATATTCAACACCAAAATAAGTGATGCTTAAGTTACAAATTCAAAGATTCAACATATTCAATATCCAAATCAACCAAATCAATATTTATCTATCAACAAATTCATCAAACCCAAATGGTTAAAACTCATGCCTTATGACTTACAAACCAAAATAGTTAAAATTATGCCTTATGGCTTACAAAAATACGAACACAATCCAAACATAAATGACAAAAACATAAAGTTATACTATTCGGTACGGTACGGTATTGACCGGTATCAAAATCTTGATACCACTACTATACCATATTCTATTGGTATGGTACGGTATGGTACCGAATATCTCCTCATACCAAATGAAACGGTATGAAATCGGTATGGTACGGTGCGGTTAGGGTATGGTTTCGGTATTTCGTTTTAAGATGCCCAACCCTAGAAAGACCTAGCTGGATTGGGTCTGACTGTGCACACCTATTCTCGAGATGAAGTAGAGCTTGACAAGTGCTTACGAGAATGGGAGTTTAGGGATTGCTGATTGCTGGGACTTGTAAGTAGGCCCCTGTTTATTTCGTGCTCTAGCTGCTTGTATAAATGTCATAAAGAAGAGAACTTTTTAATACTTCATAGTATAAAGGATTTTTGAACTACTATTATGTATACTTTTAACTGGGTCAAGTTTTTGTTGTAGAACAATCAGTATAAAACCAAAATAACAGAACAATAAAAACCAACGAATATATTTTATATAGATATACTTGAATCAATACAACAATAATATAGATTGTGGAATACTGACTTGAATTGTAGATAGAGTCCTGCAGATTTGCGGTGTCCTTTAGACAGTATTTCTCATCTACCCTTGTGCTTGTAGTTCGATAAGAGTCTGTCCACCAGGATTAAACTATCTTAAATCTAAGCCTAAGCACAGTGGCTTTGATTTCTGGCGAACAGTGGTATGAATTCTCTCAGGAAGTGTAAAATGTGAGAATGATAATGCAGTTCAAAAGTTATTTCTGGTTTGATCGTATTGTCATTATATAGAGGTCTGACACCTCTTCATCCAACAGTTATGTTAACTGTTTAATTAATTCGAATTTCAGATTTTGGTTTTATCTGAAAAACCGAATTTTCAATTAATAAAAATAAATTATTAATTAAATCAACAGAGCCCCAAGGCCCATCTTTTGACAACTAATTATATATATATATATATTTATTACACAAATATATATAATCCAAGCTCAAACCATGTTGAGGCCCAAGTTTGCCTCCACTAGGCCCATACTCTATTTAGTAATTCTAATGTGTTGGTGCTTATAAACCATGGAAGAAAACTACTCTCTTCCAATGTGGGACTAAATGCAAGTGTCTTTTCCTATACAAACTCTAACAATACCCCACATTTGTATAGGGAAATTATAACGTGCATATTTGAGAGAAAACTTAGATATAACACACATCAGGAGAGGTGTCTTTTGGACTTGAACCTCCCTTAATGAATACTTATCGGATTTACTGGGTGACGCAGTGAATATAAAATCTTGAACTGTTCACCTATTGTAATAAACCGAGACAACAAGTATCACATATGTTACATCTTAACATACCACTTATTCATACGTTTGTGTTCATTTTGGTCCTGAACAGATCCTGGATTCATAGGAGCTTTAGAGAATTTAGCCATCTCATTCTCATAAATGCGACCCCACATTTACTCCTACATAGGTAATGTTGACTATGAATAGTCTGCTCTATTCCTCTTGATGTCAAGAAATCAACATCATTAAACTTTCGTACCCTAATAGACTTCTTGCAGACAACACACTTCTTTCCATCATAGGAATGAGATTTAAGTGTGTTAGCTCTTTTGAATTATGCCTAACCAGTTTGCCTATTGAACCTAGACCATGGGATCTCCAATCAGCTAGGTTAGGTTTCCATTAGGCGGATTCATTTATTGAATTGGCTTCAATCCCATTCCCCTCGATGTTAATTTAATTTGCTCTCTTGACAAGCCTTTTGTAAGCAGATCCGCAAGATTTTGTCTTGACTTTATGTAGTCAATAGAAATTATTCCATTTCCCTTAATGAATACTTATCGGATTTACTGGGTGACGCAGTGAATATAAAATCTTGAACTGTTCACCTATTGTAATAAACCGAGACAACAAGTATCACATATGTTACATCTTAACATACCACTTATTCATACGTTTGTGTTCATTTTGGTCCTGAACAGATCCTGGATTCATAGGAGCTTTAGAGAATTTAGCCATCTCATTCTCATAAATGCGACCCCACATTTACTCCTACATAGGTAATGTTGACTATGAATAGTCTGCTCTATTCCTCTTGATGTCAAGAAATCAACATCATTAAACTTTCGTACCCTAATAGACTTCTTGCAGACAACACACTTCTTTCCATCATAGGAATGAGATTTAAGTGTGTTAGCTCTTTTGAATTATGCCTAACCAGTTTGCCTATTGAACCTAGACCATGGGATCTCCAATCAGCTAGGTTAGGTTTCCGTTAGCCCGATTCATTTATTCAATTGGCTTCAATCCCATTCCCCTCGATGTTACTTTGATTTGCTCTCTTGACAAGCCTTTTGTAAACGGATCCGCAAGGTTTTGTCTTGACTTTATGTAGTCAATAGAAATTATTCCATTTGAGAGCAACTGCTTGATTGTATTATGCCTTCGTCTGATATGTCTAGACTTTCCATTGTATACATTATTTTTGGCTCTTGCTTGAGCAGCCATACAATCACAATGTATACAAACAGCCGTCACAGGCTTAGGCCAAATAGGAATATCTTCCAAAAAATTTCTTAGCCACTCGGCTTCTTCACCAGCTTTATCTAAAGCTACAAATTCCGATTCCATTGTTGATCGGGCTATGCAAGTTTGTTTACTAGATTTCCAAGATATGGATGCTCCTCCTAGTGTAAAAACATATCCACTAGTGGAATTTGTTTCTAAATCATTAGAAATCCAATTGGCATCACTATATCCTTCTAGTACTGGAGGATATTTGGTATAGTGTAATCCATACTCCAAGGTGTAATTTAAATATCTCAAAACTCTAATCAATGCTTCCCAATGATCATGTCCTGGATTACTTGTATACCTACTAAGTCTACTCACGGAATAGGCTATATCAGGTCTTGTACAATTCATAATGTACATAAGACTACCAATGATTTGTGAATATTTCTTTTGTGAAATAGATTCACCTTCATTCTTCTTTAATTTGCAACTTGCATCAAAAGGTGTTACAGCATGATTACTTCCAAAATGACCAAACTTTCTAAGAACAGTTTCTACATAATAGGACTGTGTTAATATATAACCATCTAAATTTCTTTTAACTCAAATTCCAAGAATTACATCAGCAAGACCTAAGTCTTTCATGTCAAAACTGGAGTTTAACATTTTCTTGGTAGAGTTAATTATGTCCTTGTTAGTCCCAATTATGAGCATGTCATCTACATACAGACACACTATAACACATGCGTTCTTATGTGTCTTGATATAGACACATTTATCACATTCGTTTATTTTAAAACCATGTGTCATCATAGTATGGTCAAATTTTTCATGCCATTGCTTTGGAGCTTGTTTTAGTCCATAGAGAGATTTTACAAGTTTGCAAACCTTTTGTTCTTGACCTTTTACTACAAACCCCTCAGGTTGTTCCATATATATTTCCTCATCCAACTCTC
>NC_024133.1:2619212-2643166 GCF_000346735.1 Prunus mume | reverse complement strand
TCTTTCCCAAATCCTTTCTCGGTTTTCTCAAACAATACACCAATCTTTCAAAACCAAACTAAATCCCAAGTATGCATCACGCTTAATTAAATAAACAAAACCCCCTTTTTAAACCGTTAATTGATGTGATTAATTACAAGTGGACAATATTGCTCAAATTAATAATATAGTAGTAAGTAGAGTATCATTCCAATAAGGATCAAGTAATCTATTAAATACTAGAGTGATTTATTTCTAATTATATCTGAATTAAACGAAAAGAGAATTATGATGATTAAAATCTAATTAAGCAAACAAAATAAATTGAGATTAAGGAAATAATGTAAAAGATGAAAACAAAGATGATAAAGAACTAGGGCACAGATTTCACCTAGCTAATCTCACCCAAATCCTTCTAACTTGTTAATTCTAATTACCTAACATGTTGATAATCGTTTTCCCTTATCTCACCAATACTCTCTTCTGAATTATATTAGTTGTATTCCTTACCATCAACCCACTCTATTCCTAGTTATGGATTTAGATAGCTAAGAACCCATTAAGATTTGTGGAAAACATTGAAGATTACACAAACCATAATCTAATCTTCCGAGTTAGCTATGTGATTTATGGTACTTGTTACAAGAAGCTATTTACTATGAATCTCCTTCCGGTCTCAACCTAATTCTTCCAATCATGCAATTAGTGGCCAATTAATTGAAAGCATTAAGAACGGTAACAAGCACTCAACATATATAGATAAATAAAATTAACAATATCAAAGAATTTGAATTTGAGTATTCATAGTTAGGCTACATCGTAGCCCTAGTAAAAGAAATTAGTTCATGAAGGACTTATTGAGAATCATGATGGTTGATGAAGACATGGAAGACACCGAATTCTCCAAGTAGAATGCCAAGATTGTGCAAGCTTTCTTCGTATTCTCCTTTGAGTATGTTGGCTATGAGTATGAATATGTAGGATGATGGATAATGGAGAGACGGAGGATGGATCCTTTGAACAATGACTTAAACTCCCTATTATAAGACTCCTACAAATCCTACCTATCTAAGGTATAAATACAATTGTTATAAAAATAGGATTCCTTCTAAAATAGGGTCTTCTTTATTTCTGCTTGTTTGACTTGATAAGACTTGAACCATCTTGAACCAAGAAATTTGACAACATTCCTTGTGACAAAAGGAATGACTTGGTTTCTTGACTTAATTAATCTCCAATCTTCATCTTCTTGCCCTTTTTAGCACACTTTCTCCTATTTCCACAATACCTTCACAAATCTCACAAAACCAATTAAAACAACCAATTTAACCCAAGGAAATTAACAAATAAATAAGTAAAGGAGGCATAAAATATATATAAAATATAGGCTTGTCATTAATAAATCCCAAATTTCACTATCTTGATTCAAACCATTTATAATTCTTTCCAAATCGTTCTCAAACTAAATTCGAAACATTAAACCACAATTAAATCATTCGTAAACATTTAATATCAACCTCAAATACTAAACCACAATCAAACCATATATAAATCATTTTCAACCAAAACTGAATGCTCAGAAAATAAATGCGATAAGCAATTCATTCATAAAACATTTCATAAAATCATCAAAGCAGGAAAAATCAACTGTAAAACAAATGTCCACTCACACACTGAAACGACCCGACCCAAATTCCACTTTGAAATCGGGGTCAAATCCTGTTTAAAACTGACACTTGGTTACTGTGGGTCGTAAAAGACCAAAATACCCTGATACCCCTAACTTGTGGCTGCGCCTGATGACTGTAGGCTGCCTACGTACCCTTACTGAGGGATCAAGCCACACGTAGTTCTTTCCTCTGTTCATAATCTGTAACTGAACTGTTTACTGTAAACCTCACTATAGGGTTGACATTTCTGAAGTATCCGAGACTCGTTTTACTATCCGTCAAATGCTATACGATCCTAAAATTACCTAGGTCAACATACTGGAACATGATTACGATCCAACGGTTCAAATCTGCTGAACACGAGAATCATCCACTAGGCGAGATCCGTTCGGGGTTCAAACATTAACCAAATTGAGATCCGCGAAATCCTACGCGCTCGTGACGACACAAGGATCATCTTAACACTGAATATGGACTCTACCAATCTGTCCACGTGCCGCCACAAGCGCCGGCAGCGCATGGGTGGCTTGATCAATTTTCGGCGACCGGAAAAACTCTGAACTGCCGGTCCAAACTCCTAACTTAGGTAAAACACCCCATTTGGAACAATTTTTGTTCTTAGACATACCCCAAAAAGTGGCCGGAACTGATCGAAACTGTGCTCTCAAAACCGGCTGAAACCTAACTCGTAAATCGAGCTATCTACGCTTGAAATTTATGAAATCCTGCCCAACCAGCAGCTAGATCATGAAAAATAGATAGAAAACCATACCTCACTCGTCCGATTTGGTGGCCGGATGACAGAGAACGAAAGGTTGGAAGTTCTGTCAAAAACTGTCCAGCACCGCCTGTTTCGTGGCTGTTTCCGGCTACTATGGCTGCGTATAGAGGCAATGAAGGGCTGAGGCTGGGAGAGGGAAGTTTCGTGGTTCATTTGGCACTGGTATTGCCTGAATCGGAGGTCGGAGCTGATAGAAAAAAGCTCCCAAAGTCGGCTGGTCGTGCCCCCGAATCCAGAAATTTCTGGGTTTATATAAACTGAAGTTCGAAATATTTACGGTTATGCCACTGAACTTCTTTTAATTGTAACTCCTTCGTTACAACTCCGATTTGAGTCCACTATGTGTATACGGACTCATCTCGCTGCGCTCTATGCAACGGTATAACTGAAATCCCAAAATTCCATCCCAGTCAAAAGTCAACTTTAATACCATTAAAATATTCTAGGGGTATAGTGGTCTTTTATTGGAATAAATTAATAATTAAATATTAATTAAGGACCGGGTTGTTACACACACGGTCCAAAGCACAATTAATTCTCCGAGGTTTCGTCCGGAGCGATTCGTTGCACCTGAAAACATATTGAGAGAATACTAAGATTAACTTGATAATCAAACCCAACTCTGAACATTAAACATCAAAACTCTAGTTCTCGGGACTCACAGTGGGTGCACATCTTTTAAGAAAATCCATAAGGCCATTTTACCACTCAACAAGAGACGAGTTGGTCTCAAAAGACCCCTGGTCAACTATTCGGTCAAACTAGTCATATTGATATACTAATGGTCAACCAGGCCCACAGGTCCCATGACCTCCGATTTACAATTCAAAAGTTCCTACTGGTTCGACAAGGTCTACTAAACAAGTCATGTAAGTTTGATCTCGATCGAGCGGTCGAATATAAACCAATCACATGCTCGGACGATGATCGCTTCATCTAATACTAGAATCATTGATTCAGAGTATCCGGGATTTCGATTCTTGATCCGCAAGTTCTTACACGGTCCTAGAGGTACAGAGAACAACATACTTGGAAATGGAGCCGATCCAGCTGTCCGAACATATCAAACCCATATATCGCCTCATAGGCGTAAATCCATTTGACTGTCATACGGTAACCAAATTTGAATCCGAGCACACTATCGTGTTCGGGACGACATGGGAAGAATTTTAGGACACAACGGCCAGCCACAGAGTGGCCCACGAGATGCTACACGTGCCGACAGGGCTTTGGTGGCTTGAGTAAATTTCGGTAATCGGAAAATTCTCGAAACACCCTACAATACCTGTGCTAAATACGTTCAGACTAACTTGGAGATCAACTTTTGTTCTTGGACTAAGGCCAAAAACTGACCGGAACTAGCCGAAAAAAGAGGCCAAAACAGTCGGCCAAAAATGGGTTTAAGAATCAATCCCTTAAACCTCAAAATTAACCCGAACCAAGCACATAAATAGGTAGAGCATGAAAAGTAGATGAAGTTTCATACCTAGTTCGACAATTTTGGCTGGCGGAATCGCCGAAAATCTCATGAACAGTTCTGATGACGAACAGGGTTTTTTGGCTTAGTTTCAGTTGAAAATTGCGACCAATATTAGAGTTTCGAAGGTGGAAATGGGCATGGACATGTAGAGGAGGAAGAGATGAAGATTTTGCAAGTTGTGGCTTCGGATTTGGTGGCCAGATGGTGCCGAAATTGACGCCGGAAAACGACGGTGTCGCGACCCTTATAGAGGAGAGAGAGAGAGAGAGAGAGAGAAGGCTGCTGGCTTTTTAAAAATCCGACCTTGAAAAATTTACGGTTGTGCGACTACACTTTTGTTGACCATACCTTTTTCGTTAAAACTCCAATTTGGGCCCACTACGTGTCTACGAACTCGTATCGACAAGCTCTATCTAACAGTGTCACTTGTTTCCCCAAAACATTCCAGATTAAAAATAACCAAAATGACCCTACCTTCCAAGGGCAAAATTGTAAATTCCACAAATTAATTAAATAATTATTAATTTGGGTCGGGATGTTACATGAATGCTTGGTTGAATGACCAGAGGAAGTTGGATGGTTATGCCCTTATTCTCGGGAGCGTTGTGTTCTTCTCAAAGCAGTGGCATGTTTGCCGTTCTCTGGAATTTGATGTGGTACTGGTACTACACGTTGAATTCGCTTTGGGTTTCTTAATATTATTGGCTTCTAGTGAGTTGAGTTTAATGTCAAGAAACTCGCATAAACACTGACTAATCGTTTCTTTTCTATACACCCATTTGCTAGTTTTGCCTCCTTGAGCATTTGGATGTTATAATGTGGTAAATTTTGTTGATTTTTAAAATAGTGGTTCTAATGTGATTTTTTGGTTAGTTTGTTTATTCTTGCTTTAATTGATTGGTGAATTCTAACACGTAGTTTGACGGAGGAAGGGAAACATGGAACTTACTTGGGATGATAAGGAGGTTTGTAGGCACTATCAAGTTCGTTTTTGCTAAAATATGATAAAATAATTGCTGGAATTTTATATGTACTCTTCTCCTTGTAGGAAGCCATATATAATTACGGGACAACACCTTTGATGCTAGGTGCATGCCAAAGGACATGGGGGCGAAGATAGAATGACATTCTTACTCATGAGACGAAACAAGGCATATATAGTTGCTGATGCACAACCTGCTGATATAAATATAATTATGGGACAACACCTTGATGTTAGGTGCATTTTCATATCTTTTTGGCACATGTACACTCTGGTTCTTAAGAGTATTGGTAGGCCGCAATCTTCTAATATATTATAAAGATAAATTGGCACCTCAAAAATGACGTATTTTTTAAAAACAATTTGTTTTTCACTTTGGCACAGCACATGTAAAATTGTGTCATTCATGGGCTATACAGATTGAACATTAGGAAATTCTTTATTTGTTCCCAAATTATATGATTGTTCTTCCAGTCAATGTTTTTATTTTCTATTTAGAATTACTTACTTACTCTTTTATTTGGTTCAATTAATGTTGAAACAAATATAATGGGCACCGGAAGAAGATATCCGCTCTAGCCAACTTGGCTAAGCCCACATCTGCAAGAAGATATTTCAATTTAAGAGGTCTAATATAATGTTGAAGTAATGAGACAGGGTAGCCACTATTACTGAAAACAGAATTATTATTACTTTTTATACCTGAGGTGCATCATAGTCACAACGTATCAAGAAAGTACATAGTGAGGCCACTTGCATTGGAAAGAAGGATCATTACTCTTGTTGTCCCAGTTGTGGTGGCTCTCATTGCTGTTGTGGTTGCATTCATCTGTTGAAAATCTACAATTTTATCCCTACTTACAGATGAAGTAAAGCAAGTCATGAGGTAAAAAACTAAGACAGAGCTAAAAAAAAAGAAAAAAACAGCCAAGATTACGCAAGTGAATGTGTTATGAAAATGTAATTTTGTAATTTGATTGATGAATTCCTAATAAGATTTTATTAACCACTTCCATCCACTAGCTCCTACTTGTTTGTGTAAGAGGGGAATTCTGAATCCACCTCAGAAATGCTGACATTACTCCGGGTCCGGAGGCTAAATCTTGGGTCAAGCTCTTCCAAGTCTCCCTCGTACACCAGACGAGCTGCACATTGCTTCACTATTACTCCATGGCCAACTCTGGCCGTAATTGAAAATGTAATCTGACCAAATATACCTTGCCACCACTCTCTGCCAGAAGGCAATTCAACCTGATCGCTGATACCCTTCCACAACTGAGGAAAGTGACGAGTTAAAAAGACTACCCAAAGGTGATCAGACACAGCTTGCCCCAACTCTGCATCAAGAATCACAAATGGACGCCTACGTGCCGTCATCTCCTTTCCATTGATGTCCACTTTGCAAGTAATAATATGTGTATAATTGTAATCAAAACTAGGATACTTAAGAGCATGGTCGCAATTAGGTGATCTTTCCTGGATTGCAAAACCGATGCACACTACAAATCCCATCCAGTTTTCAGTAAACCAACCTGGACGTAGCTCTACACTTAATGGATACTCCACACTTTGAGGATTGAACCACTCTTCTTCATTGTATATATATTCAACAGATTTATGATTGAACCACTTGGGAATTCCATTTCCAGGAACAACAAATTGAAATAGGTCTTGAGTAATAGGGACTTCCTGCATCATAAAAAAAAAGGTCAAAACACTTGAGAAGCCAACATATTATTAAGTGTGTGTATGAGATAGAGAGCGAGAGAGAGACCCCAACATATTGTTCCAGTAATGTAAATACCAAACTCCTAAAATCGTGTGTCTCCGCAAATCTGAAGCAGTTGATACATTGTGTCCGTAACAGCAACTCGCACTCATCCTCCACAATCATATTATGGAGGATGATGCAAGTCATCATAATGCTTCGGAGGATCTCCTCATCAAACATACGGGCCGCACCTCGAACAATCAACCATCGAGCTTGAAGGATGCCAAAACACCTTTCGACATCTTTTCTGTATCCTTCTTGATAGGTAGCAAATAATTTTTGCTTATGGGATCGGGGATTCGAAATGGATTTGACAAATGTGGTCCACCTTGGGTAGATACCGTCAGCTAGATAATACCCCGTCTGGTAGACTGTATTGTTGACATGATAGGTAATATTGGGGCCTTGGCCGCTCAAAACATCGTTGAAGACCGTAGATTGACCCAGGACGTTGAGGTCATTTTGGGCTCCGGCAAGTCCGAAGAAAGCATGCCAAACCCATGTGTCGAAGCTAGCAACGGCTTCCAGGATGATACTTTTTGTGCCTTTTCTATTTCCGTAATCACCTTGCCAGGCAGTTAGGCAATTCTTCCATTGCGAGTAAAGACTCTTGGATTTGGTTTTTCAATCTTCTTATTGAAGATTTGGGGATTACAAATGGACAAGCTTGGGTAGTGATTAGTGACAAACAAAAGGGACTTGTACCTACCATCGAAAAAGTACTTCCAACTGCAGAGCACAGGATGTGTGTGAGACACCTGTACAATAACTTTAGGGCATCACATATTGGTCTTGCTCTGAAACATATATTATGGGCTGCAGCAAGAGCTACAACTGTGCCTTGGTGGAAGGCAGAAATGGAGAAGATGAAAAATGAGAATGAGGAAGCATGGAAGTGGTTGAAGAAGAGACCTGCAAGAAATTGGAGCAGATCTCACTTCGGATCACATTTTAAATGTGATCTTTTGTTGAATAATCTATGTAAAAGTTTCAATGCAGCCATACTAGATGCAAGGGATAAGACAATTTTGAGTTGCTTGGAGAGGATAAGGGTGTATGTGATGCTTAGGATGGCTAGTAGGAGGTCTGCATGTCAGAATTGGAGATACTCTGTTGGGCCTAGGATCTTCAAGATAATTGAGAAGAACAAGCTAGGTTCATCACAATGCATTCCTAGATTGGCTGGTGAGCAATTGTATCAAGTGAGCCACATTTATGGTGGAGAATTTGTTGTAGACCTTAGAGCAAAGACATGCTCTTGTAGGAGGTGGAATTTATGTGGAATACCATGTCCCCATGCAATCTCAGCAATATTTCAAAGATGTGAAAACCCAATTGCCTATGTGGATGCTTGTTATAAGCTGGAGACTTATATGAAGGCTTATGAACCAGTAATTCACCCAATTCCTTCAATGGACCAATGGAGTAAATGTGGCCTTCCTCCAATTAAACCTCCACTTTTTAAGCAACAGCCGGGTAGGCCTAAAAAAGTTAGGACGAAGGAGCTTGGTGAGGTTGAAATACCAGCCCCCATCCCACCAAACCCTATGCCTCCAAATTATATTGCCCCACCAGCCAAGCTTAGAAGGGTTTTCATTGAAATAAGATGTCGTGGATGCGGTCAAAAAGGCTATAATAGGACAACATGTGACAGACCAAACAAAGAAACCCAACAGGTATGACTATTAGACACCTTGTTTAGTTCAAGTTCATGATTTGTTGGAACATTAATAATTTTGTTGTACATTTGCAGGTTCATGCATCTTCAACCCAAATGGAGCAAGGTTCTTCTTCTAACACAGTAAGAGGGAGAGGCATAAGCAGAGGGAGAGCAATAAGTAGAGGAAGAGGAAATGTTGCTCAAGCTACTACTGACCCTAATTCTCTACAAAGTGTAAGCTTTGGTTGTTGTTGTGGTTTTAAATTGCAAAAGTCATTATGAAGCTGAAATCAATTTTTTTTTTAGATGGCAAGAGGTAATAGAGAAGGAGGCAGAGGCATAAGTAGAGGAAGAGGCAATGTTGCTCAAGCTACTACTGACCCTAATTCTCTACAAAGTGTAAGCTTTGGTTGTTGTTGTGGTTTTAAATTGCAAAAGTCATTATGAAGCTGAAATCATTTTTTTTTTTAGATGGCAAGAGGTAATAGAGAAGGAGGCAGAGGCATAAGTAGAGGAAGAGGCAATGTTTCTCAAGCCCCTGTTTACCCAAATTCACAAGAAAGTATAATCTTTATTTTCTCATTTTTTTCAAATTTTTATTGCTTATGTCATTGGAAAACAATAAACATCAGTAACTTTTCCAGGTGACTGGAGGTAATGGACAAGGAGTCTTACCATCTTCACATATTAGCTTAGGAAGAGGTTTATCATCTTCAAAGCTAAGTGCAATTAGAGGTAGAGGCTTAGGAAGAGGCATGGGGGCTGGAAGAGGCTTAGGAAGAGGCTTACTATCTTCACGATCAACTGTAGGTTTTTGTCATTTGGTTCATTTCTTACTCATTTCACTAATTGCCAATTTTTCAACTGCTATACACCTGACATTACTACATTATTTAGGTGGCAAGAGGAATGGGACAAGGAGGACCAGCTTTGAACAACATTTCCCATGATAATAACATGGCCTCAATATAGGGGAAATTATTGCTAAGGTTATCCTATTTTGTGTATTTTGGGATATGTAATTTTCTGGCCAGAGGGCTTTTGTGACAAAAGGGACTGATTCTGACTTTTGACTGTGTAATTGCTTGGCTATTTTAGGTTAGCTACCTTTTTGGGCATGAGGATTTTGTGTAGTTTGTGTAATTGGTTTTGAGCTAGAATTGCTCAAATTGTGTAATTGGTTGTCTGTTTTGGCTTATGTACTTTGCTAGGCAGGTGCATTTTGTATTTGGAATTCTGTAATTGGTCTAACTGGTCTTCAGTTTCATGTGCTCAAACTCTGTAATTGGAATTTGAATGTTTATATGGATGTCCATTTTGTAAATTGCCTGTGTGGTCAACAATAGAATGGCTTTTACTTTGTTGTACTCAATGGAATAGCATCTCCCAGATATTCAAATAACCTCAATTCAAGAACATTTCAGAACACTAATGCACATTCAAGGAACACTAATGCACATTTCAAAACACTAATGCACATTTCATAACCCATACATTCAAAAGAAACAAACCTCATAACAATTACAACTTCCCACTTATCAGAAATGTTATAAACAAACCCCAAGACAAAATCAAGGAAACCCACATTATCAATTGTCTTTTCTCATGACCCCATTCCAAAACCTTTTTTTCCTGAACCATTTCTTTCAATTTCTGCTTCATTTCTTTCTTTTTTGCTTCCACAGCTCTCAATTGTTCTTCCTTTGCTCTACCTTCCTCCTTCATTGCTCTAAGTCTTCTAAGCAAACCAGGGACCACTTGTTTTCCTCTTGGACAAGTTTCATTATCCACCCACTCGAAATAATGCATACCTCTTCTGCTATTCTGGCAAATCAAATATTACCCAATTTCAGACCTTATCAACCAATTACAAATGGAAAAGAACAACTTTTGCAACCCAAATAATAACTTACCCAATTTTTATCACAAGCATCGAACCTTCTTCCTGCGTTCAAATATGTCCACGAAGTCCGACGAATTATCTTCGTCCCACAGGCACAGTACCGACTCGTCCCACTTGATGTCGTTGACATCTCTGACGTTGAAATCTCCGACATTGCAAACCTAGGGTTCTAATTTGGGGACAAGCATCGAGCCTTCAAACAGAAATGGGAGGGATTGGGATGCTACAGTGGCCAAGTAGTTTTAGAAGAGGATAGTCACCTAAAAATACGGTTTTGTCCCTCGATTTAACGGAACAATACATAGACTTTGATGGAAGGACGATTTTGGTACATTAAAAAAAGTTTAAGGACGTTTGAGTTGAAAATTTTAGTTAATGGACCAAAATGATAATCGCGGGATAGTTGGGGGACCATTTAGGTCATTAACCCTTATTTTTATTTTATTTTTAATATGAAAAAGTATGAATTTACCATATTATCAGATAAATCATCATGTAAAAACACGGCTACTCTTTGAAAACTTTTTAAGAAACTTTCCTTGGGAAAATAATAAAAGTGAATGTATATCAGTCCTTAGCCTTCCACCCAGAGAAATTTGCCACTTTCGCCAATGCGTCTCTCCACTCGTGCACCTTCGTTTTGTCATCTGAACTAAATCTTTCTTCCAGTTGTGTAAAGGCTTTCTCAAAACACCCTGTTTGTTTTCGTACACCAGATGGATCAACATCATAGAAAATTGGTAGCACTGCTTCTCTTGCTTCCATGAATTTAAGAATGTGTAGAAGTTCATCCAAGCACCATGTTGAGAATGCATAATTTTGTGAGATGACAATAAGCGCAAACCTTGATCCTTCAATCGCAGCAATCAGTTCTCCAGAAATAGCTTTTCCCTTCGAAATTTTAGGCTCATCCCTGAAAGTTATGATTCCTTGAGTTCTCAATGTTTCATGTAAGTGATCTATAAAGCCCTTCCAAGTGTCATCACCTCTAAAACTGAGAAAAACATCATATTTTCAGTGAGGTATTGTAGATGGAGAAGATGTAGATGTTCTTCGTGTGTGCATCGCCATTGAGAATGAACTTAATTACTTAGATGTGGCAATTTACTGAAGATTGTGACCAAATCCACTACGAGTAATCCCAAAAGTTTTGATCATTCAACAAGTCCTTTTTTCGACTGCATAGAAAATATTAGAAATGTTAAAATTAATGCACATTCGTGTCTTAAATAATATAAAAAAATCTGGAATAATGGAGAATGAGCAAACCTACTTAGCAAAGTCGGTGAATCCAAAATACCATGGTATCAACGTATATGCTTTAGTATAAAATAATCAAAGTACTGTAATATAAGGCTTATTATCACAAAACGTCCTTGACGTTTGTGAAACTATTACATTGCATCCTTAAAGTTTTTTTGTATCACTCATGGTCCCTAATGTTAATATAGGTGCTCTTAAATAGTCCTTCTATCAAAAAAACTGTTAAATTCAGGGATATAATTGTCAAATCAATCCAAAATTATAAAATATATATTTTTTATTTCATTCCCTTCTCTCTTTCTTTTCTTCTTCTTCTTTCTCTCCGGCCCGTTCTTTTCTTCTCTTCTTCTCTCTCTCTCTGTTTCTCTCTTTTTCCTTTCTTTTTTTCTTCTTTTTCTCCTTTTCTCTCTCTCAATTATCCATGGAAGCTTCTGCAGCAATGCTCCCACTCTCTCAGGTCCCTCATTTCTTCCCACATAAACCCAACAGAAGCAAATTAGCTTGTCCTCCTTGTGGGCCATCCAAACCAAGAAGAACCTCTCTGCCCAGTCGTCTACACTGCCAAAAGATGTATGTCCCTGGTGGGTAGGGTAGTTTCAGTAATTACAGAGTAAAACTCCCTCTGCACTACACCTATATTTGCGACTTGTTAGTGTTTCATTCTGGTATGAAAAGTTGGTAGTTGTTTAATTATGATATTGTTTTTCAAATCACCCCCCATCTTATTGTTTAGCATTGCAAACCAATCTGCAATCCATATTTGCACTCTGCAGCCAGCAGAGGTCATCTTGTTCACATTTATCGTCTTCATAACTCCCTACACAACAGCACATTTGAACCACAATGATATAATGAAAACATGCCCTTAAGTTTCTTACTACAATTATTCTTTCAAAACACAAGAGTGTCCGTTGCAATCCAAATAATCAATACACGAGAATAACACACTGCAGAATCTCAATTTGAGTATCTTCTCTCCACAAAAAGTATCAACATCAATTATGTGTTATGAATTTTATGATTGTTAAAGAAAATTTGAAAAAAACACCTGAGCAATATGCATTCGACCTAGGCGATGGGTTCGGACTTATGAGCCAGCAAATTCCGAAGCTCGTCCTCTTGAATACATTCCTCTGCCACGCTCCTCAACATCTGGTACTTCTCCTCCAAACGCATTCTTCTCCAAATCACACCCACAAGTTTGAAGTAAGTTCAGATCAACGGAAAAAATTGGAAACGATAAGAAAATGATAGGAAAAGCGAGAGAAGCTTACTGGATGGTTGGATTTGAAGAGCTGGATGGTGAAGCCTCGGAAATTGAAAGAGATTGGAGTCCATCGGCTTGGGGGGCTTGCTATGGTGCTTCAGTCGCCATTGGAGAGGTTAAGTGTGAAGCTTTCCCAAAGGAGGGAAGAGGAAGAAAAAGAGAAAAAAGAAACAGCGAAGGAAAATAAGAAGAAAAGAGGAAAGAGAGAGAAGGAGAAAAAAAAACAGAGAAACAGAGAGAGAGAAGAAGAGAAGAAAAGAACGGGGCCGAGAGAAAGAAGAAGAATAAAAGGAAGAGAGAATGGAAGGGAATAAAATATAAATATATTTTGGATTGATTTGACGATTATATCCCTGAATTTAACAGTTTTTTTAATAGAAGAACTATTTAAGAGCACCTATATTAACTTTAGGGACCAAGAGTGATACAAAAAAACTTTAAGGATGCAATGTGATAGTTTCGCAAACGTCAAGGACGTTTTGTGATAATAAGCCGTAATATAATAAACTAACCGACTAAGCTGAGAGAGAAAGATCAAAGATCATTTGCTTAATATTACAAGAGCTGAAATTAAAATCACAAATTTTCTTTTTTGTTTTTTATTTTTTGTTAACTTTTCTTAATTTCAATTATCAAAATATCTTAATTCAGGTAAGGATAGAATAGAAAAGAGAAAGAATAAAAAAGAATAAATTAATTAAAAAGTATTAAAAAAATAAAAGGGAGTGTAAGTAGAAAAAAGGAAAGTGGGAAAATCAGCTCTAAAAAATTATGCCCATATTTATACTTCTTTTGTAGTCAAAACATATATACGTATTATTGAAAAGTATACTATACGCAAACAATTTATAAAAATTTATAATAAAATATCATCTGATTTGATATTTTTTCGGAAAGAAAAAAAATTAATCCACTTATACTGTTTTTTATTTTTGCCCAAGATATAATACTGGCCACGCAAAACACTCAGACGAAGAGAGACTGCGCAATTGAAATTGAAATTGATCGTTTAAATTCAACCTTTTCGTTCATTCATTCGAATATTGGAGCAGCATAAGAAGAAGAAGAAGAAGAAGAATGGCGTTGAAATTTCTGAACAAGAAGGGATGGCACACACGGTGCCTTCGGAACACAGAGAATGTGTGGAAGGTAGAGCAAAAGCACGAGGCCGAGCATAAGAAGTTGGATGAGCTCCGCAAACAGATCTTTGAAGAGCGCAAGCATTATGAGTTCTGCCTTCTCTAGGAGCAAGTCGGCCTCGGCCCGTCCCGTTTGACACCTCTACTCGTGACTCATAATTTAACCTATAAAATAAAGATATAATCTAGGGAAAAAAGGGGTCTAGCCCAGTTAAAAAAGGGTCTTGACTTGTAGATGAGAGGTCTTCGGCTCGAATCCCCACAACATCATAGTTGTGTGAGTGTGTGAGAAATCTCTCTTCCCTCTAGTTTAGATTATTACTTTACTATAAAAAATAAAATAAAAAAGTTGCATTATTGTTTATTTTCTTTCACCAATCAATATTATTGAGTTTGAAGAGCTTGTTTATTTTAACGATGATTCTTTCTATATTTCACCAAGGGAGTTGATTTTCCCACTCCTTTTTTTTCTACTTACACTCCTTTTTGCTTTTTATTACTTTTTAATTCTTTGTTTTGTTTTTTTTTTTGTTCTTTCTCTTTCCTATTCTATCCTTATTCTACCTTTTCTTTTTCCTTCACTTTTATATGAAGGTAGATTTTCACCCACCCTCTGTAGCATAAAACCAGACCCCACCTGCAACACAAGACTACCTTCAGCATATCTCAGTGCGACTCTGCCACGAGGATGTCAGCCTTATTTGAAGTGTTTGGGTTTCCTATGAATGTTGCTCACAACGGGTGAGAAAAGGTGAAGGAAAATGTTGGTGAAATTTCCAGTCTACAATGATAATTTCAACTTGGTACTTTTTCTACTGTTTGGGAATTATTCAGATTTTGTTTTTGTTTTTTGTCCTTGGAAGCTAATCGATAGAGAAAAATTTGTATGAAACGGGGATATCACTGTTTTGCTATCCCTGGCTAATCACAGGCTGACACGTGAAAAATTAATCACATGTGACATATCATAATTAACTGGAGATAGCAAAATAGTGTTATCCCAGCTTCATGTAAGTATTTCTCCAATCAATATGTATATTAATAGAACTAATTTTTCTCATTCAAATATCGATCTAAAAAAGGTACTTTCATTTGTAATTCCTGCAATCTATTATTGCCTAATTTCCTTTTATTACTTGGCAAGGAGAGATCATAGATGTATTTTCATTCCGGTAATAAAAGGAAATTGTGGCGAAATCTCCTTGCCAAGTAATAAAAGGAAATATGATCTCTCCTTAGGAGAGATCATATTTCCTTTTATTTCCTTTGATTGGAGAGTAATTTCCTTTTAGTACTTGCTATATAACTCAAAATTTGCTTGATTAAAAAATGCTTATATTTAATTCTTTTTTAAAAACACCTCCATAAAAGAAACTATGCCTAATGTAGTAAGTGGCAAATTTGGCTGAAGGATGATTGTCAGAATTGGAGTTGGAAAGGGCCAAACTTGGAAATTTTAACTGAAATTTGGCTGAAGGATGATTGTTTTATTGTGCGGAGTTGGGTTGAGTTGATTTTAAATGTTTGGTTATATGTTTATTTTTATATATGTGTTTTTAAAATTGGTTTGTGTGTCCTTCGGAAATACTATTGCCTTCGAAGATACTGATGTCTTCGGACATCCCGGTTTCCTTCGGACATATGGTTGCCTTTGGAATGTCTTCGGACATATCGTTGCCTTGAGAATGTCTTCGGACATACAATTGCCTTCGGAATATTTTTGAACATACGGTTGCCTTCAGAATTTCTTCTCATAAATAGTTTCCCTCGAATTGTCTTTGGACACCCCAGTTGCCTTCAAATTTGTCTATGCGCACATGACATTGCCCCCACAAGTCTCGGGGACACCTGAGTCGTGTTGTGCTAAGATTTGCTTCTCAGGCTGACCTCGTGTGCCCTGATTCTGCTAGGATTTGGTTTATCATGTTGAGTGTATTTCCCTGAGTCCTGCTAGGATTACGCTCTCAAGTTGACCATTTGTCCCTGAGTTCTGCTAGGATGTGCTACACATGTGGAGTGAACCGTTCCACATGTGTAGTACTTGGAATTGACGGATTATGTTTGGAGTACACCTTTGTGGAGAACAGTGCTGTACTAATATGTTTGTACAGTTAACAGGATATTCTTCGCCATCCTGCCCATATTATCTGCACAGAATTGGCCATGATCTGTAGTCACTTGCCCGATTTGTCTACACAGGTGGTTGGCTAGTTTCTTTTCCTCGATTGCATTCGGATTTAATGATAATTTCCATGTACTCCCTGGTGGCTGATTGTAGGACATATGAATTATACGAATGGTCGCAGGTATGGCTTTCAGGTAAAAGGTATGGGTACATGTGTGTTTTGGTCTACAATATTAAACTAGTTGAACAGTTATATACATAATTACATGGAATGACATTCAATTATATAACTTTTTGAAATCAAGATAAAGAATGACTCTAGAATTTTATTGTTAGTTTCACTTTGAATATTTCTATATTATCTTAATTGTGATTTATAGTAAAAAGAACTACGTGTGGCTTGATCCCTCAGTAAGGGTACGCATGCAACCTAGGCTAACCTAGGTGCAGTCGCAAGTTTAGGATTTGTTTGTTATGTTCAGTTATGTCAAGATGTTTTTGCTGACTTCCTTATGTTGGTAAAGAGGGGCCTGAAGCCCAGTGAAACTTTTGCTAATTGGTGTGTGATTTATACTTTGTGTTTGTTGTGCAGGTAGATTTTCGAGTTTTGAACCAATTTCAAGGGAGGCTCTACTGATTTTCCGATAGAAGTCAAGCCCTAAAGTAGTTTGAAATTAGGGCATGAAGGGTATTTTAGTGTTTTGGGCCTACACATGCCTAGTGTCGGATAGGGAGAGGGTATCGTCACGGATTCTAATAGGGAATTCAGGCCGGGTTCGTTCAATTGGTATCAAAGCATTAGGTTAAATTCATGTAGACTATGCACCTTGTGTGCCTCCTTATTACAATTAAGTGTTTGACGTTCCATTATGTTGTCGAGAAGACGTTCCATTATGCTATCATGCCTTCTCGACGTGGCTGACCTCATAGGCTCGTTGAGATTAACGTCTGTTTATGCTTTTATAATATGAACATGTATTCATATCCACTAGATACATCTTTTGTCCTAAAATTGTGTTTGACTAAGAATTGAATTATTGTTCTAGTATGAACCTCAAACACTAAATTCTAAATTATGAGAGATTGAGCTTGACCATAAATCAATATCTTTTTTATTGTAAGAACTACTTTATTAACGTAGAACTACTTTATATATATTTCTAAAATTTATATGTATAAACATAAAATAGAGCATCAATTATTTTATAATAGTTTGTTATAAAGTGATTAAATGAAGTTGACATATGATGTTAAAAGTTTATTAGCACCAAATTTACTTTATATAGGCTTATGAGATTAATACTTCTTCTTTTTCACAGATTCAAAATTTTTTGAAGGTTACGTCAAAACTTTCTACTACCTTTGCTCAAGAATTAGCAGATGTTTCTTAGTAATTAGGGATTGCTCTAAATTTTTTTTTTTTGGTATGCTAGACTTCAACAAGAAGAAGTTGCTACATGCTACAATTACACGAAGAATTATTAATATTTCTTATTGCAATAAGAAGTAAAAAAAAAAAAAAAAAAAAGGAAATATGTTGACTAAAATGTATAAGACCAATTGATTCTTTATATACTTAATATGAGTGCCAAAACAAAGAAAGGCCCAAAGGTCTTTCAAATCAATTTGCGAAACATGGTAACCAAGGAGCTCGTTTACCTAGCCATACAATCGAGAAAAATCCCATGACCAAGCAATCTTATATTCAATTGGGTCTCGGGCCCTTTAAACATGTCACCACACCCTATACATGAGAATATAAGAGCAATAATCTACTTAATTACAAAGCTTAAGAGAAGTTCAAAATTTCGACCAAAAAAACAAAAAAGAGAGAGAAGTTCAAATTATAAAGAAGGGAGAATTTCACTTAGACCCCTTGGAGGTTTGGCATAATTATAGTCACACCCCACAAGTTTCATTTATTATAGTCACACCCACTTCTGTTAATATTAACATATTTTCAGTTAGCTAACTAGGCTGGATTGACAAAATGTCAAGTATACCCCTTTGCTTTCTTCCTCCTAGTAGGCAACTGGTGCTCCATAAATCTAATGCAACCCCATACTTCCGAGGCTCCAACTAAAACTTCTGGAGGTCGATACCAAAGAGTTTCTACATGATCGTCAATGAAACACTGTAATGAGCATAATAAAAGCTTGCCAAGCCAAAGTCTGCAATGTTCAAGATGGCACTGTTGTCAATGAGAAGATTTGACCCCTTTATGTCACGATGCAAGACACTATGAATATGAAAGTGATCAACTCCACTTAGAAGTTGCTTCATGTAACATTTGAGCAAAAGTGAAATATTTATAATAAAAAACCCGACAATTAGGTATCAAGTAACAAGCCAAGTAATAGGCTATTATATTTGCACAGATATATGGTTGGGGAGTTGGGTATGTTGAGACTGAACGATACTTTGAAGAACACATGTGAAAGTTTATAGAACTCGTGTGTTATTCATTGACCCAATGTCTGCTTTTAAATGGAATTACAAGAAAATAAATTCAAAAAAGAAAGCAATAGATATCCCATAACTTAAGTGTGTTGAACTCATGGGATTCTCTTAAGAAATAGGTAAAACCAACGATATCATCCTATAAAACCCTTAAACTGAATGTTATTCAAGCAACCAGTTTAAAGAAGAACTAGAGCAAATTCTAAGTAACCCACACAACTTCACAAAAGTAGCCACTTTGAGTGGTTTAGTTTATGTTTGCAACCTGATCTTCACTTTGACAATAAACTAGATTAATAGCTCCTTCCTTTATACGATCATGGAGAAAATGATATCTCACATCTATGTGTTTTATTAATTGACTCAAAGTCACACAGTTTTTTAAATAGAATTACAAGAAAACAAATTCAAAAAATAAAGCAATAGATAGCTTAAATTAAACTTCTTTAAAAGCACACAAGCACAAACACAAACAATTTCATGGTTAATAAATTAAAACTAGTAACAACGGAACGTAAATAACAAAAAATAATTATTGACCTAAAAAACCCAACAAAGGGAAAAACTGGGGGCATCAAGCCAGGAGAGATCCAATCTACTCAATTAAGAAATACAAGAAAAACGAAATAAGACTTAGCTCATCTATCACCTATAGGCAGCTACAATCCAATCTTTCGGCAAGCACCTTTTCTTTATCTCTTAGCAGCAAATCCTCTCAAGAGCACCAAGCTCAAGTTGCATGTAGTTTGATGTATGAAGTGAGTTATGGTTTCATAGATTCATCTATCTCAATCACGAAGTATGATTGAGCTAGACAAATGAAACCTAACTGTTGTGATGATTAAACTAGAATTAATGAACTTGAAGCATATAGTTTAGATCAAAATAACAACAATGAAACAAAACAAATGTTTAGCCAAAATCTTGGAAATGTTTACTTGTAGAAAGCTATATGTATACAATCAATTGTACACTCATAAGTAACATAAACTAGCTGAACAAATAATAATGAACTCAAGCAATGAAAAACATTCAGCCGTAAAGAGTATAATCAACTTGGGGAAGTGTTTATGTGTATGCAATCATCCACATAGCCCTCAAGTGTTCAAGAGTGGTTGAACCAGTAAATGGGTTCTTGAATGCTCAGAGGCACATAAGAAGTTTTTTCAAAAACCTTTGGAAAGATTCTGCTGGGCAAGTAGAAAGTGAGATGCAGAAAAGTTTTCTAAACCCTAGAGAGAAAAGTCTCTAAATGTGACACAATAAGAGAAGGAGAGTCTTCTCCCCCTCAGCCCGCTTGGGCCCTCCTTTGTGCTCATTTGAGTTGTTGTCATACAACACTCATGCCTTGAGCCCAATTGGGTATTTGGGCTTTTACCTTTTTAACCCACTTTATATTAAAAGGCCCAATGCATATGTAATTTATCAAACCAGCATCCAATTAATTTCTTAATTGAGATTTTTTTTTAATAGAAACGAAACTTATTGAAAGAAAAAGAAGCGGATCACACAAGTGGATAAGAAATCCACAAGCCAAACGAGCAACAATAGAAAAACAGACTAAAAAAACAAAGACAACTCTGCCGTCTTTTGTTAAGTCAAGATAATACAAATTTCCCCTCCTAATACCACATCCAATCACAGCCCTGGTGAGAAGATCTTGAAACAAACAATGCAATGGCCAAAAACACACGGTACAATTAAGGGAATAAATGATTTGAGGAACATATAACAAGTCATAGTTGAGTGAAGGGACTAAGACATGATCAAAACTTAATGAGGATGTAAGATATAAGGACCCTTCTCCCATAACTTGGGAGGTGGTTCCATTGGCACTGATAATATATGTTTGGCTTGATGGTTTGGTAAACTGTAACCCAGTAAACTAGATGTTATGTGATCAGTAGCGGTAGTGTCAATAATCCATGATCTGTTACAAGTAAGTGAAGATGTTCAAGAGGTACCTAAGATGGCCAAGGCCTTGGAGAAAGATGTACTTGATGGAGGTTCCAATGCAGTCTCCTAGGATGACTCAACGGATGCAAATAAGGCTTTGGTCGAATCCTTCTTTCCACCTTTGTGAACCCATCCTTGTGGATAACCAATGATCTCATAACATCCCTTAATTGTGTGGTTATCTAATCCACATTTGGTACAATTCATTGGAAGCCGGTTACGAGTAGGGTCGGCATTGTGATCGTTCAGCTGAGATTGCTTGGACTTGGCAGTAGCCAAAGCTGTGGCATCGGAGGTTGCACTAGCTTCAGACATGGTTCCGTGTCAGTTACTTTCTCTTTGAATATGAGCATATGCTGCCTCAAGTTCAGTTTTAGGCTCCATCCTCAAAATCTCTCCTCAGATTTGATTGAAATTATTGTCCAAACCTGCAAGAAAGATATAAACTCGAAGAAGATCAATCTCTTTGCATTTAGTTTCAATGTCTTTCGGATGATCCATATTGCTTGGACTTAATTGATCAAGCTCCTGAAAAATCTCAATGAGTTCACTGTAATATTCCATTCTGCTTCAATGTGAATAATCTCAGAAGGTCATAAATCTTGGCTTCATCAACACCATTTGAATAGGCTTGCTTGATTGCATTTAGACTTGCTTTGATGAGTCATAACGGATAAACCTTTTAATCTGATTAGGTTGCATTGAGTCATACAACCACTGTTGACTTAGCAATCCGATGCACGCCATTTATTAAATGTGGGATTTGTGGCTGCAAACTGGGTAATATCATCGGTCAAGTGGCCATGTTTTTCTTGCCCAACTATTTTCATCTTTATGACTTGATGCCATAGAGAATAATTATTCCCATCCAGTTTGATTCCTGCGGAGAACTTGGAGGTGTCACTATGCAAAGTGACGATTTGTGTGGTAGTGTTGAAGCCTCCTGACACCAAGGATTGATTGGTGTTTGCTGACCCATCATCTTTGGCCATGATAATGGCTTACAAGTGATGCAAAATATATATATATATATATATTGGGCTGAGGGGAAAAAAAGCAAAGAGAACGGCTGCTGCTTTTGTCTGGGAACTTAAAAGTATTATTGGGGCTGAGATGCTCAGAAAGGTGGAAAATGATTTGCAAAGGAGGAAAATAAGACAAAAACATGATTTGACTAGAGGGAAGGTAATGGGCTGGTATTGAGTTGTATATTTGTTGAATTATGAGAACAATTATCTAAATTGGTTTGGATTACGGTTGCTGCTGCGAAAGCGATTGTTAGGGTTAGGTCAAGAGACAATCATGATCGACTACTTTGATACCATCTCAGATTGGGTGAAATAATATTTCATTGATTATTCCAATGTACAACTATAGAAAGAATATATACATAGCCTAGGAAAATATTCTAGAAATGTAATTATGAGCCCATAATCTTGCAAAATCAAATAGTTGACTTAGACTAATTAGGAATGTACAACTCATTTGAAAGTCTCTACAAAATTGTTGCATTTAAAAACAAAGACATAATTGTTGTAAAATGAATGATATATGCGGGAATATTGAGGAGCACATAAAGTAAATGAGACACAATATTTAAAGAGATTTGGACATGCCTATGTCATCGAAGAGCAGCAGCAGTAACTTTTCCACTATGTAAAATAATATGGCTACCATTTTAGTGTTTACAATTGTAATAACCCGGTCCTAAATTAATAGTTAAATATTAATTTATTCAAACAAATGACAATTTTACCCTGAGAATATTTTAATGGGTTTAAAGTTGACTTTTTATTCGAGAAAGAATTTGGGAATTTCAGTTGTACTGAATTTGGGAATTTCAGTTGTACTGTTGCGTAGAGCACAACGAGAAGAGTCCGTAGACACATAGTGGGCTCAAATCAGAGTTGTAACGAAGAAGTTATGATCTACAGAAGCTCATGGCATAATCGTAAATATTTCGAAGTTCAATTTTTTAAAAACCTAAATTTTCTTCTCTCTTGCGATCACCATGACTAGCCAACTTCAGATAGAAATTTCTCCCAACTCCGGCCACCGTTTCAAGCAAGACCAGTCCCAAACGAACCACCTCAGCCTCGCCCCTCCTCAGCCTCGATCCGCTGCTGCTGTCGCCAGAAATAGCTACAAAACGAGCCGATTCCGACAGTTTTTCTGAAATTTTTCAGGAGCTCGTTCTCTCACTTCCGGCCACCATTTCTGTCAAGACAGGTATGCTTTCTCAACCTCTCGAGATGCTCTAGCTGCTGGTTGTGTTGGATAGGAGAAATTTTTGAGTTTTGGAGGGTAAATAAGAGATTGAAAATCTGCCAATTTTCGACCTCCGATTCTGGCCACTTCCGTTGACTTTTTTGGGGTAGGTTAACAAAATTTGCTCCACTCTATATGTGATCATGTAGGTATAAGTTTTGACTGGCGGTTTAGAGATTTTCCGATCACCGGAATCGCTTTGGACACCCACACGTTGCTGGCGCATGGACCACTTTTTGGCCGGTTCTTAAGTCCTAAAATAATCCTCATGTCATCTCGAGATGGTCGGATATGAATTTGGTTACCAGTCGACTGTCGATCTAATATCGCATATTAGGCGTTATTCAAGTGCGATATGTTCGGGCCGTTGGATCAACTCCAATTTAATATATGTTGATCTAGGCATTCCTAGGATCATGTAGGAATTCACAGATCGTGAATGAAGCTCCGGATGTTCCGATTCAATAATTTAAAGTTTAGTTTAACGATAATCGTCCGATCATACAATCACGAGTGAACCGACCGTCCGATTTGAACCAAACTTATAGGACATATTTAGTAAAGTGTGTTGAACCTATAAGAACTCTTGGATTGGTAATTGGACGTCGTGGGCCCCGCGTGCCCCGTTGACCAAGTTTGGGCAGTTTGATCCCTCAGATGACTATGAGTCTTCCGATGTAGTTTTACCCTTCAAGAAATACTAAAACGACCCTGGAAACGAGTCTTGACCGGTAGTCGATTTATTTTGATTATGTTGAGATTAAGAAATTATTTTATAGTTTTTTATGGAAATTCCTGGATGTTATATTGATAATTGAAATTATGGAATGGGCGAGCTTGGAATATCGGATTGGTGGGTTGTGAAAGTGAGCCTTGGGCTCGGTTATGATTATTAGTAAATCAGTGGACATTTGTTATTAAGAGTACGTGGTTCTTTTAGTATGAAATTTCTTGCTTAATGAGTTTAGATTGGGAAGTGATTCGATAAGGGATTTTCTTTAAAGGTTAATACTTTTCATTGATTAAATTACCATGCAATCTACTATGGATTTATATGCATTATTGGAGGTGACGGAATCTCTAGGGATAATAGTTATTTAATTATTTAATTATTTAGTTATCTATTACTATTAAGATTATTATTACTATAGTATCGAGATGGAATGATTTGTTAATTGGATTTCGACATGATTAATAAAATTAACTAAATATCTAAGTATATATATGTATATATATATATATATATATAT
>NC_024133.1:2600929-2619202 GCF_000346735.1 Prunus mume | reverse complement strand
TATATAGAAATGATGAATTATGGACTCTAGTTCTCAACAGTATGTGGTGTAAATTCATAGGTGGTTGAAAATTGATTTTTGTAAAGTTGAGAAAAGATTTGAAAAATGGATTTGTGGAATAAAGGAAAGTTTGTGATAAGTTTTGGATATGGTTTTCAAACCCACCACAAGAGTACCCCCATAGCCTTGAAACAGTTTGGTTATTTTTTATAATGCCCCACAAGTTTCGAGGACGCCTGAACCGTGTGGTGTGAGGATTGCGGCTCGGGTTGACTTGGTGTCTCCGAGGCTTGCGAGGAATGCAGCTAGGTTAACTTTGTGTTTCCGATGCTTGCGAGGATGGAACTAACAGGATACTTGGAATTGACTGAATATTATCGAAATTGACGGCATATTAAAGGAATTGATGGAATATAAATGGGGGTACACCTAGGTGGAGGGTAAATGAGATGTTTAAACTAAAATTTGTGATTTTATCTTGATATTTATTGATAAAAGCTTTACTACATATTTTCCATTGTGTGAGACAAAGATTGAGGATTTCTAAGTTTTCAAGAGGTTAAACAATTCATAACTATTTTCTCAAGTAATGAATTTGTTGTTACATGAGAAAGATGAAGCAGGTTTTTATTTATTTAAATTGTTGATAATGACATTTAGGTTTCACAAGGTCAGTGCTATTTTAATAATTTTCTCGGTTGCTACTTATCTGTAATAAGTAATTAAATATATATTTGTATGGTAAATTACTCAAATGGTCCTCAAATTTGTTCCTGATTTACATTTTGATCCCTAAACTAAATTATTTGTTCAAATGGTCCACCAACTCTTTATTAATCGGAGCTTTGGTCCTACCGTTACATTTTCTATTAAATTAGTCATGTGAGTAGCACATGCCACATTTATGGGGGTAAATAAAACTTTTGATCTATGTGATAACCCCTTTATCACCATTGTATCACCTATGTATCATCAATTTATCACCTATGTATCACCACTTTATCACCTATTTGGGGAACATAGGACGGTTATGGATAGTTTTACCCTTACATTTGAGGCAACATTAACATAATGTGACGGCAGGATCAATTGAGCAATTAATATAGAGTTGATGGACCATTTGAACGAATAATTTAATTGAGGGACCAAAATGTAAATCATGTATAAGTTTGAGGACTATTTGAGTAATTTACCTTATATTTGTATATGCTTGTATGGGATGAGTGGAAGATTGTGCTAAAATCAACAACCCATGCTTGAGTTTCAATACTTTGATTTGCAAATTTCATTGAGAAATAACAATTGATGAAGTTATAAAAGTGCAAATGTGAAAAGAGGAAGAACTATGTGTGGCTTGATCCCTCAGTAAGGATACGTAGGCAACCTAGAGTACTAGGTGCAGCCGCAAGTTTAAGTGATTGAAAATTTATTCAGCTAATTTATTTTGAAATTTTGTTAATGTACTCTTGATGTTCTAAAAGTCGAGATTAGTTTAGATGACAGAACGATTTATTCGGGTTAAAGAGGCTTGAGGCCGAAATAATGTTATGTTAGGTTGCATGAATCATATTATTGTGCATGTTGAACGTTTAGGATTATAAAAATCATGTTTTATACAAGTAAAATTATTGAGAAACGAGCGACTTACATGGGAGACTCTGCTGAATTTTCTGCAGAAGTCAAACTTGAAGAAAAGCATTTTGGAAACTTAAAAGGGAATTTTGGTCAAAAGTGCCCCGCACCTGCCAGGTATCAGACATGCACAGAGTTCGGCTCAAATTCCAAAGTGGAATTTGGGTCGGGTACTGTCAATAATATCTCTAACTCATTGATATTTCCCTCTTGGAGAATTTCTCTACGCTCGTTTCTCTCCTCTCACTCTTTTTTCTGTCTTCCTTCCTCTCTGCCTGGGTTCTCATTTTGTTTCTCTGATGATGTGTCTCATTACAATTATTTCTTGGCTTCCTGTGAATGTGCGATTATTTCTTCCAATATGTGGACTCCACTTTTACAACACCTTCATCATTACTTTACCCACTCGGACAACAAGTCTTCAAATGAATAGTTAGTGGGCTCCACCACATTAAAAAAAAAAAATCAATTCTTCTATTTTTCTTTTAACAATTGTACACTATAACAGGACGTGTTTCCTACTTAAACAAAACTACATGATTAAAACTCAAAAAGAAAGAAAGAAAGAGAAAAATCAAACTATTTGGCCATTTCTCTTTCTATTTCCAACATTCACATGAAACAAAAGGAAATGAATCATAGTTCCTACGTGTCAGCTCTCCAACTTCCCAGTTTCCACTAGAAAACGACAAATGAGCTACAGATTCCTCCTCTGTTTTTTCATATTTAATTTAATTTTTGTTGAAGTTTAATTTCATATGATCACGGGAAGGACTTAAGATGGTTTTCAGAAGTCATATTTGACTTGATTAAATAAAATAAGTTTAATCACATTCGCATGAAACAAAATGAAATGACGAATGAGCCACAGATTGCTCCTAGAAAACGACGAACGAGCTACAGATTTCTCCTCTGTTTTTTCATATTTAATTTAATTTAAATTTTTTTTTTGTTGTAGTTTAATTTCGTATGATGTTGGATTCACGGGAAGGACTTAAGATGATTTTCAGAAGTAAATTTTATTTGATGAAATAAAATAAGTTTAATCACAGTAAAATAATAATAACAAAATAATTAATAAGAGAAATATATTATATAGGGCCGAAACACGAATGGGAGAAGTGGTAGCATTGAGTGGCAGATGTGGTGGGGGATCGTCGAAACTCACGCTAGGGTATCTTCGTCGTCTTCCTTTCTCTGGTACCAACAGCAACAGTGTAGTCCATGCAAGCCTGTTTTCAGGGGTGAGGTTGAGGAAGAAGCCTGGTCCTCAATTTGAATCGATCAGGTTTGTACTTATTCTTGCCTTATTTGTTTTGTTTTTGGGTGTGTTTTTAAGCAACAAATTGTGATAATGGTGCCCCTCTGCCTTGTTGGGATAAGAATTCTAAAAAAGGTGCACTAATTTTGAATCAAGTTTATGATTTTACAACAGCTCTTTGAAGTTATTGCCTGTTCTGTTTTGTTTTGTGATGTATTCCTTACTAATGTTATATTCTTCACATCCAATTCTTATTTTGATTTCTATCCACAATACTTCCCATGTTCATTCTAGTAACCAAACACTGCTATGATGTGTATGTAGCAAGTCTTTTCTTTTTTGGTTAAATGTTTCTTCCTGTTTGGTAGTAATATATTTGTATATCCAAGGTTTGCAAATATGAACAATTGGATGTGGAAATGCACCATTCATTTGGTCGTTGCTAATTTAGAATATTCACTTTTTGATAGTAATTTAATCCTTGCTCATACGTATAAGCATTCAAGAGATGTGATGATATTTTATATATAGATAATAAAAATTCCGCCAATTTTCTGTTGGTACGCTAAGCATGAATATGTAGTTTGACCTAATATTCAGTTCTAGATTTTGTAACTTCACCATTCCAACTGAAAGTAAATAGTAAATATCAGGCATGGGCGTTAGGGGCCAGGTAGCATCTCTCTTCTACCAAATAGGGAAGTCTTATGTTGACGCAGAAAAATAGTTTGGCACTTTCCCGCGCAACTTAGTAATGTTTATTCCTTCGGTATGCTATGGGTCTAGGTAGGGCGTTTAATCTGTAAGATAACAAACGCTCGGTAAGACCTAGGGCACCGGTGCGGTACCGGCCGAAGGCTCTCCGATGTTTAAGTAAGTACGGATTTAGTAAGATTGAACTATAGATCAATAGGTAGTATGCCGTAAGTTCTGATTGATTACCTCCAAGCTGGGATAGTTGTCCTCTTTTATAGGCCTTAGGAGATGTGCAATTTGTTTAGAGTTTCGATGTGGACTCTGGACATCAATTGTAGGATTGCCACGTGTCCCTGGGGGTGAGGTTGCCTTAATCGTGCAATCGGTAGGTGCGGTACTGAAGCTAGATGCCGAAGGCTCCATAGTTCTAGTTTGTTCCACGTGTCCGATGCTCATTGGAGATTTGTTTTGGTATAAACAGGAGTCCCCCAAGTTTTCTTGCGAGAGTTCTCGGAAGGGGACTTGAAGTTGTCTTCGAGAGGAGACGTAGTCCTACCGTTCGGTAACCCAATTGGTGGAGGGGCTCAACTTTGGCCCTTCCATTCTTATTCATTCAGAGGCTGACGTCGGGGAAGTCAGAAGGTTGCGTTGAGTGGACGTGTGAAAAGATGTCTGGGAGCTTCGTCTTCCGTGCCTCGTGTGCCGTCAGTCCCCCATAGGATGAGCGACACGTGGCGAGAGTAATCATGGTGCGCGGCGCATTAATGCGCCGTTTGATTTTTCGAGGTATACCGTTGCGACCCCTCTCCCTATAAATAGGGATGACCCTGGAGGCGAAATCACTTTGCATTTTGTGAGAAGCGAGAGCTCTGTTTGAGGTGATATCCGACGAGAGCTTCCGGCATTCAAGGCGATTTCCGACAAGGGCTAACGGTAACCAGGCGATTTCCAGCGTTTCGAACGGCAAGAAAAGCGATTTCCGTTAAGATGATCTGAAGTGCAGTTCGTGTTTCTCTTCCAGTGTTTGATTCAAGGTACCGTTCGGCACCCTTAATTTACTCTCACCCTTAACAATTGTTACGTCCTTCCTTGGTTTGAACTAGACTGACCATAGGGTTCCATTTGATAGTCTAATTGCCATAGGTAATGATGTTGGGATCGGTACGATAGTATCCGGCATGGGCCTTAGTTTCCTTTTCCCCTGTTTTGTAGATGTCTGATAGCGAGTCATTTTCCGAGCGTGAGCCAAACGCGTTCGGGGATGAGTCATCGGAAGGTCTCTTTGACTTCGACAGTGAAGCGGCAGTCCCTGATGCCGGGGATGGAAGTAATACCGACGTTGAGATCCTCAGCGAAGGGCCTAGCTCCGTTCTTACACACGGCATCGGGAAGGGGCTAATGACTGCACCAGTACCATTGGCTATTGTCTATAGCGATGCCCACCACGTTAGTCAAGCCCTGCCTGGGGAGGCGAGCGCTAGTCGCCAGTCAGAGGCCTCCACTTCCGGCCGTGGAGAGTCAACTGTCGAACCATCTCCTTGGCCGAGGGTTACTGTAGTCTGTCCCATCAATCCTAGGGTTCCGATGGGGGTTCCGAAGGAGCTCATTTTTGGTGTAGATTATTTGGAGCCCAACAGGATTTTCGAGAGAGAGATTGTGAAATTACGTGCCGAGTACTTCATACCAGATTCGATAGGGATGAGGATCCCAGCGCCTACCGAATCTCTAAGCAAGTCGAAGGACGGTGAAGTCGTCTTTTTCACGGACGTACTTCTGCAAGGAGTGAGGCTTCCTCTGCAGCCCGCTGTTCAGAGAATCCTGGCGCAGATAGGCTATGCTCTCGGCCAGTTCAACCCCAACTTCTGGGTCGCGCTAATGGGTGTGGTCACAACCTTCGGCATGGCTGGCGAGGGAGAGCCTTCGTACGAACAGTTCTCTCATCTGTACAGCATTACAAAGTCGAAGTCTGCCGACCACGGGGGTTGGGTTCAGGCTAACTGCCTAAAGGTTACCGAGCGCGGCCATTTTGTCAGTGCCGTGCCAACCTCCCAGAAGACGTGGAGGAAACGGTGGATGCTTCTGTCCGGTGATTGGGAGTCGCCCTCGGGACATCCCATCCGTTTCCACATTCCCACTACCTTCCAAATTGCCCGTAGGCCATCGTACCGTTCGGTAGGCCTCCTAGAGTGTATCGTCCCTCAGGAATTTTAATTCCCTTTCCTTTTTGTGCAGGCAAATTGAAGCAACCGAGCGCTACATAAGCGGAGATCCGGTAGATCGAGAGGGTGAGGCTGAAGGTCCATACCGTGGAGAAAGTTTACCCGAAGTTCCTCTTCACCCCCAATCTCATCAAAGCTCAACTTGTCAACCCTGCCGAGAGTAAGTGTACTTACCCATTTTGACACAGTTTATAGCTATAATGAGAAATCTGACCTATCTTTGCTTCGTAGTGACCGAAGAGAGGAAAGCTGCCGAAGCGAAGAGGATGAACAAGTCCTCCAAGCGGCGCCTGATGCTCGGCGTGCAGGGGAAGAAAAAAAAGGGGCGGCAGCCAGAAACGGTGCCAGCATCTTCGGGAGGAGTCGAACCCGAGGACCTAACCCTGAACGAGCGCCGTCGTCAGTTAAACGCTGAATCAGCGCATACCGAAGCAACGACGGTTGGTCCGTCTCCCGTCAGAGGTGCGCCTACCGAGGGTACCTCCTCCAAAGCTGCCGATAAAAGGCCATTCACAGTTGATCTGGAGGCTGATCTCGCTCCAAAGAGCGGGTGACAGGCCGAGCTTGCTCGGGCCATCTTCGCTGCTGAGGACGACGAGGTGCCTGCCGAAGCTGTCACTCTGGCCTGTCCTTCGAAAATGGTACAGTTTGTGAACCACATGATCCTCGGTTCGCAAATGGAGCTGTCCGAGATCGAGGACCTGCCGAAGAAGCTCCTTCAGGAGGAGGCTGGCCGCGCCTTCCGTCTTTAAAGTAGTATTTCAAATGCTCTACGTTCCAAGGATGACCGAGGGTCTTTCCGTTGGAGTCCCTGAGTCGATAAGTCCTCGATCGCTGGATGCCGATGATCTCGTAAGGTCCTTCCCAGGAAGGTCCGAGGGTTCCTTCCCTGGGATCTTTAGTTGCCAGAGAGACTTTTCGCATAACACAATCTCTGACTCGGAAAGAGCAGGGTCTGACCCTGGAGTCATAGTACCGAGAGACGTGCTGCTTGTAAGCTTCGTTCTGAAGGTTGGCTTGTGCTTGGCGTTCTTCGATCAGGTCGAGGTTCAAGGTGAGTCCCTCTTCATTCGCCTTTGGGGCGAAAGCTTCTATTCTGTAGGAGGGCTCTCCGATTTCCACTGGGACTACTGCTTTCGAGCCAAAAGCCATGGAGAATGGTGTTTCCCTGGTCACCGTTCGGTAGGATGTTCGGATGGCCCATAACGCCTCTGGAAGCTTCTCTGGCCAGGCTCCTTCGGCTTTGTCAAGCTGTCGTTTCAATAGCTTCTTGACAATTTTTTCATCACTTTGACCTGACAGTTCGATTGGGGGTGAGCTGGCGAAGCGAAGAACAGATTGATCTTGAGGCGAGAGCAGAACTGCCTAAAGGCTTCCGAATTGAATTGCCTGCCGTTATCGGTGATAATTGCGTAGGGGATTCCAAATCGGCAGCAAATGTTCGTCCAAATGAAATCCTCCATTTTGGCTGCCGTTATTGTGGCCAAGGGTTCGGCGTCTACCCACTTGGTGAAGTAATCTAGGCGACCACAGCATATTTGACCTGGCCCTTACCTTGCGGCATCGGGCCAATCAAATCCAGTCCCCACTGGGAGAAAGGCCACGGGCTTACGATTGGTGAGAGAGGCTTGGCAGGGATGTGAGGGATACTACCGAACCGTTGGCATTTGCCACACTTCTTAACTAAGACGTTCGCATCTTGGTGTAGGGTCGGCCAGAAATACCCATGCCGAAAGACTTTGTGCGCTAGCGATCTGGACCCTGAGTGGTCACCGCAGACCCTACTGTGAACTTCCCGAAGGACGTAGTCCCCCTGCTCCTTAGTGAGGCATTTCAGACACGGCGTGGTGTAGCCTCGCTTGTACAGAACATTGTCGATGACTGTGTATCTTGCCGATCGGTAACGGAGCCTCCGAGCTTGGGACTTATCGGTGGGCAGGGTTCCGATCGTCAGGAATGCGTAAGTTGGAGACCTTCATGTGTCCTCGTACCGTACAGTACACAACTCTGCCGTTTTCGTGCTTGGCTGGGATAATATCTCCACCGGTACCTTCCTTCCGATCTTATCATTTATTGCCGAAGCTAAACGCGAGGGCGTGGCTGTTTTCTAACCTGGGGATCTGCCAAATCTCGTAAGCCTGGAACTTTTGTAGGAGTTGGTGGGCTGCCGATAGGTAGGCGGACATGGAGGCATCCTTCGCTGCGAAGTTTGCCGTTATTTGATTCACTATGAGCTGGGAGTCACTATGAATGCTGATTTGTTTAGCGCTCATGCTCCTGGCTAGCCGAAGGCCGGCCAAGAGAGCCTCATACTCTGCTTCGTTGTTAGAGGTTCTGAAGTTGAATCGGAGGGCATATTCAACTTTGCTTCCATCTGGAGTAGTCAACTCCAAGCCAGCTCCGCAGCCTTGCTGATTTGCCGAGCCGTCAACATGCAGGATCCATAGTGGGACAGAAAGATCAAAGCATTCGGCATCCGGTTTCCCCAGTTTTGTAATAACAACGTTCGAAGAACATGCTTCCGACGGTGCAGGTGTGAGCTTAGAGATGAAGTCGGCGATGGCCTAACCCTTCTCTGCAGGCCTTGGCTTGAACTGTATGTCAAATTCTCCCAACTCGATCGCCCATTTGACCAATCTGCTGAATGTTTCTGGCTTTTGAAGTACCTGTCGAAGGGGCTGATTGGTCAGTACCGTGATTTCGTGCTTTTGGAAGTATGGGCGGAGCCTTCGTGCCGACACGACAAGGGCTAGTGCCAGCTGTTCCAAGGGGAGTATCGAAGTTGCGCGCTCTAAAGGGCCCTGCTGACATAAAAGATTGGTAGCTCTGCCTTCTCTGGCTTCCGTATCAATACCGAGCTGACGACAGTACTTGATACCGAAAGGTAGAGGAGGAGAATTTCTCTAGAAAGCGGTTTTGACAACAGTGGTGCCTTGCTCATGTAGTTCTTCAAGTCTTGAAATGCTTGGGCGTATTCGGGAGTCCACGCGATATGGTGTTTGCCCCATTTCAAGGCTTTGAAGAACGGTACACATTTATCGGTAGCCTTGAAGATGAAGCGCGTCAAGGCAGCGACGCGTCCGGTAAGGCTTTGGATGTCCTTCTGTGTCTTTGGCGTCTCCATGTTGATTATGGCTTTGATTTTCTCGGGATTGGCCTCGATTCTTCTCTGGCTGATCATGAATCTGAGGAACTTCCCAAAAGATACATCGAAGGCGTACTTCGTTAGGTTCAACCTCATTCGATATTGCTTGAGTATACCAAACATGAGGGCCAGGTTTTCCAGGTGCCTCCTTGCCGTTCGGCTTTTCACCAACATATCGTCGACATACACCTCCATAATGCCGCCAATATGTTCAGCAAAAATCCGATTGACGAGCCGTTGGTACGTTGCCCCTGCATTCTTCAGGCCGAAAGGCATGACATTGTAACAATACAACCCGCGGTCGGTGATAAATGCTGTATGCTCGCTATCGGCAGGGTCCATGAAAATCTAGTTGTACCCTGAATAGGTGTCCATGAAGCTGAGCAGCTCGTGTCCAGCGGTTGCATCAACGAGCTAGTCGATCCTTGGTAATGGGAAGCTGTCCTTCGGACAGGCCTTGTTCAGGTCGATATAGTCCTGACACATTCGTCATCCCCCCTTGGCCTTCCGAACCATGACAAAGTTGGCGAGCAAGACAGGATACGTAGCTTCCCGGATAAAGCCGATGGCTTTTAGCTTGTCCACCTCGGTACGCATGGCCTCATACCGTTCGGCATCATACGAACGGCGCTTCTGTCTGACCGATTTATGGGCGGGGGAGATGCTGAGCTTGTGGCTGATGACGTCAGGTGATATGCCAGGCATGTCATCGTAAGACCATGCGAAGACCTCCGCCTGTTGTCGTAAGAAGTTAACGAATTGCGCTCATAGGTCTGGATCTAAGGTGGTGCCGATCTTTACCCACCGATCGGGAAATTCCCCATCCAGGATTACCGTTTCGAGTTCCTCGGCAGGCTGCGCTACTGGCATTGGCGTTTCCTCCCCTGGGTCGTCTATAGGCCCGCTACCGTTCAGTAGTCCCTGCACAGACATGGCTTCCATTGGCGGCTTGCAAGCTATAGATTTAAGGGCAGTTGCATAGCACGTACCGTTCCAGGTAGGGAACTTCATCAGCAACATGTGGGGGGATAAGTGGGCTTTGACCCTGGTGAGTGCCGTTCGTCCTACATTGACGTTGTATGCCGTCGGGCAGTCGACGATGAGGAACTGGTCGTAGGTTATCGTTTTTCTGGGGGCAACGCCGAAGGCGATAGGCAGACTGATACTGGAGATTGGCTGGACCAGATCCCCAGAAAAACTAAGTAGAGGTGTTATCTGCCGATTGATCATGCTGTGGGCGATTCCCAGACCTTTGAATGCGTCGGCAAAAATCACATTTACCGAACTCCCAGTGTTGATCAGTACCCGACCTACATTGTAGTCGGCGATCTCGGCCCGAATGATCATCGGGTCATCGTGGGGGTAAATGATCCCTTCTTCCTCTTCTTCGCAAAATGTGATGGGTTCCCAACCAACCTTCGGAACTTTACGGTACTGATTGTCTTCTATTCCGAAGACTTGAGGGTAGTGAATGGCACGCACATACTGCTTTATTGATCGGTCAGAGGGTCCCGCCAGAGTGGGGCCTCCGCTGATGGTACTGATCCTGTTGATATGCCGATTTGCGTTTGGGGCCGGTGCCTGCTGTGGTTGGGCAATATATTGATCCAGCTTTCCCTCCCAAATCAGCCGTTCAACGATCTTCCTCAGGCTAATGCAGTCTTCGGTGTTGCGGCTGTTCTATTGATGATATCGACAGAATTTGCCAGTATCCCGATTGTCCTGCCAGTTGGGCTTTCGGTTGCTGGGTTTCGGGATTTTTTCGTGCTTGTTCATCAGTACGGCCTCATACGTGGTATTCAACATGGTGAATACTTCCTGATCACGGTCGTGATTCGATAGTGGTGCTCGGTGGTCGTTACGACCGTACTTCCCGCGCCCCTTCTTTGAGCCACCTTGTCGATTGTCACGGTCGTCCTTTCGCTTGTGGCTTCCCGAGGAGTTGTCAGTCCGCCCAGGATAGCTCTTCGGCACCGATTCCTCCTGCCGCGCCGAAGGCCCGGGCTTGGAGTTGAAGTATTCAGCTTTGGCGTGGACTGCCGCCTACTTCATCAGTTCGTCGTACGTGCGCCAGTTGCTACTGTGCACAAGATACTGGAAGTGAGAGGGCCAAAGGCCACTCTTGAAGGCACCGTAGGCTGCCCTATCATCCGTTTCCGGACACCTTGAGTATTCATGACTGAAGCGCGCAGCGTACTCCCGTAAGGGTTCGTCTTCCCTTTGCCGTACCGTGTACAGATCGTTGGCAGAGTACAGATAGTCCGTCTGAATCATGAAGTGATTGAGAAAAATCTGCTTCAGTTCGTCAAACGAATTTACCGTTCCTAGTACAAGGCGGTAAAACCAGTTCAGAGCAGCTTCGGTAAGGGAGGATGGAAACAAAAGGCACTGCCGCTCATCGCTGAGGCCCTTGCACCCGACTGCCGATTGGAAGGAGTGAAGGTGCGTCAAAGGGTCCTCCACACCGGTATAAAAGGGTATGCGCAACGGCTGCACCTCCCTGTCCGGTCTGGACTTCTTGATGCGCTCGGTAAATGGTCCTGGCCGAAGTTTTCCCCAGTCAGGTTTAATTCTCTGGAAGAGTAGACGGATAGCAGGGTCTCGGCTGGGGACCTCCTCGGAACTATAGTCTTCGGAAGTTCTCCTCGCGCTTGGTGGCCTTGCCTTCGAATACTCCGTGGGAGTTTCCGAACGGTAGTGTGATTCGGTGCCTTTGGGGGGAGCATACTCATCGTCAGATTCTACCTCCGATTCCAAGCCTCGGACCTTTCTGAGGGGTGATTTGTCTCCAAGGACCCCCCACAGGCGAGCATTGATCCTGACCAGGGATCTCTATCGTTCGGCATCCTTGTCGTTTATCCGATGGCGGCAATCGGTGTAGACCTTCTTCGGTACGTGAGGCTGGTCCCGTGGTGTCGGGACTACCAACTGTTTGGAAGGCGCAGGCGTTGCCTTTGCCCCTTTCTTTCCCTTCTTCTGCCGACCGGGGGTCTGCAGGCTCCGGGAAGGTTCTGAAGACTGAATGTTCTGCGTTTTCCTGATGAAGTAGCCGCTGAGTTTCGTCTACTTGGGACAAGAGGAGGTTGTTATGTTCTTGGAGCTTGGCCATTTCCTTCCGAAGGGAAATCATTTGAGCCAGAAGCTCCGCCTCGACCGTAGTCTGAAGCACCGGAGTATTACCGAAGGGAGTGCTAGGGTGCAGCGCGGGGCTTGCTCCGCTTGGCATACCGTACGGTAGTCCATCCTCCGGTAAGAATGTTTGTCCTGAAGTGGTTCCCATGTGTTTTTTAGGAATTGTAGGTTGATTTTTATCGTTTCCCACAGACGGCGCCAACCTGTTGACGCAGAAAAATGGTTCGGCACTTTCCCGCGCAACTTAGTAATGTTTATTCCTTCGGTATGCTATGGGTCTCGGTAGGGCATTTAATCTGTAAGATAACAAACGCTCGGTAAGACCTAGGGCACCAGTGCAGTACCGGCCGAAGGCTCTCCGATGTTTAAGTAAGTACGGATTTAGTAAGATTGAACTACAGATCAATGGGCAGTATGCCGTAAGTTCTGATTGATTACCTCCAAGCTGGGATAGTTGTCCTCTTTTATAGGCCTTGGGAGGTGTGCAATTTGTTTAGAGTTTCGATGTGGGACTCTGGATATCAATTGTAGGACTGCCACGTGTTCCTGGGGGTGAGGTTGCCCTAATCGTGCGATCGGTAGGCGCGGTACTGAAGCTAGGTGCCGAAGGCTCCATAGTTCTAGTTTGTTCCACGTGTCCGATGCTCATTGGAGATTTGTTTTGGTATAAACATCTTAGTTTCGAACTTATGAAAGGAAAAGGAAAGAAAAGGGAGAAAGTCCAGGTCCAACACTTTCTAATTGCTAGTTTTAGTGCTTTCTGTTTTCTGAGGGTGTATGGAACTTGGTAGAGGAGTACTTCAAGTTGTCTAGTCCATTACTGATGTTTGGTCTGTAAAACTATATTTATACTCTTTGTTTTTGTTTTTTTTTCAAGTTCTATATTGAGATTTCCTTCTGTTTGCATGGAGAAAAAACCTCACTAATGATGTGATAATTGAGTTGTAATAGCTCATATGATACAAACACACTGTAAATTTTCCCCGTTTATATTTTTCAGACGACTCTATAATCTTCTTTCACATTTTTAATAGTGATCCGGAGTGAAATGTTAGATTCAAAATGCATATTCCCATACGATATTAGTTTTTTTGCTAGAAGAGGTCTAATAAGAAGTTCATTACTGCGAAATTTACTATGGTTATTTTGGCATGCAGAAGGAAGAGATTTGCCAAAAGGTTGGTTACTGAAAGTTTGATCTCTAAAATGGCTGATAATGAAGGAAAGGCAGTCGCTACTGATGTCACCTCAGGATCAATGATTTTTTAGCCTATCATTGAGGATGGAGTATTCCGATTTGATTGTTCTGCAAATGATAGAAATGCAGCATATCCTAGTATCTCTTTTATTAATAGCAAGGATAGGGACACACCAATTATGAGTCACAAGATACCTTCATATATCCCAAATTTCCAATGTCTATTGGGGCAGCAGATTGTTAAACTCGAGGTCAGCAATAGATTTTCAAACAGAAATGTCTTCTCCTTTCTCAACATGGCCGCCCCGATTTTTGCATTATTTATGTTCGCCACCCATAACATGGGTACATGGTAGTTTTGTGTTCAATAATTCACGATTAGTTAATCAGACCGATGCCTTGATTACTTACGCGTGGCATCCAACTACCAGCTGTCATCAATATAAATTTATGATTTTTACATTATTTAGCACATACCGACGTTGTTACATAAGAAAATAGCAAAACAATAAATATAAAGATATCACGGGGTTCATATTAGGACTAATAATACAACACAAGGTCATTATTATGGCATCAAAATAATCAAGAGGAAGTCGTCTTGAGGTGTCTCGCCAAGAGGCATTCAAAAATAGAAATATCTGAAAATAAGGAGATGCTAAAGATACAAAAACGAACACTTGGGGCACCCAGCTTATAATCTCTTCCCAGAGGAAGATGACTCACTTAATAATCTGCAAGATAAAAACAAATGAGACGCGAGCAAACAGCCTACTTATATACTAACTCAGTTATATCTGTCATGTCAGATCACATGCCAGCCTATTCAAAGTCAGTTTTCAACATCGTAGTAAAGCCACTCACCTTTTGGTCCAGACCCCAAGTAAGTTTTCAACATCAACACCTAAGAAAGTACACAAAATGTAATTACCTTAGAATTCTTCTACAATTGAAACACACTAAATGGTAAACAACAATACAACACGTAAAAATATTAAAAATAAAAACTCATTACCAATTTTGTGCTGAAAGGGAGGCTAATAATAAAACATAAAATAAAATAAAGTGATGCGAACTCACATTGAAATGCAGACAGAGGTCATATATTTGTTCTCTTTCTGGGTCCAACTTCATCACCTACATCATCATCATCATCTAATTCATTTTCGTCAATATGTTTGCCATCATCATCACCATCCTTTGACATACTGATAGGAGCCAGGTGGGCCCCAATGCTTTTGATGTGCAACCCTTTGCCGATAACAGTAACTTGAAAAATAGGTGTCTTTAATTGTTCACAAGAAATTGGAATACATTCCAGCCACACATTACCTTCCCTTGTCTCTCTTCCAAACAGATACTTCTGATCTAGATAATCATCCAATTTAAATAAAAGAGAACAAGGGCTAACAAATGATTCCGTAATTTCCCAAACAGCAAACAAAACCAATTTTGTGTTCTCCAATACGGAAGTCCAAGGAATTTCAATATGAAGTTTGTAATTACGAAAACTCCTGCCATCAACATCAACGTAATCAAATTTACTCTCGTCATAGTCATCAAAGTCATCACCAAAAGTGAACCATTCTGGAACTTCACTGCCACTGTCAAGTAGTGTAACGATAACCCTCTCACTCCTCTTCATCTGTAACACAACACAACACATGCATATATATTCTTATTAATTAGTCCAGCTTGCAGCGTACATAGTATAGTATTAACAATATATGTAATGTATGCATATTAATTATATAGATAAAAGATACATATGTCACCTGATTCAGTAAAAATTTTGCCATCTTTGAAAGATCCAACCCTAGGTTATCGCATAGCCTATGGCAATTAGACAAGTCCATGTTGCATGTCTTCGTCTTCCAATATCTTTGACAATGTTGAAAATCTTTCTAGTGATATGCAATCAGTCATATTGATCATTGCTACAGACGCTAGAAGTTGTACTAGAATTTCTGCAAGCCTCTTGCAACCCCTCAAATTAAGCTCCCGCAAGTTGACACATTTGCTAATGCACACAGGAAGACTGACAAAATTGCTTTCGGATAGATTAGTTTTCACTAAGTTGGACCAGCAACAAAAATTCTACAAGGAATCAATATTTGATACATTGCACTCTTGAAAATACACCTCCCCATGCCTCATGAAGTCGCCATCGCATGGATTGTTTGCGTTAGTTCGAACCTCCAAAGGAAGTGATTCTGCACTCGATAAACCTTCAGAGATCAAGTTATTTGGAAGTGTGACAAGTTTTGGGCATCGACTGAGATCAATAAGACCCAGATTTTGCAACCCATAAATACTTTGTGGCATATTTGCAAGGTTTTCACATCCTCGTAAATATAATTTTTTAAGCACAGTGAGATTTCCAATTGATGAAGGCAGCTCTTCTATAGCACTTCCATCTAACCGTAAAAGTTCCAGGGCAGTGAGATTTCCAACGGATGAAGGCAATTTTTTTAGAGTGCTGCTATTTCCACCCACCTGTCCTATTTTCCCACTCATCTTATCTTTAAACCTTTAAAGACAAATTTAACCTTACTGTAAAATGACTTAAAATGACTTAAGGAAAAAGAAAGACGAAAAAAAAAAAAAAAACGCAGACTTATGTTCTCACGTAACCTTATCGTTTGGCACAAAGAAAAAAAAACACAAGAAAGCTATGACTCCTTGCTCATGATTCCTCGTATGACTTTTCAGTTCTCAACTCAATTCTCAAATAATTTTCTTCTTTTTTCTATTTATTCAATCAAATTGTTTATGAAGAAGAAAACAACAAGAGAATGGATGTTGAAGAGAACGATTTCGGCGAAGAGGTAAGGAAATCCTATTTGAACAGAATTTCTAAGATCTTTATGATTGCTTAAAGCCTTGGGAGATGAGTATTTCTTGGACTCTAATTTTTTTTCCTTAAACAAATTAAAAATGTGAAAACCCAGGGATGAACAAGTTTCTATCAGCAGACCAGAAAGTTGGGAAGATGGGTAAAGAGGTTGCTGGGTATGTTCATAAATTGGGGAGCGTGAGCCAGGTTTTGGTTTTAAGGGTTGGTCATCTTTTGCCTGCTGACCAGCCATTGTCATCAAATTTCGTGATGTGAAGTTGCTTAAGAAAAAAATGCAGTTTTAGTTTGTATAGTAAATTACAGCAAAAAAGCAGTTTTAGTTTGTAAAGTAAACATGAGAGACAGAGAGAGATGGAGCGTGTAAGATGGAAAATAAGATACAGTAAAAGTGAGAGAGAGATGTGTGGGCGTTAGAGAGAGAGAAGACATGAACAGAGAGAATAAAGGAGAGGGGAAATGAGGTAATAATTAAAATGGTATTTTAGGAATATGGGTGGGTGAAAAAATAGGATTGTGTTTTTTAAAATTTATATTGTGGGTGGGAAAATAGGACAGGTGGGTGAAATCCTTATTGCATTACTAATCTTATTTATAAATCATTGACTTTTTACATTGTCATGCATGCTCTGCGGTATAAATTTTTTATTGGTTAATCAGATTCTTTTCAGTAAATAAATAAACTAGTTCTACAATTAATATGCTACAAAAATTCTACGAGCCAATTAATATAAAACTGAAACTTGTTGCTTGAGATGATCTTAGTTAATGTGATGCATGTTTGCATTATGCGCATCTACAAGGTCAGTTTCTCAATTCCTTTTCTCGTAGCCAAGGAGATTTGTCAATTCAAACAAAGTTTGTCAATTATGATCTTAGTTAAAACCATTTTTCGTCGTGGCTAGAGAAATTATACAGTGATACGGTACTACCACGTGGCAGTTGTGGGAACCGAATTAAATCATACCCTAGGTCAAATAATTCCTTCCATTTGGGGATTATTTGACTTAATTGGGAATTACTCAACCTAATTGGAAGTTACTCAATTTAATTGGGAGTTACCCAATTAAATTGAGAATTACCTAATTAAGTTGGGAATTGATTTGATTCCTACCCCAATTCCCAATTAAATAAGGAGTTACCTAATTAAATTAGGATTTGATCTGATACCTACCACGATTAGGGATTTGATTTACCCTAATAAATCAAATCCCTAATTAATTAAATCAATTCCAAATATGGGAGGAATAATTCCTTTCCATTTATGGAATTATTCCTCTGAAACCCTAATCTCCGAGACCATTATAAATACTTGGCTACGCACAAAGGTCAGGGTACGTCTAAATTCCTACTGAAACTCTGCAGAAATTATTTCTCACAAACCCTAGCCACCACTTTCTTTCTCTCTCTGACACAAGGCTCCAGCCACCACACACGGCTCCGCCCACCCGGTTTTCCTTGAGATACCCTACCTAACTTAGGCATCGGAGGGCCTTTGGCCAACACCCCCCGGGTGTGGTCCTTTTACCCCGATCTCTTTTGCAGGGAGAAAGAGAAGTGGAGAAGACGAAGGAATCATTGGCGAATATTCTAGTGGGACGAAATTTGCTCCCACAAATTGGTGCATCCATCTTTCACACATTTTTTCAAACAATCATGGTTGATACAAGACGTTCGAAGAGTAACTGCATGGAATCATGGTTTTGTGGTGGAAACCTCAATGCAACTGCATGGAATCATGGTTTTGTGGTGGAAACCTCAATGCAACTGCATGGAATCATGGCTGTCAACGCCTTGCAGCCGTCTTCTAGTGCTTTGCAGCTGCCTTCAACTGCTGGAATTGCAGAACAGCCGCCACATGACCCTGGGACCTCCACAGCCTTACAGTCGCCAGCTCCGATTACTGGAGCTGCTCTGCCTCGCTGTCCTGCCATCGGAGCACAGCAACAGCCATACCACTTAACTACCGAACTTGCTGCACAGCCCCATGGCTACTCTGACGTCGTCCCAGTCTTGGAGCAGATCCATTCTCTCCCTCCTCTGCGATCACACTTGACATATGCACCTGTGTACGCGTCTAATAGAGCCCTAGCCCACATGCCGTTGGGCCCGATGCACACCACTCTACTTGACCCG
>NC_024133.1:2571118-2584846 GCF_000346735.1 Prunus mume | reverse complement strand
TTGGGTTATAAATGTGTTTTATGCAGGTGGAAATTTTGGGGAAATGTTCAATTTATAGGGGAGACTCTGCCGAAATTTCGGCAGGAAGTCTCGTGCCCCTAATCCTCTCTGGTAAACGAGGACATAGATTTAAGGAGTGAACCCGGCATGGGGGTGATGCCGGGGTCTCCGCAGGGTTCGTCTCGGGTTCTGGGAAATTCGGGACGGGTCCTGTCAATATAAGTACTGCCTCCTTATATTTTAAGTTATCTAATTCGTTGACTCAACTTTGTGTATAATTTTAGGTGCAGGTGCAAGAGGTGTTTATGCTTGGAAATCTAGACTCATTTTGATTTAAACTCCAATATACTCTATTGGTGTTTTTTCTATTGTACAACTTGCAATGAACTATTATGATCATATTTTTATTCTACAATCACTGGAAGCAGAATTTTTTTTCTTCTTATTTTTACTAGTCTTTACAAAATTTCTCATTTAGATTTTAGTAGAGTATGGGTCTAAACCATATAAATTGAAAAGCGTACCAAAAAAATACCCATCAAGCTTTGGTATGCCAAAAGAATGTGGTAATGATATGCTGGGCCACTTTCACCAATGAGATGAAATGGTATAACACTGAAAAAGGAAAATAGAAGGGCAATCAATTACAAATTTAGTGAAGTGTTTACACAAACCCAATAACTTTTTGAAATGAATGAAATTTTCATTAACATAATTTTCGTCAGTACAAGATACAAACAGATGACAAGAAGTCCCAATTAAATTCGTCTTCTAATCTCATACATGTGAAAAACACTCTCACCCAAGAGATATACCCTCCCTTGAACCTTTGATGAACCCATCTAACTTCCAGCTGAAACATCCTCCTCAAGTTCGTGGGACTGCTTGCTTGCGTCTCACAAGTAGTCCACTCCCTCACATTTCTCCTCTCTACCGTGCTCTCTCTCTTTCTCTCTTTGGTGCGACACAAGCACACACACATGCACACAGTGCACATCGAAAACACAAGCCAGCTAAAAGCACAAGCCATCCATAAAGCTAATTGAAATTGTCAATCACAACAGCAAATAGAGAAGAATTATTGCTACCAATCAACACCAGCTACACCTTTTAACTCCACTAACGAGGGATATCCAACAGTTTGCACCCTAAAAACATTAGAGAAACAAGCTCAATTAGGCACTAATATGCTCAAATTGTTTGTAAGGTACAACAAAATAGCAAAAGAACAAAGAAAGGGTTGCTCTTGCTACCCAAATTGTTTGTGTTTGAATAAATAGAGCAATTACTCAAATCATATTAAAGAAACAAAAATCTGTTAGGACATATACAATTAACCAAATCGTTCCATTAACAACATACCCAAACCAAATTAACTTACTCATCACCTTGGAAACTGAGAAATAAAATCATGTATCAGTTCCAACAGTTTGTCAATTCCTTACAATTTTTTTCAACGATCCAAACTGTCTATATTTTTTTTTTCAGTTTTACTATTCTCATTATGATTTTCCTCTATTTTTAGATTTTGTTATCTTATTTCGGGGGGTTTTTAAAAAAAAGAAAAAAAAAAGTGGGGAGGAGGATTTGCGAATTCCAATTAATTATAAGACCACTGAAATTGAGATGTCAACATCAATCTGGTTCCTTCTCTCCCATCCACCTTATCGACGCCATTGATACAAAGCTTTTTCAAAATTGAATTATGAGCTAGCAACCTTCTCTTTAACTTTCTCCTTTATACCTTCTCCCTTTTCCTCATGACATATATCATTATCCTTACACTTAAAACAATGTAATTAATGCATCACACAAGCTAATTTTTGTTTTCCAAATTTATCCTTATTGAATGTATTGGTTTTTTTACAACTTTATTACCACCTTATTAAAAAATATATACATAAGAAAAACGAAAATTTATTTATTTATTTTCAAAAGTGTCTTCTTTTTTTTCTTTTTTTTTCAAAGTGAACGTTTGTTTTTTTTTTTCCACAACAAAAATGACAATAAACATAAATATTAATAACAATAAACATATCAGAAGAAAAAAAAAACAAGACAGTAAAACATAAATAACAACAAGCATAAGATAAATATTATAAATAAGCAAAAAGAAAAAAAAAGAACAATAAACATAAATGAAAAGAAGCAAAAGAAGCAAAATATTAAACGAACATTAATAGCAATAAACATCAGTAAAAAAAGAAGCAAAATCTGTTTTCTAGGAGAAGAAAAAAAGGGACATTAAACAATTTTAAAGTAAAAAAGGTGATCAGAAATGAAGTTTTAAAAAGACTAATTTCTTGTAAAAAAGAATCAATATATTTAATAAGAGTAAACTCGGAAAATAAAAATTAGTTTATGTGATACATTAATGACATTGTTTTAAGTATAAAGAAAGTGACACATGTCATAAGTTAAATGGAGAAGGCCCAAAAGAAAAGGTTAAGAGAAGGTTGCTAACATTCCCTTTTATCTATTATCATCATAATAACTCCACGGGCCGTTGATTTTAAAAATTATTTAAAAATAATCTTCATGCACTTCTCTTCAATAGGAACATAGAGAGAGAAAAAAAAATTGATTAAAGAATAACTATTTTGAATTTTTTATTATAAAAATAATTATTCGAAATTGATTATAAAATAAAAAGAGAATGTGGGTACAGATATCAAGACAATAGGCGTTAGCCCAAATGCAACGTGTGGTGTGAGTGAGTGAGTTGCTAAATATAAAAAATATAAAAAATTAAAGCCGCTAGCGGACTAGGCGCTAGATTTGACGACCATGTGATTTTTCTACTCCACATAACATTCATAGTACCTGACCCAAACAAAAAACATTTTTTTTTAAAATAATCTCAACATATCTACTATACCAAGCAACATACTTAAAGTAATTTTTATTTATATTTTTGGTAAAAAGTTAATACCTCTTTACCAACCCTGATGTAAATACATGCAATTCCCCCACCTAGATTTACTAGGTACCTTCCACCTATCTCATTTCCTTTTCTAGCCAACAACGTGACACATCATTTTTCCCCTTTAACTTTTCCTGCCTAAAATCCTACATAACAGAAATGACATATGACATGTAGAAAGTTAGAGCCAAAACTTTAATGTTTATGGGTCAAAATGTGAAACACACAATTTAATTATACAATCCTTTTTGGCTATTGAGATAATGGAAAAGACAATAGTGCGTTAGCCCAAATGCAACGTGTGATGTGAGTGAGTGAGTTGCTAAATATATATAAAAAAAATAAAAAATTAAAGCCGCTAGCGGACTAGGTGCTAGATTTGACCACGTGTTTTCTCCTGTAGATAACATTCATAGTACCAGACCCAAACAAAAAAACATTTTTTTCTCAAATAATCTCAACATACCTACTATACCAAGCAACATACTTAAAGTAATTTTTATTTATATTTTTGGTAAAAAGTTAATACCTCTTTACCAACCCTGATGTAAATACATGCAATTCCCTCGCCTAGATTTACTAGGTACCTTCCACCTACCTCATTTCCTTTTCTAGCCAACAACGTGACACATCATTTTTCCCCTTTACCTTTTCCTACCTAAAATCCTATATAACAGAAATAACATATGACATGTAGAAAGTTAGAGCCAAAACTTTAATGTTTATGGGTCAAAATGTGAAACACACAATTTAATTATACAATCCTTTTTGGCTATTGAGATAATGAAAAAATTTGGATGGGGAGGTAGGACAAGACGACTTTTGGCCTAGGCCCGACTACGCCGCTACCCAATACATGACATCTATTATGTCGCGTGACACGATGAATGATAGACATTAAAACATGCATCAACTACATAAGAAAAAAGAGCCAAAGTTAGGCAATTCCCATGAAAACAAAACATTAAGGTCCTTTTAAGTTTGTTAAAGGGCAAAGCTTTTGATCATTGACAATCGCTTAGTTTGGCCGTAGGAGAATCTGTAAAGCCAAAACACTACCACTCATAAAAGTCTAAAAAGAGACATTGCACCGCTTAGGCTTAACCAAACACGTTTTTCCACTTTGGAAAAACCAAGAAAACTCACCCCAAAAAACAATAAATGAAAAATATATACATTTTGCTGCTCAAACCCACCGGGTTTGCCTCGGTTTCATTTTTTTTTCTTTATGTTAATAATTTCATTTGTAAATTACAAACCAAAAAAAATAAAATCCTAAATATGTCATCGCATCTTAATCCTTGAAGATGACGTCATTGGCCATACTCATCAACGGTCCAATTGCATCCGGCGGGAACTTCCTTGCGAACAAAAACGGGTCTCGTCGTTCCTTCAAGGACCAATTAGAGCCGTTGCCGCTCTCCTTCTCGTCACCGTATTTTGGCCTGTCATTTCTCAGGGAGGTGATCAAATCGGGCCCCAAGTCGGAGGCCTCATACGTACGGGGGTGGCCATCGAATCTCCCGCGCCAGTCCACGTGCGTGAGGGTAGCGGGCACACACCCGCTTGGGTCTCTCATGTTCAAGAGGGTAGGAAAGTAATTTTCCTCTGGGTAACATGTGTCCCAACGCTGGCACGGTAGCTTGAACTTGGACCAGAGCTGGTGGTCACCCACAACCACCCTCGCGTGCTTCCGCTTCAAGATCCAGAATTGGGATCCGATCCGAAACTCCTCCAACTTCACCTGCGGCAGCATCGCGTCCTCCCCACGCGCCGCCCACCTGTCGTACGCCCCGATCTCATTGTCTAGAATCTCGATGAAGCTCTTCTTCGATCGGGCGAGGGTTTGGTACGTGAAGTTGAAGGACCGGATGGGGATGCAGGAAGGAGAGAGAAGCACGAACATGGCATTCTTGGGGTCATCGAGGAGGGCGTGGGCGAGCAAACGACGAGTCGCGGAGATGAGAGTGGAGGTGAATCGCTGGGCGGGTCGGGAGGGGATGACCCGGTGGGCGAAGACACCAGAAAATGGCGGGTCATAGGGGAATCTCGGGTCGGCATGGACATAGATAGAGAAATGGGTTTTGGGGGTTTGGTTGAAGAAGCGTTCCCAAAGAGGGAAGAAGGGAAGAGGGGTGGTGGTTAGAAAGAGGAAGGCGATTTTGGGACGATCGGAGTGGGGCGGGCGGGACTTGACATGGGCGGCGAGGTGGAAGAGCGAGTCGTCATCTAATGGTAGGGATTTTGGTGGTGAAATTAGGTGGATTTTTTGGTAGGTTTTGGTGAGTTTTGGGGATTGGGAGATTTGGGTGGGGATGGTGGTGGTTATGGTGGCAGTTGGGCTTGTGATGGTGAAGATTATGGTGAGAGGCAAACAGAGAAGAACGGTGCAGATGAGAGAAAATGACGTTGGGGAGAGCATGGTTTTGTGGTTGAGAGAGAGAGAGAGAGAGACAGTGACTGGTATTTTTAGTGGAAAATGGAGAGTGAGATTTGGTGGAAGAAGATGAGGAGGGTGGTGATTTACGGCGGGGATAAGATTGATGACAACCTAAAAGCGCTTTTTATTTTTAAATTAATTTTTAAATTATTTTAAAAATAATTTGTTATCTTTTGTTTGGAGGATATAAAGGGGATTTAATGCTAAATAACCTGGTTGGTGAAGAGGTATTAATTTTTTACCAAAAATATAAATAAAAATTACTTTAAGTATGTTGCTTGGTATAGTAGGTATGTTGAGGTTATTTTAAAAAAATGCTTTTTTGTTTGGGTCAAGTACTGTGAATGTTATCTGGAGCAGAAAACACATGGTCATCAAATCTAGCGCCTAGTCTGCTAGCAGCTTTAATTTTGTATTTTTTTAATATATATTTAGCAACTCACTCACTCACATCACACGTTGCATTTGGGCTAACGCACTAGTGTCTTGACATCTGTCCCCATTCTCTTTTTATTTTATAATCAATTTCAAATAATTATTTTTATAATAAAAAATTCAAAATAGTTATTCTTTAATCAATTTTATTTTTCTGTACATTCCTATTGAAGAGAAGTGCATGAAGATTATTTTAAAATATTTTTTAAAATCATCGGCCCGTGGAGTTATTATGATGGTAATAGATAAAGAGGAATGCTAGCAACCTTCTCTCTAACCTTCTTTTTTGGACCTTCTCCATTTAACTCATGACATGTGTCACTTTTTTTTATACTTAAAACAATGTCATTAATGTATCACATAAGGATAAATTTGGAAAATAAAAATTAGCTTGTGTGATGCATTAATTACATTATTTTAAGTGTAAGGATAATGACATATGTCATGCGGAAAAGGGAGAAAGTTCAGAGGAGAAGGTTAGAAAGAAAGTTGCTAGCATTCCCCCTAGTTTCAGTGTGGATCATAAATGCATGCCTGCTTTCTTTTTTCTGATGCGATATGCCTGCTTTCATTTTTTTGATGCGATATGCCTGCTTTCTGTTCCACAATATTTGCTAGCTTCTTGAATTAGGTCACCTTTGGCCGGATACAATAGGATATCATACATTGCTGAAGAGAGACATGACACAATTTTGGGTCATTAATAAATACTTTATGTATATTTTACTAAAAAGATAAGTACAAATAAATTAATGTTTCTTAATAAAAATTTAAAATTTTGTTTTTTTTAGAGAATAGGTATATTTAAATTTTTTAAATAATAGGTACATTAGTTTATTCTAAATTTGATTATTTAAGAAATACGACCAAAAAATATTTATTAAAAAAAGAAATAACTTACCCTAAAAAATTCCTAAATTTAAGCCAATTTAAAACACCATTTGAACCTTAAAAACTTAATGAAATGGATAGTGGCCAAGTAAATATGTTGAAAGTATACCCAACATGATAAATGGACGAACAACAATTGCAAAGACAACTCAAATTTTAAGGAGGTTTATTTTAGGGATCTGAAAGTTACAATAAATAAAATTGTAAGCTTCATTAGGTAACTTACTAAGTTGGATCTTAGTCATCCGGTATTTCTTAAAAAAATTAAATTTTATTAATAGAAAAGTAAATTGATGGGCTGCAGGTAAGAAAAATTAATTTGAAGGGGAAAAATCAAATTTACTATTTTAAAAAAGGTTGATTGTGTGAGTCTCACACCACATCTGAGAGTAAAAGCTTTGTCTAATAATTTAAATAAATTTGAGTCTCCTCACTCATCGTCAATTAGTTTTGGATCAAATGTTACATTCTAATATGGTATAGAGTTAAATTATTCACATATTGGGTCTAATAGTCACAAATGCTCCCATGTCCCCTGACATATCTTGTCTAGGTGTTTGAGTGTGAATTTCACATTAGAGAATGAAAACATTACCTAATAATTGAAATGTCTTGAGTCTATTCATCTAATGTCAATTGATTGTATATTGCATACTCACATTTTAATTATAAAAAAAATCTTATCCTATCAACCAATTTTGACAAGACCCGACCCAAATTCCACTTTGGAATCTGAGCTGAACTCTGTGCGTGTCCAACACTTGGCAGGTGTCGAGCACACTGGACCAAATTGCCCTTCTAACTAAAATTCAAATTTTTTTTTTAGGTTTGACTTTTGCCTAAAATTCGACAGAGTTCTGTAAATTGTTTGTTTCCCAAAAATTTGCACTTGTACAAAAAGCAATTCATATCCACAAAAGTTCAGCATGCACAATGATAGGACACACACAACCAACATCAAATCTTTATGGCTTCAAGCCTTAGAGAAAACCCTACGGCAATTTCAAAGCAATACTAATCAATTTAATTTATAGGAATAGTTCGATTACAATAGAAACCCTACACAGAGAGAAAAGGATGAATCGTGGTGATGATCGCTCGATGGTGGTGCTTTGGTACACGACTACTACTTGGGCGCACAAAACATTTAAAAATGTGAGTAGACAAAAGAAAGTTTTGAAAATATAATATCAACATACTAACCCCACTGTTAAAACATTTGAAAATTCATTTATATCCATGTTCTATATTCGTACAAAAATCAAGCATGCATATCTATATACATATAACCGATCATGCATTCAGTCAAATCATCAAAACCAATTAGAAGCGTTGTAAAGAAACAATTCCTTTCCACCTAGGTGTACCTATAATAAAAATGTCAATTCCTTGATTTTATATTTATTTCCCACATTATACTGTCAATTCCAAGTGTCATATAAGCGACACATCCTTGCAAGCCTCGGTAACACAAAGTCAACCCGAGCCGCATTCCTCGGAAGACTCAGGTTACACTTGGTCAACCTAAGTCGCAAGCAAACTCTCCTCAGTTATGTTGTTTAGCTAAACAAACTAGAAATAGAAAGGAAAATGCCAATGTTCCCTCATTTACAAGTAACTCATCTCCTATGTTACATAACATTCAGTAGCCAACACAAATGAAGAAAAATATGTGATAATCAAATATTAGTCCTTAAAACATATCATGGTCAAATCCCAGATACACAGTACAATATATAGTTAGCATTATACCTGCCTGAATGTGTTTGTAAATAAAGAACTTCTCCCTTCTTCAAACGCGCAGAAGTATGAAGAGTTTTCTTCAAACCCTTGTCAGCAACAATGCTTATGTTGTACTTAATCCTGAAGAAATTTGAAAGAATGAACTTAGGAAGGTGCAATAATCATTGATGGATAGGGAAACAAGAAGAAAGAAATAATGAGCAACAAAACACATGAGATGAAGTAAAAAAAAAGCAATATTTATGTCAAAGTTTAAATTTTGAGAAGACTACAATAACAAAATTCCAAATCAGGTAACTTCATAAGTTGCGTCCTATTGGATTAGAGTGTTTGGTCCAGCTCTTTCTTGTTGTAATTTGGCTATGGCTTTCTCATAAGCGTATTGTGCATACTGTTTAATAATCTTTTCTGAAAAAGGAAAAAAAATAGTTCCCATGTTGCACACAATATGTTTGAGTGAAGCAATTAACATGCATTCCTAGGTTGAGGTGTTACAAACAACACAAGATGCAATTTTGAAAAGATAAGAAGTTTTTCCTACAATAGCACTAACACTGAGATTCAAGGATTATTCATTAGATGCCTTGAATGTCTGTAGCCCTGGAAATCAAGAGTTTTTTTATTTCTAAGAAAGAAAAGAAAACTTATATCAGGTCCAAATAGAAAAGAGGTTCATTGAGGTCATATTTAGTGGAAAGAAACCTCATTTAACGTATATGGGGGATAGAGTTCAAGAAAAAACAAAAAATGTCTCGACAAATGAACAAATGAGAATCAACCTAGTGTAATATAATTAACCAAAAAAAAATTATTATGAATGCATAAAACATAACTCTGTTTTGTAAAATGAACATATAACAAGGTGAGTCTTCAACAAATTATAAGTGGACAATTATTTTCAAACAATCTGACAACTGCCCGAAAGAATAGAGGGAGTTAAGGCATGAGATGCAAACATGATAAACACCGTTAAGCACTCTGACAAACCCATGCTATAATATAATAGATATTATTAGATAGTTATACGGGCTGAGAATGTCATTGCTTGGGTTAAAATATAGCACACAACCAACGCTCAGCAGAATTAAAGGGTAAGAAATATGTGGTGTATCAAGGAACCCCTAAACCCTGAACAAATTTAGAAGAAACCCCCTAAACCAATTTCATAGAAACCCATAAATCCTAAACCAATTTTAGAGCAACCCCTAAATCCTAAAACCCTAAACCAATTTCGAAGAAACCCTTAAACCAATTTCATATAAATCCATACACCCTAAACCAAATTCACAAAAACCTCAAATTTTTAAGAAAAGGACAATGAACAGTACCTTGTGGATGTGAACCGTGGAATTAAGCTTGAATGAACGGACACAGCTGAGGGAGGAAGAACACTGCGTCGGAGAAAGAGAGAGTTACACGAGAAAGAGAGAGAGAGAGAGAGAGAGAGAGAGAGAGAGAGAGAGAGAGAGAGAGAGAGAGAGAGAAGAGAGCTGAGTGACAGAGAGAGATGGAGCCAAGAGAGTTGAGAGAGAACACAATTTCTGAAAAAGTGATATGGGTGTAGTCAGTCGACAATAAAGATTATTTATAGGTGGTAGTTTTAAACTTTTAAGGGAGGGGTGGTATTTTTAGAAAAAATTATAAAATGGGTGCCATTTTGAGCTATTTCCCCAAAAAAGAAAAAAGATGCACCTAGGATTCCCATTCACAACCATAGAGAGCACAAACATCCTCAAGATCAACATGTCTTTGTTTAAGATTTTGGCCAACCGCCAGAGCGTTCAAACAAGCTCGCCAGATAAAGCTTCTAATTTTTGGAGGTACCTATAACCTCCAAATACTCGTCCAAAGCGGCTGTGGTTATTTCGGAGAAGTTATAGCTTCAAAACTTCATTTTAAATTAAAAAGAATATAACACTCATTTTAAAAAAAAAAAAAAAAAAAACCCTGATTGGCACACGTCTCCAACCCTGTGTTATAAGAAAAGCGATTCGAGGGCACAACACGAAGCAAGTCTGAGAGAGAGAGAGAGAGAGAGAGAGAGAGAGAGCGAGAGAGAGAGAGTAAGAGAGAGAGAGAGCGTGCGAGAGTGAAAGAAAGAGCAAGACTGAAGTCAGGGCAAAATTAGGAGAGCAACGAAGTCCACCAGTGAGAGATGAAGGTTTCGACATTAGTATTCTCTACAACTCATTTCTCTTTTCTTTTTTTCTTTTTTTCTTTTTCTAATTTTTTTTTTCTTCTTTCAGTTACCATGTGTTTGATATATGGTTTCTTTGAAGTCTAGAATGTGTTTTTTTAGATATGCATTTTCCTTGTACAATTTTTCTCTGTTTTTGTTTTTCTTGTTTTATACTGTGTTTGACTTTTAACTTGGGAGTATGAGTTTCCTATTTTAAAATCTTTTATCTTGAATCTGTTTAAGTTGATATTAGTTATGTGTATGCATATTCTTTTGGATGAATATAATTAACTCTTACATTTCTTCTATTTTCATATTTTAATTTGGGAGTATGGGTTTCCTATTTTGAAATCTTTTCTCTTGAATCTATTTCAGTTGATATTAGTTATGTGTATGCATATTCTTGTGGATGGATATAACGAACTCTTGCATTTCTTCTATTTTAACTTGGGAGTATGGGTTTTCTATTTCGAAATCTTTTCTCTTGAATCTATTTCAGTTCATACTAGTTATGTGTTTGCACATTGTTTTGGATGGATTTAATGAACTCTTGCATTTCTTCTATTTTAGGATGCCCCTGTTTGTAGATTTATTTTATTTGATTTTTATGGATCTGAATGACCTCTTGCATTTAGGATGCATCTCACTTTCAATTACCTTTTGAACTTACAAATTACAGATGCCTATAGACTGTTGGATGACCTCAACTTAGAGGGAGTTTAATATGATGGCCAAGAAGAATAAGCATGATGCTGTAGAGGGGAAGCTTTCGGGGAACCCAACACATTGTGGTTGAAAACCACAAGGACATCAATGGGCTAAGGAAGTTATATTGAAAACTAAATGGAAGGACATTGTTGCTATAGAAGATGACAACAAAAACAGAGGAAAGTTACGGGGCCATTTAAGAAGCGTGGCGAAAGAAATCGATTCTAAAGTCAAATTTATTAAGTTTTAGGTGTTCTCTCTCTCTCTCAATCATGCTCTCCATTTTCGATTATGTTGGAAGCTTAAGACTTGTGATTAGAATTTCTTGATTTTGATTTAGGCGCAATTTCAATTATACATATATGTATAATTTTTCGCATGTTTTGGCCATAGGATGCAGGAAAATTTATGTTATTTGGATTAGAATACATGCGATTTTAGGTCATGCAGGTCGTAGGTGGTATCTGTTATGTGCCTCTTGATATGAAATTAGTATTGGTCAAGTTTTGGTTTGTGAGGATTCTTGTAGTTCATAGTGTCCTGTCAACCATAATTTGTTATGTATTTGACTCATGGATCCTAGTTGTACCATGTCTTTTTTATGTTAATTATACTTAATACGTTAACTTTTACGAGTAGAGGGAAAGCATGGTCCCTATGTTATATCACAGTGTGTTGCCACATAAGTAAAAACTTTTCTTGGTTCATGATTAGGTCACATGAGATTGAAGTCGTAGGAATTTGTGATGAAGAGAAATAGAATCAAGGTGAGAAGGCTCTCTGACTGAGAATATGAAACATTTTTCTTGTGTGTATTGCTACCTATCGATTTGCTGAAGGAGTTGTGTATTATGGTTTATAATTTTCTATTTTCATATTGAGATTAATTTTGGTGTTAATATTCCAATTTGAATTGATGAGGCACATATATGAGTATGTTGATGTCTCGAGATCAAATTAAGTGCTATGGTTCAAAACTCACATCAGAAATGGCACATGCATTTTATTACATCGATGTCATTTTTTATATGAGTTTTGAACCATAGCAATTATTTTGATCTAAAGACATCAATGTATTCATATATGTGCCTCATTAAATTCAAATTGCAATGTTAACACCAAAATTAATCCCAGTATGACATAGAAAATTATAAATGATAATAAACATCTCCTTCAACAAATCGATAGGTTGTATATGAAAGAAAAAGTGTTTCATATTCTCGGAGAGCCTGCGCACCTTGATTCAGTTTCTCTTCATCACAAAATCCTCCGACTTCAATCCCATGTGACCTAATCATGAACCAAGAAAAGTTTTACTTATGTGGCAACACTCTGTGATCTAACATAGGGACCATGCTGTCCCTCCACTTGTAAAAGTTAACGTATTAAGTATAATTAACAGCAAAAAGACATGGCACAACAAGCATCCATGAGTCAAATACATAACAAATTATGGTTGACATGACACTATGAACTACAAGAATCCTTTCAAACCAAAACTACACCAATACTAATTTTATATCAAGCGGCACATAACAGATACCAACCTACGACCTCCATGACCTAAAATAGCAAGTATTCTAATCCAAATAACATAAATTTTCTTGCATCCTATGGCCAAAACTTGTGAAAAATTATACATATATGTATAATTTTTCGCATATTTTGCACCTAAATCAAAATCAAGAAATTGTAACACCCCGACCCCAAATTTGTCCCATGTTTAATTTATTTAAGTGGAATTAAGAATTTACCCGTGGGATAGGGGTATTTTAGTCATTTTCTTATCTGGAAGGAATTTGGGAATTCCGGTTGTACCGTTGCGTAGAGCACGGTGAGATGAGTTCGTAGACACGTAGTGGGCTCGAATCGGAGTTGTAACGAGAGAGATATGATCAAATGAAGCTCAGTGGCATAATCGTAAATATTTGGAAAATGGATTTTTGGTTAAAAGACGGAATTGCCCCCGTCATTCTCTCTCTCTCCCGCGCGTCCCTCTCTCCCTCCTCTGGTTCGCCACAGCCACCATGGCCGGCCACGTTTTGGCCGGCCGTTCGTTCGCCCGGCCACCAAACTCGACGGGGCCGGTACCAAAATGACCGGGCTTCCTTCCTCTTTCCATCCCGACCAATTTTAGCCGCTGGAACCACCGGTACTGGTTTCGCCCGAAAACGAGGAGAAAGCTCCGGTTTTGGACAGAAACTTCGCCGGCTTCGTTCTCCGTCGTCCGGCCGCCCTTTTTGGCAATCAAGGTATGGAAATTCATCATTTTGCGATCGCGATTCCGGCTACTTCCGGTCAGTTTTTGGGGTATGTCCAAGAACAAAAGTGGTTCCAAATAGGGTGTTTTACCTAGGGTAGGAGTCTTGAGTTGAGATTTGGAGATTTTCCGGCAAAGGGTAATCGCAT
>NC_024133.1:2534397-2569387 GCF_000346735.1 Prunus mume | reverse complement strand
TAATCCTCTCTGGTAAACGAGGACATAGATTTAAGGAGTGAACTCGGCATGGGGGTGATGCCGGGGTCTCCGCAGGGTTCGTCTCGGGTTCCGGGAAATTCGGGACGGGTCCTGTCAAAATTCTAATTACAAGTCTTAAGCTTCCAACAGAATCGAAAACGGAGAGAATGATTGAGAGAGAGAGAGAGCACCTAAAACTTAACGAATTTGACTTCTGAATTGATTTCTTTCGCCACGCTTCTCAAATGGCCCCTTAACATTCCTCTGTTTTTGTTGTCATCTTCTGTAGCCACAATGCCCTTCCATTTAGTTTTCAATGTGAACTTCCTTATCCCGTTGATGTCCTTGTGGTTTGTGGTTTTCAACCACAATGCATTGGGTTCCCCCATGCTTCACCTCTACAGCATCACACTTATTCTTGGCCTCCTGCATTGGGATGTGGCATTTGGATGGATAGCGGATGAACTTGAGCATCATATTAAACTCCCTCAAAGTTGAGGTCATCCAATAGTTTATAGGCATCTGTAATTTGTGAGTTCAAAAGGTAATTGAGAGTGAGATGCATCCTAAATACATCCAACAGTCTATAGGAATCTGTAATTTGTAAGTTCAAAAGGTAATTGAAAGTGAGATGCATCCTAAATGCAAGAGGTCATTTGTTGTTAAAATGTTAACTCGCAATTGTACGGGCCAATTAGTAATATAGCAAGACAAGTACGAGGTCGTACCCACGAGGACTGAGAAGTTAAAATTAGTTATGTACTTAGATTACCAAATTCAAGAAAGTAGGAGGTTAAGTCTAAAATAGAATTTAAAGCAAGAGTGATTCTAATTGTTGAACAAACGAGGCAAAACGAAATTTCAAACAAAAGCAAAGTGAGCAAATGTATCAAAGAGTGTTTTTGTGGGCTAGAAAACAGATTGGGAGACTAGGGCATTCGATTCACCATAACAATTCAATTCTGTGTTATAAGTCGTTAAGTGACAAGTCTAATTCGGATTCAAAGATTGACCATAACAATTCAATTCTAGGCATCCCTAGTAGGAGGAGTTGTGTCTCCTAAGGGTTTAACAGAAACAATACCCACAAACGCTTTACTGACTCTACAAAACAAAAGGTTAGAAAACTAACTTTGAAAACAACTAATGAAAATGAAAGAAAACTTTAATCATACCTCCAACACCATAGAGTTGCCAAGATAGATGATCAATAAGTGTGTAAACTGGAAGCTATAGCTCAAAGGCACACGGCTTCAAAGTAAACATACTCAAATCTTGAAGGAAGGACATGCTTTAACTCTAATTCTCACATATAGCACTCAATCACTCAGAACCTATGGTTTTATTCTCTCAAACAAGCATAAGTGAGTATATGAAATAGAAGCACAATATTTGGTTAGATCTCATGAAAGGAATCAAATACTAAGAATAGAGATACAAACATACATACCAGCACCCATGAATACATCCTCAAATATCAGCTAGGTCTTTCACAAGGTTGTAATGAAAGGCTAAGGTTAGGGGAAATGGAAGAGTTGGAAGGAACACGATTAACTTAAGAACATACCAAGGTTGCATTCTTCATTGATCTGCAAGGTATCATTGATTTAGAATGGTATGGGTGCAACTTCATAGCATCATGGTATAGACCTTATATTTCACATTTAGATCAAATTGAAACACTTTCTCTTTATCTTTCTTATTTGCTGACTCGATCTACTTCTTCTTTAACTTCATTGCATAGATTCACACCAATTTACATTTAGGCATGTGGCAGGAACTTCCTTGCTTCAAACTTTATCTTGGCACACCTTGGTATATTTCTAAGCTATAAGGTATGGCTATAATAGGTTAAATATCTCAGATTGAGATACAAGGTTAGGGGAATTATGAGGGTGACAGAAGAAAAAGGCTTGAAGTGTTTGGCTGCAAGAGAGTTGATGGAACACACGAATGGGTAGGGTGAAAAGAAAGCACAGAGAATGGTTATACACACATAGCCTAGCATCACTTCAATGAGTTCATTCATGAATGAGAGCACGCACCTGATATCTGCAAAGAGAATCATCCTTAGTATTCAATCAAAATGGAACAATGAGATCATTTAGAGTGAATTGAAGAAAATAAGTAGAGATGAGGAATAGAAACACTTTAAACCCTCTCAAGAATGCAATTAGGCTCGAAATAGCTCACTAGGGTAGTCTCCACTATTCTCCTTCAATAATCTGAGCATGGTACCTTAGCCACCAGAATTCTAAGAGCAAAAGCTTTGTGAAGTGTAAAATTTCTGATATGAAAATCTCAATGGCAGCTCCATAGCATTAATTGTATGAAATTCTAAAAAAAAAATAAAAATAAAAATAAAAATAAAAATAAAAATAGTGACAAGCAAACGAAAATTGTAAACACAAATGAACAAAAATTGAAAACCTCCCCCTCAGACCTGAATTGAACATTGTCCTCAATGTTAAAGCAAAACAAAGATGAGTGAGAACATGTAAATAATAAGGGGAAAGTTTAAGACCAAGGATTAGAGAAACTCCCTCTTGATGCGATTAGGTCGACCGCTACCAAGCACCTTATTCTTTAACACATGGGTTGCATCCCAAGAAGTGCCTTAGTTAATGTCTTGGCAAGACATTATGCGATTAGCTAACTTGATTGTAAGAATGGAAGATGATCCACCACATGACCAGTTTGAATTCCAACTGACACTCCCTCATAGAATGGCTTTAAACGTTGTCCATTTACTTTGAAAGTCGAGCCATCTTTAGGGTTTTGAATCTCCACAGCTCCATAGGGAGAAACATTGACCACGGTGAATGGGCCAAGCCACCTAGACTTCAATTTTCCTGGAAAGAGACGCAAACGTGAGTTAAACAAAAGAACTGACATACCTTTGGTGAACTCTTTCCGTTGAATGTTCCTGTCATGGTAACTCTTGGTTCGTTCTTTGTAAAGCCTTGCATTCTCATAGGACTCATGTCTAATTTCTTCCAATTCATTGAGCTGAAACTTTCTAACATGGCCGGCCTTGTCCAGATCAAAATTCAACTTCTTGATGGCCCAAAAAGCATTGTGTTCAAGCTCCGTTGGCAAGTGACAGGCTTTCCCAAACACAAGACGATAAGGGCTCATTCCGATGGGAGTCTTATATGCAGTCCTATAAGCCCATAATGCTGCATTGAGCTTGGCAGCCCAATCTTTCCTTGTACTATTCACCACCTTCTCTAGGATGTGCTTAATTTCTCTGTTGCTTATTTCTAATTGACCAGAAGTTTGAGGATGATATGGTGAAGAGACTCAGTGGGTGATGTTGTACTTCTTCATGAGTGCTTAAAATGGCTTGTTGCAGAAGTGGCTGCCTCCATCACTAATGACAGCCCTTGGAGTACCAAACCTTGTGAAAATATTGTCCCTCAGGAACTTCAGCACCACCTTATGATCATTGGTTTTGGTGGCTATGGCTTCCACCCATTTAGACACATAATCAATAGCAACAAGTATGTAGGTATATCCAAAGAAAGATGGGAATAGTCCCATGAAATCAATACCCCATACATCGAAGAGTTCCACAAAGAGTATGTTCTTCAATGGCATTTCGTTCCTGCGGCTTATGTTTCCCATCCTTTGACACCTATCATACTTAACGTAAAAATTAAATGCATCTTTGAATAGAGTAGGCCAAAAGAAACCTGATTGCAAAATTTTAAGTGCTGTTTTCTTAGCTCCAAAGTGGCCTCCACAAGCCAATTCGTGGCTATGCCTAAGGATGCTTTCTTGTTCTTCTTCTGGAACACATCTTCTAATGAGTTGATCTGGGCAATGCTTGCATAAGAAAGGTTCATCCCAGACATAATGTTTCACCATGGAAAAGAACTTCTTTTTGTCCTGATAAGTTAGATCATTTCTAAGAACACCACAAGCAAGATAATTCACAAAATCAGCATACCATGGCTCTTTGACTTGGGCAACATATAGTTCTTCATCTGGGAAAGTCTCATTCAAGGGTAGTACAGCTTCTCCTTGCTCTTCAACCACAATTCTGCTCAAATGGTCAGCCACCACATTTTCACATCCTTTTTTGTCTCGAATCTCCAAATCGAACTCTTGCAGCAAGAGAATCCATCTGATCAAGCGTGGTTTGGCGTCCTTCTTAGTGAGCAAGTATCTAAGAGTAGCATGGTCAGAATAAACAATCACTTTAGAACCAACAAGGTAAGAACGAATTTTTTCTAAAGCAAAAACCACAGCAAGCAACTCCTTCTCTGTTGTGGAGTAATTGAGTTGGGCATCACTCAAGGTCCGGCTCGCATAATGAATCACATGGGGAAGCTTGTTCTTCTTTTGACCTAGAACTGCACCAATAGCAAAGTCAGAGGCATCACACATTATTTCAAATGGTAAAGACCAATCTGGAGCTATGATAATAGGGGCTGAAGTTAGCTCTTTCTTCAAGGTCGTAAAAGCTTCCATGCAAGTTTCGTCAAACTCAAAAACAGCATCCTTAGCAAGGAGATTACACAATGGTCTTGAAATGCTCGAAAAAATTTTGATGAACCTTCTATAGAATCCAACATGGCCCAGAAAGCTTCTAACTCTTATAACAGAGGAAGAGGGTGGTAGATTTGAGATGATATTTTTCTTGGCTTTGTCCACTTCAATTCCCTTGCTTGAAACAACATGGCCTAGCACAATTCCTTGTCTTACCATGAAGTGACACTTCTCCCAATTCAAAATCAGATTTGTTTCTTGACATCTTTTAAGCACTAGAGACAAGTGGTGAAGACAATCATCAAAAGATGAACCAAAAACAGAAAAATCATCCATAAATACCCCCATGAATCGTTCCACCATATCAAAAAAGATTGCCATCATGCATCTTTGGAAAGTTCCTAGAGCATTGCACAAACCAAATGGCATCCTTCTATAAGCAAATGTACCGAATGGGCATGTGAACGTGGTTTTCTCCTGGTCTTCCGGAGCAATGGGAATTTGATTATACCCTGAAAATCCATCAAGAAAACAGTAGTAAGCATGGCCAGATAAACGGTCAAGCATTTGATCAATGAAAGGCAAGGGAAAATGATCTTTTCTTGTGGATGTGTTCAACTTCCTGTAATCAATGCAAACTCTCCAACCGGTGATAGTTCGTGTTGGAACTAGCTCATTCTTCTCATTCTTTACAACGGTGATTCCGGACTTCTTTGGAACAACTTGCACAGGACTCACCCACTTAGAATCTGAAATTGGGTAGATGATTCCCACATCAAGTAGCTTTAAAACTTCAGCCCTAACCACCTCTTTCATGTTGGGATTTAGCCTTCTTTGTGCATCACAAGATGGTTTGTTGTCTTCTTCCATTAAAATTCGGTGCATGCACATGCTTGGACTAATTCCTTTGATGTCTGCTATGGTCCATCCAAGGGCTGTTTTATGCTCTTTCAGAACTTCAATTAAGTTGTCCTCTTCATGTGAGGTGAGACCTGCAGCAATTATAATAGGGAGAGTTTCATTAGTACCCAAATAAATATGTTTAAGATGATTGGGTAGAGGTTTAAGTTCTAGCTTTGGTGGGGTAATAATGGATGCCTCCAATTTTTTGGAGGATGGTCCAAGAGGCTCGAGTGGTGGCCTAAAGGATGGTGGGTATGGCTGAAACACTTCTAAGGCAGCCATCACTTCTTGGAATTCTGATTCATAGAGATCTTCCTCTTCTTGTGTTAGGACAGCTTCTAGAGCATCATTAGACTTTTACTGCACAATTTTAGAAGAAACCTCATGATCCACAACATCAATTGAAAAAAAAAGTATCAAGAGTGATAGAAGGTTGAGAGAGAGCATCAAACACTTTAAATTCAACAGTTTCACCCAAAACAATCATGGAGAGGGTGCCATCTTTCACTTTGATGATTATGTCTGCAGTGGCCATGAATGGTCGCCCGAGGAGAATGGGATCAACGCGGTCTCCATATGGGTTATCCTCCATATCCATCACTACAAAATCAGCTGGAAGAATGAGTGTATTAACTTGAACTAAAATATCTTCTACAATACCTTTTGCATATTTGATAGAATGATTAGCTAGTTCAAGATGAATTGAGGTTTTCTTTATCCCTTCTAAGCCAAGCTCCTGATAAACTGAATATGGCATTACATTGATGCTTGCTCCCAAGTCCAACATGGCTCTTCCAACCGTCTTATCTCCGATGTTAATGGGAATGTCAAAGCTGCCAGGATCTTCTAGTTTTGGTGGAAGCTTCCTTTGCAACACAGCACTCACATTCTTGTTGAGCTTTACTTCTTCACTTGGAGCAAAATTAAGCTTGTGAGTCATCAAGTGCTTGATGAACTTTCCATATGCAGGAATCTGTTTAACAACATCAAGCAAGGGCAAATTGATATTAACTTTACTCAAAATATCATAAATCTCTTTAAAAGCCTTATCTTGATTCGCTTTCTTCAAACGGCCTGGAAATGGAATCGGTGGAATATATGGAGGAGGTGGGATGTATCTATCTTGATGAAGATGCGATGGCACAAATTTGTCATCTCTTTTATGCAATTGAAATGGATTGGGTTCCTGAGAATCAGATTTGGCCTTAGGAGCAGATTGGGACGTTTTGGGTTGTTCTCCATCTATAGCTGTGGTTTCCTCTTCATCTTCATCCTCTACAACCACAACATCATTTGATAGATCAGAACCAACTTTGTTATCAACAATCTTACCTGATCTGAGCACATGAACGGCCTTGGCTTCTTGGTTTTTTGGATTGATCACGGTTTGGCTTGGCCATTTCCCAGGTTCTATTTGTGCTATTTCAGTAGCTATCTGGCCTAATCGGACTTCCAATGTGGAGATGGCAGCTTGTGTAGTTTGTTGGAAATTGGATTGGTTGATTGCCATTTTCTTCACTATATCCTCTAACGATGATAATTGTTGTGGCCTTTGGAGTAAAGGGGGATTCGCTTGATTCTGTGTATTCCTCCATGAAAAGTTTGGATGATTCCTCCAACCTGGATTATAACTTTGAGAATATGGATCATTTATTGGACCTCGGTTGTAGGAATTCACCAACTTAGCTTGCTCTTGCACAAATTCTGGATATGCAGCCCCAAGGGGACAAGAAATGGTAGGATGATCATGAGTTTCACAGATGCTACACACTTCCTTTGAAGGGTTTCTTGAGTTCAATGCAAGGAGGGCATCAAGCTTTTGTTCCAATTTGGAAATCTGCACACTGGAAGAATCATTAGAACCACCAACAATACGTTTACCTCTTGTATCGGTGTGTTGGGTCTCCATTGTTATCTCCTCAAAGAGTTTATATGTTTCTTCAGGAGTCTTAGTCTTATAAGAACCACCTGCAAAATTAGTGACAATATTATTGCTAGAGGGGGTTAGTCCTTTATAAAACATATGCATCTGAAGCTTCAATGGAATCCCATGATGAGGACATTGATTGAGCAGCCCATTGAATCTCTCCCATGCTTCATAAAATGACTCATCATCTTGTTGTGCAAATAGTAAGATCTTGTCCCTAAGCATGTTAGTTTTTTACGTAGAGAAGTATTTCTCCAAGAACTTCTTTTGAATGGCTCCCCAAGTCGTGAGTGAACTAGGCTTCAAAGAATTCAACCAATATTTCGCCTTATCTTTCAAAATATAAGGAAACACTCTCATTCGAAGTTGATCTTCCGTCACACCTGTCAAGGCTAAAGAGCTCACGGCATTAAAAATATCCTTTATATGGGTTAATGGATCTTCATTAGGTAAACCATAAAAGGAAGGCAACATATTAAGATGAGAAGATTTAAGCTCACAGTTTCAAGCTGCGGTGGGCAGCAAGATGCTTGAAGGGGATGCTAGAATTGTTGGGATATCAAGGTCTCCTATGAACTCATTGGCAGCCATCTTTTCTTCTTCTTCTTGGTTTGAACTTGATTCTGAATTTGAAGGTGAAGAACCTGGGAGGTCAGTGTGGATAGCAAGACCTTCAAATGTGTCAATGGCATGCTCTTTCGCAGTTGCCAACTCTCTTTCTAGACGATTCTGAATTTCAGAGATCACCCGGTTTGGTTGCAAAGATGGTCTTGTGTTCAAAGATCTCGAACGTTGGAATGAAGACCTCACTTGTTCAAGTAAGGGATTTCTAGACATAAACTACCTGAAACAGAAAATAACTTGAGTTAATTAGTACTACTAAAAGAATAGGGTAACCTTGGGCACATAACCAGGGAAGAACTTTCATTCAATCCCCGGCAACGGCGCCAAAATTTGTTGTTAATATGTTAACTCGCAATTGTACGGGCCAATTAGTAATATAGCAAGACAAGTACAAGGTCGTACCCACGAGGACTGAGAAGTTAAAATTAGTTATGTACCTAGATTACCAAATTCAAGAAAGTAGGAGGTTAAGTCTAAAATAGAATTTAAAGCAAGAGTGATTGTAATTGTTGAACAAATGAGGCAAAACGAAATTTCAAACAAAAGCAAAGTGAGCAAATGTAACAAAGAGTGTTTTTGTGGGCTGGAAAACAGATTGGGAGACTAGGGCATTCGATTCACCATAACAATTCAATTCTAGGTTATAAGGAGTCAAGTGACAAGTCTAATTCAGATTCAAAGATTGATTCTAGCTAAAGTAAGATTCAAAGATTGATTCTAGTCCTAACCTTGTGTTCCTAATTCCCTAACTTGATCATTTGTTGTCTAACCTAAATTAAGCATTAGGAACTCATTAAGCATAGAAGAACAATTTAAACAACCAAGCATGTATCTAATCCCTGTTGTCGAATGTCCATACATACTTTTCTTATTCATAGTTCAATTCGAATCAAAGCATGGTGTCTACTCTTGATTCAAACCAAGATAGCTAATATACAAGTTCTAATGATGATCAATCATCCAGACAAGCATATTAACTGATAAGCATAATGAATAAGAACATGAATCATGAATCAAACTTGAAACTCAAAATTTCAACTTATAAACCCAGAATATTCATGTTAGGTTACATCGAAGTCCTAGTTATGAATTTAGCTACTCATAATGGAAATGAAACTTAAACAGAAAAGAAAAAACATAATGAATGTAATAAGAGTGGAAAAACCCATTTCTGAAGTTACTTGTGGTGTCCAAGGCTTCTCCAAGTGCTTCTCCACACCTAATGCTGCTCCAAGACCTTCCTCACATCTAGAGTATGGCAACTAAAGAGGTGATTTGGGATGAGTTTGGGTGAGTGGTGATGGTAGAGAAAGAGGAAATTCGTAGGGAAATTAAAGGAAGGCTAGTTGAAGCTGTTTTGGTGATTTGGGACTGAATAGAGTGTTTGGGGAAGGATGGGAGTGTTAGAGGATGGCTGAAGTGAATTTTAGGCTGAATGGAGTGACATTTCTTTGAATGAGTGTGCATCACTCTATTTATAGAGTGCAAATTCGTGCTCCCCCTTTGGCTGATGAAGCACACCCATTCCTAGCTGTTCCCATTTGTCTGAGCTGCCCATTAGGTTCCCATGCTGCTGATTTGATGTGTAGCCCATGCCTCTAGGAATGTCAGCTGCCCATCCTTTTGAGTTTCCATGCTGTCTTGTCTCCTATGTGTGGCTGACTTGATGTGAATTTTGATGGGCCCACGAATTGGGATCAATTTAATCAATTGATACATTTGAGTAGTCCATTTTGAAGTTCAGACTCTCATCTTTCCAACCACATATTATTTGGGCCAATCCAAGTTGGGAGAAAGACGTTAATGCCGAAATGAGTTGCTAACTCAGTCTGCTCGTTTTTGCACCATTTTGCATCTTTTCTTATCCAAAGGCATCATTGCTACCTAAGGCCCAATGAACTGAATGATAAACAGAAAAGGGATTAAAAGCACAAGTTTGACTCAATAACATAATCAAATCATAAGCTAGAATGGTGCAAAATGATATGCAATTGTGAACTGATCATCATTCAAATCCATAAAAATAAAATAAATTTGCAAACAAGGGCATCCTAAAATAGAAGAAATGCAAGAGTTCATTAAATCCATCCCAAAAGAATTTGCAAACACATAACTAATATCAATTGAAACAGATTCAAGAGAAAAGATTTCAAAATAGGAAACCCATACTCCCAAGGCATGAGGCTTGAATACTCTACAGCTTTACGATGAACTTCCTCTGGAAGATGAGCCCTGAACCCATCACAAAACTGACCACAAGAAACCATATCAAGGATCTTAAGGCTTCATGAACAACAAAAATAATCTAGTTCATGAACAACAAAAATAATCTATCAGGTACTGACAGTATCATGGGAATTTCAAAATAAAAATTGTGCTATGTGCTCAGATGATATGCAGTGCTTGTGTGTGCATGCATGCTTGCTTCTCGCATTTATCAATAATGCAACTACATGAAATATGAGTTACTCACCACTAGATAGCATCTAAAACTGACTTGGAAGATTTATCTCAGCTTTGGGCAAAATGTTCAACGGATCACATCCTTGAATGATAGAGTTCCTAGGTTTAGCATCAGCACATATGACCTCCTGAGCAAACACATATTCAAGGATTGTGTCCTACTTCTAAAGCCACCACGATCTTACTGTGGGAAAAATTCATCAGCTGAAGGACAATAAAAGTAATATAATCCCAACAGCATCTAAAAATTAACCGAAGAAAAATTGCACGGAATTTATAGAACTGAAGAGACAAGCCCAACCGTAATAGGAAGCTAGAGAGGAAAATGGGGAAAAAATCGCATCACAAATTATAACTATGTCAAACATAATGAAATAATGAAGGTCATATTAATGAGAAAAGAGAAATAACTTTAAACTGTAAAAATGACCTTCTTCAACATAACTGCATATCCATATATGGTGCGACAAAACAATCCCCTCGAGGATCATAGTAGCTATTTCAAGCAAATTCATTTGAAAAAGAATTATGATAAGTTATGCTTATATATAGAAGAAATAAATATTTTAACTTCCCAACAACTTTATTCAAAAGACAGGCATTCTTTCCACTGAATTTATTTTAAAAGTGGCTATCCCCAAATTATAAGAGCTAACAAAATTAACAACTACTAAAATTGGGATAAATAGTGATAATACATAGCATCATAACAACATCATATCTTCCTTCCCAACATGGAAAAAAAAATCAAGTTGAGATGGTAAAACTCAATTTTTTATGAGATGACCACTCTTGAAGTTTCTTTTATGAAAAACTATTTGACATCTTCACAACAAAATAAATTACAAACCTCCACTAGTCAGCAAAATGGAAGGCATAAAGAAAAATATTTTCAACATAAATTGTTATCCACCAACTTGCATCAAATCCTGCAGAGACTACATAAATAAGTCAAGATTAAATTCCTTGGCAACAAAAACCAAAATATGGTCCCAAACTGCAAAATAGTCTGCATCACCACACCGACCATTTTCCCAGGGGACATTAATGTTGTATCAACTCCTGGTCCGTCTCCAATCATAGTATAGAAACCATCATCAGTAGCTGGATAAAAGCTTCCAAACTCATGCCTGAATAAAGCACAACTCCATACGGTCATCATAACTAAGAACTTTGATCTTACTCAACCAAACAAGTTACAAGCTAAAAGCTCCAATGAGAAAAACATTTGAAAGAATGCAAAAAGTTATAGATTCTTATGTCACAGAACCATTGAAATGAGTAAAAAGACTCTTGGTAGCAAATTCAAATTCGAGAAAACAACAAAGGAATGTCATGCAACACATGTTAACAACACAACATGAAGAGATCTAACTTCAACTTTGTGTATGTTATGAATAAGCTTAAATGATCAAGGAAAAGAACGAGTGTCAATTTAAATATGGCATACCTATGAATAGAGAAGAACAAAACTCGAGGATCCATCCAGAACATCTTTTGAGTATCATAACTCAAAAGACTGATAATCCACTAGGATTATGGATCCAATTTAACCTTCACATCTTTGACTGACTGATAACTGATAGAATGGCTTAACCATGTTTCTGAGTTGCCAGCTTCCCCATATGTTAACTATATGGACTATGAATGAATGCCAAAAGGCTATATGAAAATTTTGAGGAGCTTCCCCCATCATGGAAAAATCAACTCAACACAATAACAAGGATAAGATATAATCACAAACACAGATCACTACTAGTGAATGTGAATTAACTAAACAAATTCATAAAGGATTGAAATTTAAAGATTAACTTTATTTATAATATAGTATGATCAATCACACCACCAGGTAAGATCGAGAGACAACTGAAACTACTAAAACCTAATAAAGAGTCTCTCAATTGACTACTGCCAGATTTTGATACCGTGGGCTAGAGATGGCTACTTCCATGACATGGTGCGAGCCAACTTTACCATCTTTATCCAAGAAGGACTTGACCAAATTACTGGAGAAGCCACCGAGCATGGCCAACCCTGGTCGCATACGACAAGGCACAAGCACCCTGTCGTAGTGGTCTAACTGCCAAAACACAATTTGTGGCATTGCATCACTGTACCCTTTCCCCTTAAAATTTCTTTGTATTGCCTCATAACCTTGGGTATGATTGGAGGATTCATCTGATCTCCCGATGGCATAATGTCGGTTATTTTCCAATCCTCTAATAAAAACAACAATGTTTTGCAGATTTCTTTGCACCCAGCCACATCTTCCGGGGTAGGAAGCTTCTCATGTTCTACTCGCTCAGCTACTTCATGCACTTGTATGTGAGGAACTGAAGCGGCCATTTCTGCCTCTTGGACTTCCATGGTTCCGGAGGGTTCAGCTCCATCACCGGGGACTTGTGCTTCCATTACTGTCGGTTCTGTAGGCGGACTAACATATTCATGTAATGGCGACATGTCATTATCGCCTCCTTCATTCATATGAGGACTACCGAGTTCCTCATGTCTTCCCCACATTCATTCAACCCACCATTTCATTTTTTGAACTTCTCTATCTCTAGCTTAAAGTAGTGTTCGATTGAATCGAGGGTCTTGCGGAAATCCTCCACACACTTTTTATTTTTGGCACACTCCTTTTCAAGTTTCAACAACTCCTTCCGTACCATTTCTTCCAAGTCATGCACTTTGTTTCTTCCAAGTCATCCTTTGTCCTTTGAAAGTCACGCTTCAAAGTGCGTAACTCAGTGGATGAGACTTTACCCTGCATTCATTTATAATGCAACTATTATAAAGGAAAATTAGTTTTATAATGATTTGCTTTAATCAATTAATGAGGATATGGCAACTAAACATGTTAATTATGTTATAAACATGGTTTTATTACTAATGCAACATTAAATTGATTTAAAGGAATTTATAAACTAATACTTTAAAACTATTATCTCGTTCTTTAAGAAAAAAGTAAAAGTTTTCTACTTTTTAGCCATATGAAAAAAATGATTAACATATTGTTTAAATACCTTCCACAATTATGTGAAAATTGTGGGGGTGGCAAACATGAAGGAGAATTTGGAATTCTATTTCTTGGCAGAGAAAATGACAATTTTATAGATTGGTTCATAAGCACCACGTTTTGGTAGAGAGAGGCTTTTATACAAGGTATGAGAAGGTTAGAGACTTTCCTATAAGTACCTCAAATGTGTGGGTGTCTAACTGAGTATTAGAAGGTTACTTAGTTGGCACAATTAATAAGTCTTGACAAAATAAGTTAAATGCTCAACGTAGTACAACTACTCTTGAATGGAATTTATTTTCATATATGAAATTATGATGGCAATATATCACAAAAATAGTCAACCTAGTGGATCCAATATTTAAAGGTCTGACTAAAGAATTAGTTGATAATCAAGGGGAATGGGAGTATAAGCCTAAATATTTAAAGTCTCCATAGTGGATACCCACCTAGCTGACTGGAGATCCCAAGATCTAGGTTTAAAGGGACAACTAAGTTATGTGTGACTAAAGTGCAAGCATTGTGGGGATTCCATCCCCTACCTATTCCTATGATGATACAATGCTCCCTGTGTCACATCCTGGGATCAGCTCCGTCGTAGCACGATATTGTCTGTTTTTGGCCCCCCTCTCTACCCTCACGGTTCTGTTTCTGGGAACTCACGGGCAACGTCCCAGTGGGTCGCCCATCCTGGGATTACTTTAGCTCTAACTTGCTTAACTTTGGAGTTCCCATGACTCTGAAACCAATGAACTTCCAAAAGGTCTCGTACTTGATGGAGGTAGGCATGTACATATAAGGCACATCACCCCCTCTCCGTTGGTCGATGCGGGATGTGACAATTTGGTATCAGAGCCACTCTTCCATGTGGTGCCAGTGTGCCAACGAGGATGTCGAGACCATTCAATTCGGACCAAACTTGCAGGGCATGGTTATTAAAGTATGTTGAACCTAAAGGAACTCTCAAATGGGTAATCAGAGGTCGTGGACCCCATGGGGTACCAGAATGACCAATATGGAAAATTAATCAATTATTTAATCTCAAGTCTTTCAGACCATTCCACCTGTTAGAAATATTGAAAATCGGCCTAGGAATTTTTGTAAGTCACGTACACGCATTTTTGAGGTCGGGGGTTAGGGTTATGATTAAATATCTATGGATGAGCTAATTTATTAACTAAATTTTTTTTAATTGCTTAAATAGGTACTCGGGCTTCATTGAACCCGCAGGAAGGACCCTCAAAGGGTCAGGCTAGCTCGAACACTCAGTGAGTGGAATTTTGTTTTATAAATGGATTTTATGCAATTAAAGTTTCATTGATTGATATTCAATGAATCATTTATGACTATTACTTTCCAAGCATAAATATTTGAATTCAAGTATCTTTATTAAATTCTATTTATGCTTAAAAGATAAATGGCTTGGAAAGTAGGAAAGGAAATGATAATATGATTAAAGGAATTATTGAGAAGTAGAAGTATAATTTTTCCAGGAAAGGTTTTTAAACCACCACAGGTACCCAAGATGTTGCCTTCCGATAATATGTTGCCTTCGGTTAATTTGTTGCCTTCCGTTATAATGATGTCCACGGACATCCTAGTTGCCTTCGATTGAGTCAGCGCGCATTTGACAATGCACCACGAGTTTCGGGGATGCCCGATCATGTGGTGCAAGGAATACGGCTCAGGCTGACTAAATGTCCCCTGAGTCTTGCGAGGAATGTGGCTCGGGGGACTTTGTGTTTCCGAGACCTGCGAGGGTGTGTCATATTATGTGACACAAGAAATTGACGGTATAATGTGGGAAATGAATATAAAGATCATGGAATTGACGGATATATGATGGGTACACCTAGGTGGGAAAGAGATTATTTCTTTAAAATGATTTCAAAAAGGTTTTGATGATTTGATTTGAATGCGTGAATAGTTATATGTATATAAATATGCATGTCTTTATTCTTGTATGATTTGATGATTTGCTTTACCCACACGTGGCGTTGGATTTTCCGGTGTGTGGGCTCACTTGGCTTGTTTGGGCCACACGTGGCGTTGGAGTTTCCAGTGTGTGTGCTCACTTGCATATCGGTTACTTTACCACACGTGGCACTGGATTATTCTGGCATGTGGTAAAGGATCCGGACATATTGATTACTATTACTTTACTACACGTGGCGTTGGACTCTCCATCGTGTGGTAAAGTAACGGGGAGTGGAAAAGGGATTAACATATTATATTGGGAGAAAGGAGTAATGTTTAAAGAATTAGGCTTAGCATATTGTGATTTTATTAAGAAGGAAAAGATGATCCTAAAGTTAACTTGTTGATATTACTGAAAATAATTGTCTGTTATCTGATTCGTGACTATTGATTGAAGAACTACGTGTGGCTTGATCCCTTAATAAGGGTACGTAGGTATCATGGAGTCTCACCCAAGTGCAGCCGCAAGATAAACCATATTTTTGGACTTTAATTTGGTTTGTGGTTGTAACAGGGTGGAAACATGTTTTAGATTGATGAATGATTGTGGATTGAGTCTTTACAACTACTTATGATTATGCATGCTGAGATTTGGGAATTTTAAACTGCATTTTAACATGTTGAAAAATTTGGTCAAGTCCGTTTTTTAGGGGAAACTATGCCGAAATTTTGATAGAAAGTCTCGACCCTCTCCTCCTTTGATTTGGAAGAGAGGCTATGTTGGAAAAACCATAGGATCTGTCATGAATTCCGAGGAACTCAGGGCAGGTCCTATCAACCTTATTGATGCAGCACAAGCAAATAGATTTTCAAGCGAAAACCCTAAAGAGCAATAATCTGTTATCCACCAGGAACTTAGAGAGAAATTCTCTTTTAATTATTTGATAAAAGTTGAGTTCAACCAAGCATGACGACTGACTAAATATAATGTTCTCACCCATTGGACTGCCTGGGAAGTTATTGGAAACTTAACAGAAAAGAAACGGAAAGTTTGTAACTTGGATACATTCTTTAAATGCACTTTTGGAAGGCCAAACGACCTCAGAAGCCCAAAATCCACCATAAATCACAGGAAAGCGATGTGTTGGACTTGTGGTGTTGTTCACATTTTGAGAAGGTATTATGCGACCCAATCGGAGCTCGGAGGCCAAATCTGTAAATTTCCGCTGCGTGCTTTTTCCCTTCTTCTTTCCAATTCTTCTTCAATCCATTTAGCCATTTGTTCTACATTAGTCCCTTCCACCTCAGAGAAACTCGACCCTAAGTTATGCTCAGGATAAAGAGCTTCATCCTCAAGAAACTTATACAAATCAGCAACATTGAAAGTATTGGAAATTCCTATGTAATCCAGTAATTCAATAGCATAGGCATTGTCATTAATTCGCTTCAGCACCTTAAAGGTCCATATTTCTTAGGTTTCAACTTGCTATAAGTACCAACAAGGAACCTTTCCTTCCTTAGAAACACTGTCACAGAGTCGCCTTCTTGAAACACTTTAACTCACATATGCTTATCTGCAGTGGTTTTCTTGCTGCAACACTGGTTTTCTAGCCCCTAGGTAACTTCACCAAATCTAAAACATGATTAGGAACAACAGTATGAAAAATGGAAAATGGTGACTTCCTGGTTGCACTATGAACTACACTGTTATATGCAAACTCCACCTATTGTAGTGCATAATCCCATTGCTTTGGCTTCTCTCCGCAAATGCTTCGCACCATATTTCCCAATGTTCAATTTGTGACCTCAGTCTGGCCATCAGTTTGAGGATGGGCAGTGCTACTGTTCACCCATTTTATGTTTGCTCCTGAGATGAAAGGGTAAAATTCCCCACTGCCTTGGAAACCATTAACTAGTCAACAAGTCAGCTTTCTTTGGTGTGCGAGCGTGCCACTGCTAGCCTTGAAAATCCTAGCAGACTTCTTTAAAATGGATAACTTGCGCCCCAAGTTACTGATTCCTAAACAAGTGATTGTGAATTTGGGTGAGGAATATCTCCCAAGTAAGTTCTTTTCTTGTCTCAGATTGGTGAGGACTTCACAATTTATCACAGTATAAGACTAGTAGTTCTGGCCAGAATAAATGACAATAAAGAGGACTGTTTTTAGGCAAAACTGCCCTGTACAAGACTTGGAAGGAAAAACTCAACTCTAGAAAGATAAAAAGAAAGCTGGAATTCCATTTATGCCCAAATAGAAGCTTCTGATCCGAGCTGGACTGAATATGTATGTGTTGGACTAGACTATTAACAACTTCAACTGCTCAGCTTCAGCTGTAAATCGATGCCAAAGTTCAATTTTGGCAGAGCTTTAATCTACTTCAAGCTTTGAGAGGCTTTTGAATGGGCAGAACTACTGCTTCTTTAGTCTGAAGGGGCAGAAGTGGCTGGTCTTGAGGACTCAATGAGATGGAACTGCACTGTAAAATTTGTTGAGGTTTTCATATTTGTGAAAACTCAAGCTCTTCTTGTTCTTGGCTTTTGCTGAACTAAATTTGTAACGAGAGGAATCTTGTTTTGAATGACTTATTTTTCTAAGTCTGAACTTTGGGAATTCTGATCTAAAGCTGGTTTCTCTTGTGGTTCAAGTGATCTTTTGGTTGATTTTTTTTGTTTGTTTGTTTGATTGATGAATTCAGTGTCCCTACCTTGTTCACTCCCTCTTATATTTATAAGAAATGCTTTGAACTAGGGTTTCTTTCTGGGCGACAAATTCCTCAAAAAGATCTTTCATTTTTTTAAATGTAAAGAAAGGGGGTTTCTATCAATTCTGGCAGATAAACTCTCAATAGTCAGCTCCTGAGGCAATCACTTCCCTGTTTTTCTTGAAAGAAAACCTAATCCCTTTTTCCAATTTAACTGCCCCTTGTGAGAGTTCGACCATGATGGTTAGTTTATCTCTTCAGTTTTGAACAACTTCCTATCCTCTGCTTATCTCCTTTCTGAAAACATAGTCTGCGTATCCCTTGAAAAGATGGTGCCTCCTTGGAGTGGAAACAATATTTTTGAATATATAAGAGGGATTTGATCTTCTGATGGTAGAGTTTCAGAGATGTCTTCTTCCTATACCTATCCCAATTTTAGCTTTCTCATTACTTTCTGTTGATATTGTTGACTTTCATAGTGTTTTCAGAAAGTCACGTGGGCTTCTTTGAGAATAGTTCCTTCAAAAAGATTTGTTTAATTTACTCCTGGGCTTTTTGAGAGATGGTAGTAGATTGGGCCCAATCTAATTCTTTTATTTGATATCCTAGAACGTATTTGCCATTTATTTTTGGCATTTTTTACATTTCTGCCACTTCTGAAAAGACGTGGGTTGGGCTCTCTCCTGTTCTGATAATTTTGAAGCCCAGGTCTTTTATTTCTCTTGTTTCATGGTCCTTTGAGAAGTGGGTTGGCGTGTGATTTGCTTTTGGCCCAAACAGCTACTACGGTTCAAAGTAGTCCTAAATATTCTCCACAAAGTGATCCAAAAATGGCTCAAAATTTTGGTATCATGGTTAGAAGTTATAGATGTAGGTACTCTATGCAAGCGAACAACCTCCCTGAAAAACAGCTTGGCTATATTGGATGCATCAATAGTCTTCTTGCAGGCTATGAATGCACCATTTTTTAGAACCGATCAACCACCACAAAAATCAAGTTTTTTGTACAAAATCCATAGCAATATTCTGCTAAATATCATTAGAAACTGGTAAAGGCATGTATAATCCAGTGTTTTGTACCTGTCCCTTTGAAACCTAACAAATATGACATTTGCGCATAATTGTTCCAACATCACGCTTCAACTGTGGCCAGTAAAATCTCTCCTCCAATCCTGCTATTGTTTTATCGAGATCTAAGTGGCCACTCAACCCTCCTCCGTGCAAATCCTGAATGAGCTTCTCCCTTAAGGAGGAAATAGGATGCATAACTGGGTGCCCTTGAACAAATACCTTTCATTAAGAAATTAATCTGCCTGTGAGTCATGATTAGCACATTTAGCCCATATTTCGTTGAAATCATCATCATCTTCATATAACTCCTTCAGACACTCGAACCCCACAATTTCTTGAGTAAGAGTAACTAACAAAGAAGCCCTTCCACTCAGCGTGTTAGCCACACGATTTGAGGTACCAAAAGTATGCTTGATGAAGAATGAAATTTTTTGCAAGAAAGTCACCCATCTGACATGCATTTTATCAATATGTTTATGGCTGTTAATATACTTCAAAGCTTGATGATCTGTAAACAAAACAAATTCCTTATGAATAAGATAGTGCTCCTATTGTTTCAAAACCCGAACAACTACATAAAATTCTTGGTCATAAGTACTCCACTTATGGCGAGCGTCGCTCAATTTTTCAGAAAAGAAAGCAATTGGTCTCTTATCTTGAGAAAGCACGGCTCCCACTCCCACGCCACTAGCATCACTTTCAACTTTGACCACCTTCTCAAAATTTGGACGAGCTAGAACCGGAGAGGTGTAAAGTTTTTCTTTTACAAGAGCAAAACCTTTTTCATGCTTTTCTCCCCAATTGAACTTGCCCTTCTTCAAACATTCAGTAATAGGTGCGACAATGGAACTGAAATGCCTCACAAACCTTTTGTAAAAAGTGGTCAAACCATGGAAACTTCAAACTTCAGAGACTGTTTTTGGAGTTGGCCAGTCAAGAATTGCTTTGATCTTCTCGTCATCCACCTGGATAGCATTCTCACCAACCACACAAAACCCAAAAATAGTAGCTTATTTGTGCAAGAATTCTTTTAAAACAAAATAAAACAATCCATAGGAATAGCCAGAGAGATGAAAAATGCCTCACGTGACCTCCACAGAGTGTCACACCAAAAAATAGAGATTAACTTGACAATGAGAGGGATGAAGGGATTAAGCGGTATCATAGGGTGATTGACAAGTATAAATTGATAGATAATTTTATAGCCAGGCTGGAATATTTCTTTTGTGTTCCTTTGATATTATTTCTTGGATAACCATTTAACAACTTTGACCACAGAAAAGAAAAAAAAAACTTTTTACAATTACACAAAACAACTAAAGTAATTTTTCTGCATTTTGTATTTAAGCACTTAGACATCAAAAGATGAAAACTTAACCCAAAAAAAAAAGTTCAAGAAGATGTTTTAAAAAGGCCAAGAAGTTCCGAAGCTAGGAGATAATTATTCAATTGTAGCAGAGTGTTAGAGATTTGCAGTTGAGAAAACTATTCCTTGGTTGAGATTTTCATTTCGAGCCCTCAACCCAAATGAGAGACTCCTAGGGTTTAATCCAAATACATAGGGATCTGAATGCATACAAAAGATGTCTACCTAGGAAACTTAGTTTAAAAGATGATTTATGCATCAAAATATAGTAAGTTGCATCTAGAGGAAAGGTTACTCCTTTTTAAATTTTATGTTATTTTATTGATTTATATATATGGTTTTTAATTTTTACTCTCTTTTTTTTGCCACATCAAAAAAAAAAAAAAAAAAAAAAAAAAAAAAAAAAAAAGAGTTCATATTTGTCACGTCAACATTTAACAAATTCACTAACAAACTAGGTTATGGAGGGTCTCATTTATTGGATTGCCATAGGTTTGGGTACCCATTTGTAGAAGAGAGACTCTCATGCAAATGGAATAACACTTTTTGCTATTCCCAGCTAATAACATAATGATACATCAAATAACTTTTCCAAATGTCATTATGTTATTGACCAAAGATAGCAAAATAGTGTTATCCTCGTTATAAATAAATTTTATTTTATTTTTTTATTTTTTTTATTTTAATATTTGTACAGTCTTTCATGTTTATGTATGAGTTTGAAATGACCTCTATGATTTAGGGGGTTTTATGCAGTTCATCCTAACAAGTTCCTTTTTAAATAATTTTTTACTACATTTTATTTGGCAAGAATCTCGTGGGATTTTGTAGGTTCAGTTTGAGCTATCATGTAGAAAACTAGCATGACTAGGATCAGATCTGTTTGTCCAAAAACTGATCAAAGAAAAAGAGAGAGGATGAGTTCGTAAAATGTTAGTTTTATGGTCAGTGCATTGCTTTTGACCTACTCTGGCTTAATTAACACCTTGTCCCTCTAGATCAGCCCCATCAAGAGGTGGTTATCTTGCACTTGCAACTGTGGCTTCCCAATCTTTTTGGCCAAGTGTCAATTCGGCCGGATTGATTTGGCCACAAAGACGTCCTATTTCGATGTTGTGGTGGTGTGGGAATACTAGTACCTGGGCCAAGAAACGGCCGTGAGTACAAATGGATAGTGAGTGATGGATGCGCTCCTTGATCTTCACTTCTTTCGAGTGACTATGGTTGAGGGAGGAATAATCCATGGCTACTAGGTCCTAGGCCTCGGATACAAGGCCTTATGAACGGTACGGACACCGAGAAACCTACGTCTCGGCAATGGATTGGCTCACCAGACTTAGCCAAGATGTGTGTATCTTGACCCTTGAGGATGGTTATGGCACTGTGCATGGTAGCACGTCTGGTTCAGACCCCTATCCGGAAGAATCTGGATGAATTGTATGGTGCCCAAGAAATAAATCAAGACATGCTTGTATTCCTGAGAAATCTCTTATTTTATATAAAGATGGATGATGGAAGTGAGAATTGCTCACGAGCTCAGAACAGATTCTAGAAAGCATTTTAAGCTTCGACATGATAGACAAAGGGGATTTTTGCTCGTTGAGGCTTTTTTGATTTGGTGTTTGTATTCTTCTTCCGTTGGTGGCGATCTTCTATTTAGAGAGGAAGTGTTGACTCTTTCAAAGCATGCGTTGGCCCCTTGGGCTGAGCATGACGTGAGCTAGCCAATGTGGTAAAGGTGTGCCCGAAATGGGGAAGGTCACTAGCTTGGTCGTGAGTCCCAAGGCTCATATATTTTCTTGATTATCCTGGATCTTGGCCTGTAGCGAAGTTCCAAACCTGTTTGGTTTGGATCTTTGGGAATAGAAATGCGAAGATTTTGGCCTTGAGCAGTGCAAACTTGGCACGTGGCATCTTCTTATTGGTGAATGACCTTAGTTTTGAGCGCAGCGCATGGTTCCATTTTAGCCTAGGTCGAACCAAAAATTGGGAAACTAAGCGAGTGTTGTGCAGAGCTGGGCGGAGTAGGTGGTGGAGCCCTTGGGACTCACTCGCACAGTTTGAGGTGCAAAAGGGGTGGTTCCCACATGTATGTCTGATATTTTCCTGAGCGATGTGATCGTTCCACTTGGCATTGGTAATGACTGGTCAAATTCCCAATCCCTGGGCTTTGGGCCTTTGTTGTTCCTGAATTGGGCCGATGGATCGTGGGACTTTGTCCATTGGTTCCGGGCAGAATGATTCGGCCATCGCTTCCTGGGTTTTTGCAGATCTCATGACTTGGCGGAAAATCCAACTCTGGGCTGAGACTGTAGTCACGGTCATAGACCTCAAAGGCTAGGTTTTCCCATTTTAGTCATTGGGCTGGAGTTTAATAAAATGGGCCAAGTCTCTGACCTAATGTGTCCATGCCATGTCATCTTTTCTCATGGGGCCCATGTGGAAAATTTTTGTTAAAGAAAGAAAAGAAATAACCAACTATATTAAATGATTCTTCCTCGCTGTAGTAAATAGAATACAACATTTAATTTCTTTGGTTACTTTTAGATCGAAAAGCATAAGAGGAATTAACTAATCATCACACATTCACTTCAAAATTTCGTGTCACTTAAAAATTAATTGTGACACACGTTAAATAAGGTACATTTGGCCCTAGTGTCCATCATTATAACATATAATGATTTGGTGTAATGTCAATGATCATATAATTTTTTTTGGTTATATTGGAGGAAAGAAACTTCACTGGGGTTCAATCCTGGGTGCCATGGTTGGAGGGAAATCCATCACCGCTGTGGTGGGAACCCATTGGCAATGTCATGATCATTTGATGTAGTTGCACTCATACTCTATTTTGTTGGAGGAGATCCTATGTCAAATCTCATGGACGACAAAAATAAAACAAAAATAAAATAAAAAAGATGATAGGGCATAATGGAAAATTGTAATTGAAGGAAGATTGATAAAAGGAAGACATTTTTATGCGTTGGGGCTTGGTTCTCCAATATCTTCTCTAACATTCCACTTGCTAACACGGTTACGAGCTATTGTTACCTGTAGAAGTTTACGACTTTTAATTGCTTGGTGTGAAGTAGATACTTCAGTTCCTCATTTAAGTAAAATTTATGGTAAGGGCCACAAAGAAAACATTTAAACATACCTGTTTCTCCCAATCAGTTTTGCAGGTGAGTATGACAAGTACAATAGTTTGGACAAATGTTCCAAACAACATTCCAATCCAAACACCCTACAAAACAGACTTGATGGAATAAGTAATTTTAAAAATAAAAAAAAATGAGAAAAAACAAAGGAGAAAATGCCTACTATAGGTTCATGTGGAAAAAAGCTGAAGGCAAGATCATGCCATGTATGCGTACGATGACCCTGGATTTCTATTTCTCCAGTGTGAAAACATTGCATGCTTATAAACCAGAATTAAACATATCAAGGTTTTTAATTTTCAATTATCATACTAACGGGTTCTCACGTTCGAACCCCTATGATACCTTGATATAGTGTATGTGTGTGAGACTACCCTTCCCTTTATAGTTTAGACCATCGATTGTATTTAAAAAAAAAAAAATTCTATTATCATAATAGAGTGATAGACACCACAAAATCTAACCACTAACTGCTATATATGAGTGAAGAGAAGAAAAATTATAGCTCTCACTTTGACTTGTAGATGTAGAAGAAAACCCAACACAGCTCCAATAGGAATCCCTATAAGATAATAGCACGCTATGTTGACATATGCTACAATACTCTGCCATCCAGCTCCTATAGCAACTCCTGTAGATAAAAATTTGCTAGTGCTTATGTTGCAAGTTTTTCAGGATCTACAATACTGGCAAAGGTTAAATTAATTCTAATCAGGGAAAATAATTTGATTATCGAAAAAATGGCAAGAATACCAGAGAGCACAGGCTGAACACTGTTCAACAATATGGAGAAGGCCAGTAAAGGTGACAGCTCTGCAACCTTCTTAGCTACCTCGTCGTTGGTGGTGAAAATGTAGGCAAGACGTCCCCTCAAGAGCAGGAAAAGCAAGAAGAGCACAAAGCCAATGGAAAGTGATGTCAACACAATAACCACAACAGAGAACTTTGCCGCCTTTGCGCTACCCCGTCCAAGCTCATTCGACACTCGGACACTGGAAGAAGAAGATTTCAACACACATACACTATATCAATGCATCTAATGTGCCAAATGAATGTAAAATAAAACAACATTAGCTATATTTCCGAAGAAACAAGATGATGAGAATAGTAAACTACCTTGCTGTAGCCAGGAAACCAAGGGCAATCATCATTTCCCACCCATTGATGTTGAGGCTAAACATATTTGTAGTTGAACACATAAGAATGAAAAGAAAACGCAAGAAGATAGGAAGTAGTTTAAAAACATGTGAGATGACAGAGCTTATGTCTACATAAAATCGAAAGGAGGAAGGCTTGGAAAATTACCAAATAGCTAGAGCATCAATAGAAACTTCAGCATCTTCCATGTTTCCCGTTAGAAGAACCAAGATCGTGTTGTACCAAAGCTCGAGACTGTAAAGGAAAATGAGATTTCTACTCAGGAGCTCCATATGTACTAAATGGAGGAGTCATAAGACCTTCATTCCAAAATGACTATATCATTATTGTATGACGCAACTAAACTACTACCAAACTAGTTCTGAAATAACTGATATTTCTCCTTTATTTTCAAACAGAATATTACTGAAAAGTTAAACTAGCATCGGATGACATAGAAAACCAAAACAAAGAAAAAAACATTTTCTTACCAAAGCATAACACCAGATGACAGAGAAAGCTTGACGACATGCCATAGATCTTTAAAAGCTAAGGTAGAGAAGCCGGTCCAAGTGTCTGGGCATCCTCCACATAGAACAAACAAAAGCTGACACACGTTGGGTAGCCAATACGCTATAACCGTTGACACCATTGCACCAGCAACCCCGAACTTAAATTTCACAGTCAAAAGCCATGAAAGGAGGATGTGGATTGCAATTGAAACTGCTGACACATAAGCAATGATCATATTTTTGCTCTGTGATTGTAAGTACATTTGGCAGGTAAAGGATACAACAAAAGCAAAAAGCACTGGGATCACCCATAGAGAAATATATCCTGCCTCTTCTGCAATATTATCTTTTTGGCCTAAAGCCTCGAGAATCGGAGTTGCGAAGATGCAAATAGGAATGAGGAACAATGTGCTCACAAACAGTACTATCCATGACCTTTGAAGATGCACCCCAAGCATGTGGTATTGCTTTGCACCATATGATTGACCACAAACAGTTTCCAACGCACTAGCCATGCCCAGCTGTAGAATAAGAGATTCAGAAACATCATTCATTTTGCACGGAAAAAGCCTAAGCGAAGCAAGTATGTGATTTTCCGTAGCCAGATGACTCCATGCTAGGTTGCAAAACAGATGACAAATTAAAATGCAGTGTGGGCATTTGAAAAAGGATCAATATGTATATATTAGTTTTGGGATTTTATTTCATTGACTTCCATTTGAAATGCATATCATAAACAATTAGTAATATTCGAATCCATATACGTGAATTTGTGTTCATTTTCAGTACATTAACAAGAAACAAACAACTCACAGAATACGTGAACAGAAATTGAAACTGAACTACTTGTGTTCAACAACTTCATGAATATTCTTACGTACTTGTAAACTAAATAACAACAATGAAAATGTTTGATCAGTCATTACCCTACTTGGGAATATCTATGAATGGCTTTGTATGTATGCCAAATACCAATGTAATATAAGCAAATTTTCATTCCATGAATGAATCGCTTAACTACGCCGCCAAGAAAACACTGACTTGTCATCCAAGTTTTCAATCAACCTATCTAACCAAGTTTCAGTCAAGAAAAATAAGTACTGTCGTCAGTTTCATGAGACTAAAATGGAAAAAAACATACCAAGAGGCCATTTGCGAACCGAACAAGTACGGTGAATACAAGTGAAAATGCAGCTAATTCAGTAGAGCCAATGTGACCAATGAAGGCTTGACTGACGATATTTGTTCCAAAGGTGGAAACTCTGGTGAATATTGCAGGGCCAGCCACCACCCACAGCTTCTTGCTTTCATTCCATACCCTGGTTTTGAGTGGCGAATCCTCATACTTATCATCAACACGATTCACTTGTGCACTTGCCTCTCTTATCAGAAGATTATTTGTGATGTCTTCTTCCATGTTAGTGTAACCAAGGGTACTCTAGCTAGCTTCTACTGTTTCTGTCTAACCAGCCAAGTGCCAAATACGTACATACAAAAGCAAGCCCTTTTGGGACACTTTTACAGACTCCTATATAAATCAACTGTGGAGATTAGCTGCACCAGAAATTCACGGCACCTGAACATTGCAACAACCCTTCATTAAGAATTTAAGTTTATGAAGGGTTGTTGCACCAAATTTAAGTTTATGACCTTATTAATTAATACACATTAATCACCTTGACTAAGGACAGATGCTCGAAAGTCAACACATACACAGACAAACTCCAACGGTGAACACCAACACCACCATATCGAGACACAAACGAGGCCACCGACAGCACGTGTTGCTTGGGTTGCAATTGGAATGATGTAATATATTATTATATTTTATGAAAAGTGTCACGTAAAGCTCCAATGTTTGTGAAAAGTTACATGAAAGGTTGCAGGGTCTTGAAACATTGCACTGATACATAGGTATTGGTTGCATCTCCTTGTCTGCACCGGTTAAAAGAAATATTCATTGGACATAAATTAATGAATTATGTCACATGCAATGATACAGTGGTTTGTGAAACAGTCGTATCATTTCGGCTGAACTCATTTCAGTCATGATCCTTGGGAAGATTTTTTATAAAAAAAATAAAAAAATTTAGCTCATACTTCTTATAAATGTCATTTTTTATAACACTTTCAAAAATAGTAAAAAGTTCACCTAAAAATACTTAAATGCCCTTAAAACTTAAATCCACAAACATTAGTTAAAAAGTCCAAATGAACAGTAATAGAGTATTATACAAATTTATAAATAAACTCAATCCTAGACATGTATTTATAAAAAAACTCAAGCACTATTTAAACATATAAACACACCCAAAATCAACCCTAAAGTCAACTTTTTGGGTGTGTTTATAAATGGGTTTTGAGTGTGTGTAATGATAGCTTTTGGGTGTGTTTATAAAGTGTTTTGGGTGTTGGGTTTTTTTATAATTTCAACCTCCATTTTGGGTGTTTTAGTGAAACTCCCTTAAAATTATTATCTTAAACATAAAGTTTACAACTTTATAGTTGTGGGAACTGAATTTTAGCCAAACCCTAGGTCAAATATTTCTTTCCATTTGGAGATTATTTGGCCTAATTGGGAGTGATTTGATTTAATTGGCAATTATTTGATTCTTACCCTAATTAGGGATTTGACTTAAATCAAATCCCCAATTACGTCAATCTCTCCAAATTGGGAAAGAATAATTCCTTTCCATCTGTGGAATTATTATTCCGAAACCCTAGCTCCGAGGCTCCTATAAATACATGGCTAAACCAAGGCTTGAGGTAATTCTAACCTAAGTTTGAAACTCTGCAGAAATTCTATCTCACAAATCCTAGTCTCCATAACTCTTTCTCTCTCTTACACAAGGCTCCGGCCACCCGGTTCACACCATACATACATCTCCGTATCCTTTTAGTTAGCTATTGTTTCCCCATAAACACTCGAACTAACTTAGGCATTGGAGGGCCTTTGGCCAACCACCCCCCCCCCCCCCCCTCTCCCGAGTGTGGTCCTCTTATTTCGATTTGTTTTGCAGAGAGAAAGAGTTCGAGGAAGAAGAAAGGGAAATCTATCGATAGAATATTCTCGTGGGATGAAAATCGCTCCCACAATAGTTTTGATAAACAATCTTGTGGGCATCTTAGATCACCTAAAAGATGTCATATAAATAGAAGCTAAAGCTCCAAGAAGTTGATCATAAATGGTGAGACAAGAAAAAGGAATGATAGTAAACCACAAGTGAATTATCAAACACAGCAACAGTTCAACTCATTTTATCATCTCACTACATTTAAGCTCCAAGAAGTTGATCATAAATGGTGAGACACACCAACCATATTGCAATGGTGAAAGTTAATTACTAATTTTCTTGATCACAATAAAATCATAAGATGACATGAAGTATGAACTTCAACCAAGGAGCTAAATAATTCATATAAGATGAATGTATCTTGAATAATCATTTTAGAAATGGCTATTTTCCAAAAGAGATAATGGGACCCCGTTCAAATTCAAAAGATGAAATGCCCTCACCAAGTGAGATCTTCCAAAGAGAAATCTAAAATAAATGAAAGGTTCATGTGCTTATCAATAAGTATACAATCATATATAATATGACGAAGATACTGCAAAACAAGTTGCACTTAATATAGATGTGTCACGTATATAAGGGAAAACAGCGTGCTCTGACTAAAGATGTAATAACTCGGTTACTTGTTGAGATGGATGTTGTTGTTGTTGTTGTTGTTCAACTCATTTAGAATGTTGAGGGTTTGGGTTGCCATCCTCTTCCCTCTTTAATTTGTTCATGCTGTGTTATGAAGACTTTTGGTAGCTATGAAATTCGCCACATTTATAGGGAAGGGAATTGTGTCGCTGACTACTTGGCTAACTGGAGCTGCAACCTTGATTTGGGGGTTTGTTATTTTGATGATGCTCCAGCCTGGCTTGGTTCTATTATCTTGGATGACTTGTTAGTGTTGCTAGAACTCGCTTGGTGGGTTCTATGTTTAGTTAGCTGTGATTAGGGCTAGCAATGGGTCGGGTTGTGTCGAGTTCGTGTCGTGTCGGGATATTAAACGTGTCAAGAATGCTCAACCCGAACCCAACCCATTTAATAAATGTGTGGTGTCGGGTTCGGATCGTCTTTTATCGTGCGGGTTTCGAGTCGTGTAACGGGTTGATAAATAATAACATGCATGTTACAAAAGTCACAACTGAAAAAATTTAAATAAAAAAAAACAGAGAGAGGAGAGAAAATATAAGGAAAAAAAAGAAAAAAAAGGATAGAGAGAGGAGAGAAAACTAAAGAGAAGGAAAAGAAAGAAAAACAAAAAGAGAGGGAAAAGAAAGAAAAAAAAAAAAAATAGAGAGAGAGAGAGAAGAGAGAAGGAAAGAAAAAAAAAAAAAATAGAGAGAGAGAGAGAAGAGAGAAGGAAAAGAAATTAAAAAGGAGAGAGGAGAAGATAGACGGAAAAGAAAGAAAAAAAAAAAAAAAAAGGGGGAAAAAAAAACAAAGAGAAGGAGAAAAAAAAAAAAAAAAGGAGGGAAAAAAACAAAAAGAGAGGGAAAAGAAAGAAAAACAAAAGAAGAAAAAGAAACATTATAAATATCAAAAGGCATAGATATAATCTCAAAGTTGTATCTAGCATGGTTGATAAGGTGTTGGAGAGTAATGAGGATGGAGGGGCTTCGAAACCCCATATGTTTGTTTTGAAGTCTCTATTTCTCTATATTTTTTCGCGGGTTGGCGTGTCTTACACGAGTTGACATGACCTGTGACACGACCCGTTTAATAAACGGGTATATACATGTATTTTAACAGGTTGATGGGTTGACCCGGAACCCACCCGTTTAATAAACGGATCAAAACGGGTTGACCCGAAATTTACCCAATTATTAATCGTGCGGGTTCGAGTCGTGTAACTGGTTGTGTAGGAAATTGCCACCCCTAGCTGTGATGTTTATGGGGTTTTTGCCCCCCTTCATCATGATAATAAATATAAAAATAAAAACTAGAAGTAAAAAAAAACTATATGCTTCATCCCCTTTTTTAGGGTTTGATGGGGTAAAAAAAACTAGAAGTAAAATAAGAGCTGTAACACACTCGCATCTCTTGAGAATAATAAAGTTACATGGGTCATCTAATGTTTTGCACCGCATTTTGAATTCTGTAACAATTTGGTCAATGTCTTTTAAGAATCGATATACTCAATCGGCCTAATTTTTGTAATGATGTACCTATTAATCGATATGACAAATTACCTATTAATTTGATCGTGTTTTTATTTTACAATATTAGAAGAGGTCACAAGTTATATTTTTACCTTCTCAAAGATCGAAAATGTAAATGGACACAACGTCGTATTTGATAATACTTGAATTTTTTTTAGTATGACACGTGTTTAAACATTTAAACAACAAATTGACAAATGAAACTGAAACAAAATACGAAATAATGGCACAATATCAACACAATTGGTGCGATCTTGATTAAGATCACGCATGCAAACTGGAAACTCGCTACAAAATCTTCACATCCATGTGTCATCTGTTTGTCATCCATCATCCATGTAAGGAACAAATGAGCAAACTGAGTGCTATGGTTAACTTGATGGTTATCATGACAGACGGGCCAATGTTAGGATGTGTAAGGTTAAAAGATATGAACCTAACTATTATTAATCCAACAATAAAATAATATAATTCAACCTAACTATTATTAATCCAACAATAAAATAATATGAAGAATTGAAGGAAGGTTGATAAACGCCAGAGATTTTATGTCTGGGGGCTCGATTCTCCAATATCTGTTACTTCCCACTTGTTAACACGGCTACGAGCTAATGTTACCTGCAAATATTCATACGAGTTTTAGTTGCTTACTGTAATTAGGTACTTGAGTTTTGCAATGCTGTACAAATTTTGAGTAAAGCAACAAACAAAACCAGTGGAAAGTGCCTTGACTTGCGGATTAGTGGTTCATGTTTGAACTTCCATCCCCCATGGCACATTGACAGTGTGTGTGTATGTGTGAGAAACCCCCCCCTCTTTAAATATCTTTTGTATAAAAAAAAAAAAAAAAAAAAATTAAACATACCTGTTTATCCCAATCAGTTTTGTAGGTCAGTATGAGTAAAACAACAGTTTGGACTAATGTTCCAAACAACATTCCAATCCAAACACCCTACACAAGAGACTTGATGCAATCAGTTATTTGGAGAAGAAAATCAAACAACTACTATGAGTGAGAAGAAGATTAAAATAGCTCACCTGGACTTGTAGCTTTAGAGGATAACCAAGCACCACCCCGACAGGAATCCCTATAAGGTAATAGGATGCTATGTTCACATATGCCACAGTACTCTGCCATCCAGCTCCGAGAGCAACTCCTGTCGATATAAAATTCGTTATCGGAAAAGGAAATGTTAAGTGATTTCTTTCTTGTTTTTCTTTTGTGTCGTCAAATACTGATAAACGTTTAAATTAACTGAAATTTGACGACATGAAAGGAAATTGATATCCTTCGAATATGAGTGAGAGTATCAGAGAAATAGCAATAGTACCTGAGAGCACTGGTTGAACACCGTTCAAGAGTATGGAGAATGCCAGTAAAGGTGACAAGTTGGAAACCATTGTAGCTACCTCTTCATCGTTGGTGAAAATATAGGCAAGACGTTTCCTCAAGAATAGGAAAAGCAAGAAAAGCACAAACCCTATAGAAAATGATATCGACACAATAACCTTAACAGAGAACTTTGCCTTTTTTGCACTACCTCTTCCAAGCTCATTCGACACTCGTACACTAGAACATTTCAACCAAACATCAGTACAACATCTTATTTTCTGAAGAAAAATGATAATGAGAATAATAAGTACCTTGCTGCAGCCAGGAAACCAAGGGATATCATCATTTCCCACCCAACAATGTTGAGGCTGCAATGTTTACATTGAACAACATCAAAATGTAAAGAAGAAAAAAAAAAGAGTACGTTTTGAAACAGTTGGATGACACAGTATATGTAATCATAAAAACGAAAGGCGAAAGGACATGTGAAAATGATCACGGGACAGAGGAAGGCTCTGAAAAATTACCAAATAGATAGAGCATCGATAGAGACTTCTGCGTTTTCCATGTTTCCGGTTAAAAGAACCAAGATTGTGTTGTACCAAAGCTCAAGACTGTAAAGGAAAATCAGATTTCTACTTAGAAGCTCCAAATATGTACTACTACTATAAGGAGGCATAAGACATTCATCCCAAAACAACCATATCAATATCATTCTTCTGAATATCTACTACTAGGAGTCCTGAGGTACCAGTTTTTTTATGTTTTTATTTATGTATGGACTAAAAGCATTACTGAAAGAGAGTCTAACCTTTTTTTTTAATATTTTCAAATAGAAGTATATATTACACAAAAGTTAATTTTCTGGGCTATATAGACATGTACATTATGTTGATTGCCTCTATGTGACAGTTCCAAATTAATATTGCCTCCATCCAGATTTTCTCAAACAAGCGAAATCAGTAGTATCCTAACATATTACGCATGCATGTAAAGAAAGATAAACTAAGGAACGACAGAAAAACACCAAAAGTAAAACTAACAATAAGGTCTTACCAAAGCATAACACCAGATGACAGAGACAGCTTGAGGACCTCCCAGAGATTTGTAAAAGCTAAGGTTGAGAAGCCTGTCCATGTTTCCGGGCATCCTCCGCATAGAACAAACAACAGCTGACCAATGTTGGGTAGCCAATATGCTATAATAGTCGACACCATTACACCGGCAACCCCCCACTTAAATTTGACAGTAAAAAGCCATGAAAGGAGGATGTGGATTGCAATTGAAATTGCCGACACATAAGCAATGATCATATTTTTGCTCTGTGCTTGTAAGTACATTTGGCAGGTAAAGGATACAACAAAAGCAAAAAGCACAGGGATCACCCATAGAGAAATATATCCTGCCTCTTCCGAAATATTATCTTTTTGGCCTAATGCCTCTAAAATCGGGGTTGTAAAGATGCAAAGAGGAATGAGGAGCACTGTGCTAATAAACAGAACTACCCATGACCGCTGAAGATGTATTCCAAGCATGTGGTACTGTTTCGCACCGTATGATTGACCACATAGAGTTTCTAGCGCACTAGCCATGCCCAGCTGTAGAATAACAGATTCAGAAACATCCCTCAGATTACTGGTCTTCAAACCTTGATTATTGCCTTATATTAGCAACCTTTTTTTATATGTTCCTACTTCCTACATATATATATGCATATTGCCTAGCTTTAAAATTTTCAACTAAAAGCTTGGATCTGCAACTATATTCTTACCCATCTAATCAAGTTTATATCCAAACGTCTTTCAAATTCACGGTGGAGTTCAGATTGTTAAAATTACCCATCTAATCAAGTTTATGCTAGGTTGCTGTTGTCTTGGTGATGAATGCATGTGCAAATAAGAAGATTGTAGGGAGCCAAAATTAAACTAAACATACCAAGATCCCATTTGCGAACCTGATGAGTACGGTGAATACAAGCGAAAATGCAGCTAGTTGTGTAGAGCCAATGTGACCAATGAAGGCTTGACTGATGACATTTATTCCAAATGTGGAAACTCTGGTGAAGATAGCAGGGCCAGCCACCACCCACATCGTCTTGGTTTCCCTCCATACCCTGGTTTTGAGTGGCAAATTCTCATCCTCCTCCTTATCCTCAACACCATTTTCTTGTACACCCTTCTCTTTTGTCAAAAGAGTCTGGTTAATATTGTCTTCTTCCATGTAACCAAGTGTCTTTTAGTTACTTCTTTTTAACCTGCCAAGTGCCAAATATAGAAAAGATTGGAAATTATTCTCATGGGCAAAGAAAACGTGCATTCTACTGTTGCGATAGAAATTATCAAATTGAAAAGCAAAATTTGTTCCATTTCTATATATTTAAGAGTACCACCATATTCACAGTGAGAGAGAGAAGTACTATTTTTTACAAGAATTCTCCCTCCAGAGTTAATTCCAAATCCAAGCTGTTGTATCCGCTAAAATCATTCATAAAACAAATTTTATATGTATATTTACTGAAAGACAAAGCTTATTAGGTGGCGCTTTGTGTTTTGCAGCTCTGTTTTTGTTTTCTCAGTTCTGACTGAGACCCTTTGGCCAAAAAATTATTTTTATATAACCTGCAAAGTCATATGTAATCAAGGGATGCACAGTGTGCCTCCCAACACATCACAATTTTAAAACATCCAAATGATTATTTAATTGACTTGTTACCACACTAACAGTATTATAACAAACCTAAAATTATATAATATACATATAATATGTATTCAAACTTTAAACAATCATATCAAAACTTTGCAGCATGAGATACAAAACTTGATGGAAACTTTTTAAGGAGCTAGGAACATAAAAGTTCCCTCTCACTCTCATTATATATACAGAACAGAGGTAGATAGAATGAAAGAGAGAAGAGACTCACAGGAGTTTATTACCCAAGGGGCCTCCTCCTCTCAGGCGATGGATGCGTTCAAAAGTCCTCAGATAGAGTTTTATAGTTTCAGTGGTCTCTTCCGGGACCAGACACCCATTTATGTTGGAAGTTATATTGCTCGCTAGGGCAGAGAGAGAGAGAGAGAGAGAGAGAGAGAGAGAGAGAGGAGGGAGGGGGGGAGATGCAAACAAATCAACAGAGTGGGGGGACGGGGAA
>NC_024133.1:2517234-2534109 GCF_000346735.1 Prunus mume | reverse complement strand
ACCCATTTATGTGGGATGTTATATGTCTCGCGAGGGGAGAGAGAGAGAGAGAGAGAGAGAGAGAGAGAGAGAGAGTAGGGAGTGGAGGAGATGCAACCAAATCATCAGAGTAGGTTGACTGGTAACCATCAGCTACCCTTCGTTCACTCTTTTCCTTTTAGAAAGGGTAAACTGGCGAATACCCTTGAACCATCAGCTTGTCAAAATCTCCACCTTCAATTAATTTTTCAGTCATTTTAACTATCATATTGAATTTATTCACCAATTTCACCCGTGTCATTGGTTTTTCACAATTTCATCCAAATTATGTTGGTTTTTTTTTTCTTTTTCCGTTACAATAATTGGGAGTTACTGCTCGCTTGGGCAGAGTGAGAGAGAGAGAGAGAGTAGAGAGTGTGGAGGAGATGCAACCAAATCATCGGAGAGTAGAGAGTGTGGAGGGAATGCAACCAAATCATCGGAGAGTAGGTTGACTGGTAAGTAAAGTAATAACTGTCAGCTACTCAGCTACCCTGGGTTCACTTTTGTCCTTAGAAATACAAAAGGAGTATGAAAAAGTATATGGAACAGAAAAAGCAGCTCTCTATTTCCTAGCTGGTTGGCATTGTTCTGACCAAAAAAAGAAGAAAGAGTTAGTGGTTGGCATTGCATGGGATGGCCCTGAAAATATTACCATGTCTAGATTCAGTCACTTCTTCTTCTTTTCTTTTTTTTTCTTTTTTTGGGTTAAATAAATAAAAAATAAAAAAGTTTATTGTACAAATCCAAACTCCTCATTTAATTGATTCAAACAAAAATCTCTTCGGAGATCCACTAGTTAATTGTATACTCCTTTTGTGGTATTGTGATAAAATGTTTATATACTTCTTTAAAAAAAACATGTTGAGCGATCTCTCTCTATATCAGGGACACTTTGTGAGCCGACTATCCAATGTATTTCAAGTATTCGAATTGTTTATAGGTATTCTTCAAGGATTATCTTTGCAAAATATCACTTAAATTCAAAATCATTTGATCACTCCATTAATTGTTGTCATTTTAGTGCTTTCTTAAAGCATTGTATTCATCTATTTTGTTGATCACAACTAGATGTATTACTGGTTTTTAATTTGTCTAATTTTTTGTAAAAACAAACTATGAATTAAGACTTAAAAAATGGATGGTTTAGATGTTGAAAAACAAAATCAAATAAAATTATTTTATAAAATTTCATAGCACTTTGCAGTCAAAGATGAAAGTCAATGTTAATGCTATTAAAGGAAGTTATTAAAGTTGTTTAAAGTCAAATATCAAAATCAGTCTTCTAATGCTATTAAAGAAATTATAAAATACACTCATTGTAGTTTGTTAAGCTGATGTGTCAGCTAAAGTATAAAATACACTCATTGTGTCCTTTTAAATGGAAAATCAGATTTGTGAGAATCTTTGTTCTCAATCAACTCCAATTGTTACAGCAAATGAATCTCATCAAAGCCCCTTGATTTCATCTCAAAATTCCTGCTTCTTTATTTGTTTCCCAATTCTCTACTTTTCCTGTTTCTTCTTCTTCTATCGCAATCTCTCGTTCCTCAACCACAACCTACCTAACCTTCTTGTTTTCCACCTCTACTAGCTGGTCCATGTCGGGCATTTTTCTACAACTAAATACCCTCTGAGTTCGTACATCAGGTTTAGTTCCTCCACAACCACCAACAAATAAAAATTCCAATTGATATTTTGAGTGCACTAAAGCACTAAACATTCAAGCACATCCAAATGAGTACTCAAGGCAGCACGTGCTCATATCCTAACACACAAACAAATGTGTTAACAGTAATATGATGATTCCATCAAACCGGTATCATTTTCCCGGTAAAAAGATAAAATTAACAGTAATATGCTACCAGAAACAATCACGCCCAACAAAATTTACTAGCCTACTGATTGAACTACAAATGAACTTACTATTGCTGATACAAAACTGAAACTAGAATGAGTATCTGGTCTTTAAGCTGACTCTGTTTCTGTGCTGCCCTCCTGGGTGGTTTCACTGGCATCCTGTTCTTCAGAAGGAGGAACTTGCTGCTCTGGCTTGGCAGGCCCTGGACCAGCTGATACCTTTACCATCGATGGACGCAAAAGCCTGTCACCAAGCTTAAACCCCTTGCGAAATTCATCGATTATAACACCTTCTTCAAATTCCGTGGAGTCCTCACGCATGATTGCTTCATGCAACTTGTATAAGAAAATTGCAAATTCAAGTTTCAGTATTAGGAATTGCACAAATTGTTTATGTCCTAAAAGATATAACGAGTGCATATCAAGTGTCATGTCAGACAAACTTTTCATAAGATTTAACCATTTAATAACCTAAATGCTATAATTAGGTGTTCATCCTACTATTGCAAAAGAGGAGACATGTAGTTTTCACTATCATGAACTCACCAAATTGGCTCGATTCAATCATGATTTGGTCTGACTTAAAACCGTATCCAGGTCTTCATCAAACCTGAACAAAATTTACTAAGTACTTGATAATATTCATCAAGTAATTGATTGAATTTCGAGCCAACTTGGTATCTTACCTGCATAAAGCAAATCATAAGATAGAAGTCATTTGTCAACTAACAAAATGGCAAAATTCTGCACATGTAGTTATTGGCCATCAAGACAGACTCTGTTTGATGCGGACATCATTAGTTAGTTTCCTAGATTCTCCAGTTTTCCAGATTTCACTAGGATTTTAGTAGGATGTTATTTAAGTTTCCTAGATTATTTGAATTAGTTCCTTGGTAGATTAGGATTTCTGTTTTAGTAAGGGATTTTTATCCTATTGTCTCTATGTTTTAGTTTGCCATAAATACCCCCATGTGGTTCTTTAAAATTCAGTTGTTGAGATATTAAGACAAGTTTATTTTCCAGAGATAGGAGACTCCTTGGTGTGAAGCCAAACCCCTGGAGTGATTTCAGACCTATCCTTGTTCGTTCTATTTTCTGTTTTCCATTGTTTTCGCTTCTGCTAAACTACCTAAATTTACAATTCACCCATATCCTACATCAAATTTGGCATCAGAGCCATATCGTACATCAAATTTAGCATCAGAGACAGGTTCTCGTTTTTCCTCGGGTTCAAAATCTTAGTTTTCTTGTTGTTTACGTCGTGTGTCGAGTTAAGGCTCCAACTAAAGACTGGTAAGACAGACCAGCCAGTGATGGACCTTGAATGGATTGCTCAGATGATGGAAAATATGACAAAGCAGATGATGGCAGAACTGACCACTGTCATCAAAGAGCAGCCACCAGATTGGAACTTTTTTTATTGTCGTTTTACAGACTTTGAAGGATGATTTGGAGACATTGATCGTTGCAGACATAGGGGCAGCTAATCAACATGACGAAGCAAGTGTGAATGGAGAAGAGAGGAATCGTGATCGACAACATCGTGATAGAATGAATGACCGAGACGCAGAGAGACATAACGATAGGATTATAATCGAGACGACGAAAGGCAAAATTTTCACCGTGGCCATGAGCAAGACCCTGATGAAAAGGTGAGGAGATCAGTGAAAGTTGACGCTCCTAATTTTGATGGTGAGCTAAATCCTAAAGCATTCCTCGACTGGTTAGCTATCACGGATCGCTATTTTGTGTGGCATGATATATCTGAAGCTCAAAGGGTGAGATTTGCTAAGATAAAATTGGTGGGTCAAGCTGGATTATTTTGGACCAATGTTGAAACACAACTAGAGAGAGCTGGTGAAGAACCAATCATCCATTGGGTTGAGATGAATGAAAGGTTGGAGCAGAAATATGTAACATTATCACATCAACAATGTTTGTTGGACGAGTGGCAAACTCTTCGTCAAGACAACATGTTAGTGGCTGAATATATTCCAAAATTTGAGGAATTCATGTTGCGATGTGACATAAGGGAAGATCAAAGGATGACTTTCTCGGTTTAGATCAGGTCTTCGTCCAGAGCTTCAAAGAGAATTAACTCCTCATAACGTGAATACTTTAGAGAGGGTTTTTCAGATGGTACAAGAATTAGATAAGTATTTAAAGTCGTCCAATGTAGTCCATCAAACTGATTCTCAAAGATCTGATTTTCATGTTGGCACATCTGTGACTCCAAGTTCTAAGACTCCAACATCTACGACTAATTTAGTAAACACTGCCAAAGGAAAAGGAGTGCTAGTTGATACACGTGGTGGTTGAACGCAAAGATGTTACAGATGCCAAAGTTTTTGACACTTTGCTGTCCAATGCCCAATGAAGGAGGCAACAAGAAATCTGCGTGCACGCATTAACGAACCAACTGACAATCAAGGCAAATTCGAGGAAGATATTTATGAACCCCAACAACCTGATGAAGATTGTGGAATCAATTTTGAAGTCCCTCATCCAACATTAGCAGTAGTAAGGTGTACTTTGGCTCAACCTAGGAAGGAAACTGAGGATTGGCTTAGGACTTCAATTTTCCACTTACATAAGTCTGGAGATAAAGATTGGAAGGTATCATAGATAATGGGAGTTGTATCAATGTGGTGTCAACGCTAACTATTTCGCGTCTTGGTTTGTCACCCGAGAAGCATCCTGTGCCATACAGAGTAGCATGGTTTGCCAATATATCTTCTATCCCTATTAGCCAACGGTGTCACATTCCTATACAGTTTTCATCTAACAAAGATCATGTTTGGTGTGATGTGGTGGATAATGGATGTGAGTCATATTCTCTTCATCTACGATCACAATGTTACCATCTTGGGTCAAGAAAATATAGGTTTATTCATCCATAAAGGAAAGAAGATCACGATGAAGCCACTTCAACCCAAGCTCATGAATCAATCTGTACGAAACAAGAGAGGAGCAAGACAAAGTAGGTAAAGCCAAAGCTCTACATATCATTATGCTTGAAGAATCAAGTGGAAGTTCGGATTACAAAGGAGGACGTCGCACATTGATCCCGACATTTTGGAGTGTTATTACAACTATCTCACCGGAGTCATCTTTTCAGCCAGGGGGAATTGATGCGGACATCATTAGTTAGTTTCCTAGATTCTCTAGTTTTCCAGATTTCACTAGGATGTTAGTTTCCAGATTTTAGTAGGATTTTATTTTAGTTTCCTAGTTTACTTGAATTAGTTCCTTGGTGGATTAGGATTTCTTTTTTAGTAAGGGATTTTTATCCTATTGTCTCTAGGTTTTAGTTTGCTATAAATACCCCCCATGAAGTTCTTTAAAATTCAGTTGTTGAGATATTAACAAAAGTTTATTTTCCAGAGATTGGAGACTCCTTGGTGTGAAGCCAAACCCCTGGAGTGATTCCCGACCTATCCTTGTTCGTTCTATTTTCTGTTTTCCATTGTTTTTGCTTCCGCTAAACTACCAAAATTTACAATTCACCCATATCCTATATCAGTATTGATCAGGGTAATTGGTGCACCCCTCCAGTAAAAGGATAAAATTTGTGGTTATGGTTATTGATAGTATAATTCTGTTGTCTTCTCTTATACACCTACTTGTAACTAAAATTAACTCCTCATTATAAACTAAGCAGACAAATGAAAATGTCCAACACTAGATGTCAGGAAGGGCGCCATTTCTATGCTAACAAGTATTCACCTATGCATGACCAAAAGGGTTGAATGACTTACCAACGGATCAAAGGGCTTCCCCACTGTCTCAACAGGGACAACACCGAGAGAGCTTAAGATTTCTCCGAACTGTTTATAAATGCTCTGATAGCTATTGTTGATCTTCTCCTCTCCTTCTGTCTCCACCTTAATCTGGGTTTTAGCCCTCTCAAAATTATCTACTACGGGCAACAAACTCTCCACAACTTCCCCCTGAGCATTTGTTACCAGAGAAATACGTTCCCTATCAGTCCTTTTACGGAAATTTTCAAAATCTGCACTTATCCTCAGAATCCGAACCTTCTCTGCTGACAGTTCTTCAGACAAAGAGGCCACTTTCTTTTCAAGACTTATTTTCTCATCTTCAATAGATTTGAGGAAAGATTCTATCTCAGCTACTTTTGATTCATCGTTACTGGCCAAAGCTTCTTTGTATAATTGCAGTGATGCTATGATGGCTGAAACAGGTTTTTCCTCAGCATCACCTTCATCATCATTACTTGTACCACTTTCTTCATCGTCGCTTGTACTATCTTCCACACTTACTGCACCATCTGAAGAGTCCTGTTATATAGTAATTAGAAAAAGTAAGAAAAGTAGGGAACCGAAAAACAACAATTTTTGTTATTTTTGAAGTGTGGATAAAGAAATCATTTTTATACAAAACATTTTCCATTTATATAATTGGAAAACATAAGTAAGATGCCGGGAACCTCAGAACAAATGTTTCTTCTTTTAAAAGAACACACACATACACAATAACTATACATATATGTAAAATAACAATCTAACAAGTTAACAATTTCTTTTAAATGACACCAGAATCTCTATGGCAACATGACTCACCATCCCTGCCCTGGTCTGAAACAATTAAAGAGTTCGAACATAAAACATAAAGATATTATAATCCTAATATCATGTAGATGACATGCTCTGATTCCCAACAAGATATGCAAAACTCAATAGTGGAAAGAGAAAATAAATGTCGTTGGGTCTTCAAAGTTTATGAGTATAAGAGTCTACATCAGTTACGCATTGAACTAAGCAAACATCAGCCAATTCTTCTTTCTTTTTTCTAATCCGTCACACAGACCTGAAGGCTAAACAGTTCTGAACTAACGAGTTTAAGCAAAATCTACAATAAAGAAACTGAATTAAAAATAACAGGCAATGACGATTAACTATATAAGAAAAAGGTGACACCAATCCAGGTCAGTTAATCAGTTTGTAATTACATGGTTCCTATATTGAATTAAAATTATTAAAAGAGGAAAAGAAACGAACCATCAACTGAACATTATCTGAAAAAAAAAACATAAATAAGAGAGAACTCTGTACAAAAAAAGTTGAATAAGAAAAAAATTTACGTACATAAAAAATATTTCACAATCATAAACAAACTGAAATCAATCTCAATATTTCAATATCTCTGTATTTAAGAATTGGAGTAATTTTTAAAAACATGGTAAAGAAACAAATAGACCACAAAAGAGCGGCTTAGACATAGTGATTTTACAAAAACCTCTTTCTCATTCTTAAAGATAATGCTAACCTCCTTTTGGTGCAGTGAATTTGATAAAAATGAAACATTTTTTCATCATCATCTTCATTACAGTTTCTAAGTCTCGTAAATTTGTAACTAAGCTCAAATATCATATAAATCAAAATACTTAGTATTGTTGTTATCACCATCTAGAAAGAAAGAGAAAAATAAGTCATTCTGCCTAGTTTCTTAAAGGGTGGAAGCAAAGGTAAGAGAGGAACGTTAATGTTTTGCAAAGCTTTATTCTTAACAGGAGAGACATAAAACACCTTGCGCTATTTCTTCACCACTGGAAACAATGATTCTATCTTCAAATTGAAACTGAAACCTATCTTAAAATGGAAACCAGACCACTACCAATAAGAATTATATGGATTTCTACTGTAATATGGAAGTTCTGTGTAGATACTTCCTTCTTTTTCAAAAGAGAGGGAGGTTTGTTTCAAGCTTTTACATGGTGTTAGAAAAAGTGTTAATTAAAGTACCTCAAACGCAGGCAGGAGGGATTTGATTTATTCATGAACATGATGCTAATGGGACATTTCATAATCCTACCAATTTACCCAAGAAAAATAAAGTAATCTTATGCTTGGTTTCTACTTTTTTTTGGAAAATCAATTTCTCAATCAACAACCAAACCACCTTACAAACTCTAAACCTAAAATTCTGGTTCATCTCTAATCGTTTCTGGAATTTAAGGAAAAAAAATCTAAAAACTTAAAGAAACATGAATAAAACAAATAAATAATACCTCGATCTCTTCGGGCTGTCGAACCTCCTCCACGGTCTCAGTAGTTTCGGTTTCACCTTGGGAAGCCAAAGGAACGAACTTGGCGAACCGGAGGGACGGCAAGTGAGAGAACCGGAGAGAGCTTAGAGTGAGATAAGGTATGCTGCCGCTCTGGCTTTGTCTAAACGAAACATATGAAGGTTTTGGGGAGTTTGGCGAGAGAGTGGAAGGAAGTTGTGCAAAAGTTGCCCCTAAAGGAGAAGTTCGGAGGACATTGGCCATTGGAGACAGAGTTTCAGAGACTTGAGAGGAGAGGGGGGGAGAGAGGAGGGGAGAGGGATAAGGGTGGCGATATTGAAAAGGGGAGTAAAATTAAGGATGCTGAGTCGAGTTAAGTGTGGGTGGGTGAAGGGAAATGAAAAGGGTTTAATTTTAATTCAAACCGTCGGATCCGGTTCTGGCTGTCTCATCCTACGTTTGTATTATTGGGTCTTTTTGGTACACGAAGCGTCCACAACTTTCATTCATTTCCCTTCTCCCGCTCGGATTAAGTGACAACAGCTATGTGAGAATTTTATATGAGAATCAATCCTAGCTGTTGAAATACATCTGAATAGTTTAGGAGAAAAAGCAAGCTTACAATACAAACGGGTAGGCTGCAGTTTCTTCTGAGCTCATGTGTCAAGTCGCGCCTCTCTTTTGAGAAAAAAAAATGCGACTTTGTTCTTCATTAATTTTCTTCTTCCTTGTAATCGCGCATTTCTTCTTAATTAATTTATGAATAAACCCTAATCATAACACCTAAAATTTCACTTACCAGACATAAATTTGTGTATTCCTCTTCTATTGTCGCAGAAACTCCCTCGTCTAGTCTTTCTCTTTCACTTCCTCGGAACCTCCCTCGTCTAATCTTTCTCTTTCACTTCCTCTTCTCTTGTCACAGAACCTCCCTCATCTAGTCTTTCTATTTCCCAGCCATCCAAAGTCATTTGAATATCTGAAGAGAAAAGGCAAGCTTACAATACAAATGGGTACGCTGCACTTTGCCCTTAGGTCACATGTCCTACCCCACCTTTTCCAATCCCGCCTTTGAATTCATTTTCATCTGACTCCCTCTTGTTCATCTAAAAAAGATTTTCCTCTCTCAATACACTCTCCTATTTTCTTTGGTCAGAATTGGTACGTTTCTCTCGAATTCTCTCTCTCTTTCATATTAAGGTTTGCATTTTATATTGAATTCACTTAATGTTTAATTTTTGTTTAGGATTTTAGGGTTTTGATTTTCTAGGTAAGAGTACTCTTTCTCGGTAGTAGTTGTGTTTACAAAAATATAAATTGGCTTCAGTTGCTTCATGTGTTGTGTTTTCTACTTTTTAGTAATTTGTAGAAGCATAGTAACTTTTTAAAAAAGTTTTGGTGCAGTTTAAATATTCTTTCCTCTTTCCAAAATTTGGGTTTTTTTTTTTTTTTTTTTTTGCTATTGTTTGTGGTAATTTGTTGAAGTGTAGATTCACAACTGTTGCTTCTTCCTAGTTAATCTGCATCATAGATCCTTCGAGATTTGTAGCTGCTACTTTGCTTATTCTACTTGTTGGAACCTTTTTCTCTTTGCTTTGACACTCATTGTAATCCTTCTTTGCCCATCTAGTGGTGTGAGTGTAAGGCATCATTTTAGTGATTTAATGGGGCTTGAAAAATAAATAATAAGTACCATTAGAAGTAGAACGTAGAAGAGAAAATTGAAGATCTTAACTGTGAATATGAGATGATTTGGGATGCATAAGGATCAATGCATCTTGTAGTAGGTATCAATTCTGCATCTTAATGTGTTGAAAATAGTGTTGGTAGGTATTAGTTCTGTATCTTGACATGTTGAAAATAGTGTTTGTAGTTGAAAATTATTTATCTTAATGTGTTGAACATAGTGTATTAGTCTTGTATCTTAATGTGTTAAAAATAGTGTTTGTAGGTGAAAATAGTGTATCAATGTGTTGAAAATAGTGTATCAGTTCTGTATCTTAATGTTTTGAAAATAGTGTATGTATGTATGAATTATGTATCTTAATGTGTTGAAAATAGTGTTTCTATGTATTAATTATGTATATTAATGTGTTGATAATATTGTGAGTAGGTGTCACTTCTGTATCTTATTGTGTTCATAATATTGTGAGCATGTATCACTTCTCTTTCTTAATCAAAAGGTGTCTGTTGGAATATGGGTTTGAGGTATATTCTGCGCGGGTGAATAATATATGACTGGCGAGTACAGTTCTGTGTAATTTTAGGGCGTATTTCAGTGACCCGCGCTTATGAAAAGTTTTAGACAGAGCTGTTTTGGGCACCTGGTGGGCCTCCATAAAATTGCATTTAGTGGTCAAATTGTGCATGCTCTGGCACTCCGGTGAGTCGGAGGACTTGGTGTGAAGGACATACTGGGCCTTAGTTATGCAATAGGGTCCAGTGTGGTTCAATTCATTGTAAAGGACTTGTGTTTGATAAGTTGTCTAAAATGTGGAACAGAGCCTTACATAACTTCCGTGGGGGATGCTCATAATCTATTTATGATGCGCATTTTACTAACAGGAGTCACGTTACTTGCTATGACTTAGAAAATGCATTCCTAAAATTCAAGGACTCATTCAAATTGAGACTGCTGTATTTTGTGGAGTTTTTGATAATGAGTAAACCCCAAAATGAAAAGATAAACGAGGACTACTTACATTTGGTTCATAAAATGGATGAATTCAACAAATATCCATAGGGCTTTATATCGTTTGAGTATTTGCAAGATTCTTTGTTATTTGCTCATAGGAAGAAAGAGAGTGATGAAAACAATAATGGGAAGGGTAAATGACAGAGAAAATGGAAAAAAGGCGGTGCAGAGTTCAGTGAAAAAAGGGAAGAAAAACGTAGAGGATGAGAAGCGTAAAAGAATTAGCAGACCTGCATGGAATATAAAGGGATTGAGATATGCTTTCCAGGTATGATTGAGTTCAAAATTAGAGTTTGTAAAATTTAGGACAAACTACATAAAACCCCCTAAACTATAGGGTCATTTTCAAGTTTATACCCAATTTTAGAGACATTTATGAGTACATACTCAAACTCTCGGAAACCCTACAAATTGCCCCTTTCGTTAGCCAAACTGATAGTGAGTATGTTAAATGCTGACATGTCGAAAGTGGGACCCATTTTTTGAATGCATGGACTTCCACGTGGACCTAAAATGAATAAAAAATAATTTTATTGTTTAAATTATTGAAAAATATATATATCTCTCTCTCATCGAAAAATTATTTTCTGGGTTCATTGCAGGCTGGGATGGTTTTGGGTTCTGAGAGAGAGAGAGAGAGAGAGATTTTAAAATAATTTAAACAGTAAAATATTTTTTTATTAATTTTTGGTCCACGTGGAAGTCCACATCATCGAAAAATGGGTCTCACTTTTGACACGCCAACATTTAACAGACTCACTAACGGTTTAGGTAATAGAAGGGGGAACTTGAAAATGACCCTATAGGTTAGGGGATTTTATGTAGTTTGACCTAAAATTTAAGTTCGTAATTAAGTACTGACTTTGATAATTTATTTGGTGCAGATTTGAGCGTATGAATTAATTGCTGAATTAGGAGTTCTCCCTTTAGATATTGTAAGTAGCTTGAGGAACCTACATTAGTCCTTCAAATTTGTTGGTGAGAATCCACATATAAAGTGTCTGAGTTTAGAAAGTTGAATGCTTACATATTTCAAAGCAAACATGTGTGTATTTAATAATTTATTTCAATAGTATGTTGGTTTCATGAGTAAATGACCTGTTAACTCTATATTTTTGACAACATATTAGTTGGTGATCAAATGTTCCTGAATGTGATGCACCTAGTGTAGCTCCACAGGTATGTAAGGACCTTGATGAGTTAAACTCTATTGTGCAACAGTTGAGGAATGAGGTTGCAGTATTGCACCGTGAGAAGGGTGAGCAAGATGAGAGAGTTTTATGCTTGTAAAAGTGTACCAGTCATGCAGACGCGAGGAAGACTGAGTATGCTGGAGAGGAGAGTCATAAAATAGAGAATGGTGGAGTAGCCGAATCCAGAGAGTAATCTATACAAAATGAGAAATAAGAGGTGCAATATACACCCTCGAATATAAATTGGGATGATCCAGCTGTGGTGTGTGTCACCCTTATTAAATTTCTTACAAATCCTCCCCAAAAGATTGAAATGTCCATTGTGGAGGGTTATTGTGGTGAAGATGTTATAGTTGGGATCCAGTAAAAGAGGGGTCGAGGAAAAAGTGAGACTCTTGGGTCTGTGACAAAAAGGCAAAGGGCAGTGGTAAAGGAAACTCCATGTCAAGGTCGGGAGATTCCCAATATTTCGGAGGACACAATTGGTGACCCTCTAAGGCCAGTTCCTCTTGATTCCTTTCTGGAGGTGGCGAAAAGTAAGTTCCCTTTGCCCGTCCTTATTGAAATGTAAATTATTTATTATGATTACTTATTGAGTTATTGGTGAAATGGATTTGATAATAATAATGATTGAAAAATATAGTTCACATGTGCGCTTATGTGGAGAAGAATGTATGGAATGTTCGCGTAACTTCTTTGTTTGATTACTGACCAAGGACATTTGTCAAAATGCCCATGCTATGTAGTAATTTAATGTAGAACATTGACATGGCCTTACTTTTACTACGGAAGCGGCACAACAGCTCTGGCAAGTGGGTGGATTCTGACTCGACCATACTGGAAACCACTTTTCAAGTCTATATTATTTCATAATTATGCATTGTTATTTGGCAAATTGGGAATCTGTTATGATGCATAACTCGTGTGCCACAATGCATAAATGTGATGGCTTAGATTACATGCAAATGAAGGCGTCTATGGGAAAGGAGGACAATAAGCACATCAAGGGTCTACTAGGAATGGTCAAGGGTGAAGGGCTTAAGTTGGCTAAATCTTGATCATCTGTGAATCACATTTTTATGTCATTCATCCTACAAAGGCAAAAGCACTGGATCTTACTTGTTGTCGATTTAAAAGAGTGTGAGATAAGGGCATATGATTAGAAAACACATCTGTGTAGAACCCAAGCTATCCAACGTGCAGTGCAGTTGGTTTCGAAAATGTTGCTCCGGTTGTTAGAAGAAGCGGGATATATTAGTGATGGTCTTATTCATAAAAGTAAGTGGCCAGTTAATCACGTAATGGATGCACCCCAACAAGTTGGCGGGTGAGTCATATTCCACCTAAACACATTGTCTTGTTAAATGAATTTGTTGTACAATGAATCACAACTTCTTTGCTATGTTTCAGGGGCGACTGTGGGATGTACATCCTGAAATACTGCGAGTTTCTAACCTCAAATGTTGACCTAGGCAAAATTTCCCATGACCCCATGTCCTTCTTTCAGTTGAAGCTTGCTTTACAGTTGTTGCAGGGATATTGGTAGCTCTATGGGTGTACTACAGACAATATGAACTTGCAAAGTTTTTAACTGGGTGGGTGTACTATATTTTCTCATAACTGTCCAGATTACAAAATTAAAAGACATACTTGAAAAGCCAAAAGATTTCCACAGAGGCAAAACATTTCTTACTTTTTCATCAATTTAACTGCCAAATTCAAAAATGATAGAACTAACAATAGTACGGGGATATTTTTAATGCCCTTCACTATACGGATTACTTCAGCATATGCATTAAGTTCCTTGACATCCAGCTGGTTTTAAATGTGAGATTCAATTGGCCTGTTGGTTGCAATCACCCACTACACCTTGTAACTCCCTAAAAAAAACATAAAAAATTACATTTTTCAGTTATGGATTACAATGTAAGAGCATATTCTTTTAGTATGGAGCACTTTTCGTTGTCTTAGGCAATGCCCGATCTAAGTTAGTGTTAATTCCTAATATGGGTTAGTGTTTTACATGTTAATGCCCGATCTCGATTATTGTTGATACAGCTTATTACATTTTACATACGAGTTTTGGGAAGATAATACTTATATATGTTGTGAAGCACTTCCAATACGGTCTGCCCATTTCCAGGAATTTTTTAATTTTTAACCCTAATCCATGAGCAGGAAAGAAGAGCATTACTATGGGGAATTTTTTTATATTTTTTTTTACCCTAAACCCTCCACAGTAAACCGCACACTCTAAACCCCAGGCGCCCAACCCCTAAACCCTTAAAGTCGATTTTTAAATGAATATTTAAGTGAAAAGGAATTTTTAAAAAAAGGGTTAGATGGAGTGTGGCAGCATGAGAATGCGCCGTGTGTCGCGGAAGTTTGCAACTCCACACTCCAGCGATGACACTTGGCATTTCCTGAATACTTTATTCTTTCTTTTTTGCAAAATTCATCAAAATTACAGGAAAAATCTGAAAAATATGGGGAAAATTCCTACATATCTATGGGGAAGAATACTTCGTAAGGAAAGTACAATACCGGGTTTTGGAGTGACTGAAAAATAAAATTAGGGAGCCAACCCTAGACGTGGATGATGCAAATGGAAACAGTAGTACACTTTGTAAACCTTAGAGCATCTCCGACCGATATGTCAAAAGTGCCACATAGATATGTAACGGCTATAAATAACATATCACATCACTCCAACCGAACTGTCAAAGCTGATGTGGAATGAAGGCTGGAGGTTCAGCTGTTATTTTTGACATCTCAAAAGCAAGATGTCAAATAAATATTTTATTATTTTTTTAAACAGCTGGCTTCTACTTTCATTTATTATTTTTCTTTTTTATTTTATTTCATTCTTTCTCTTTCCAGTTTATTTCCTACCGTTGAACAATTGTTTTTAAACACACGACCAGTTCTTCCTATCATACATGTATTTGTTTATCACCTCTTTCATTTTCTTCAAAAAGCTATATGTATATATATAAAGAACTTGTGCTCAAACACAATTCTTCTTTTATACCCAAAAAAATTCTTTTCTTTTACAGTGAATTGTGAAGAACCCCAACATGTCTCATCATTTTTCCGATTCATCTTCTGATTCGACAGATGAGCACTTTTGGAATCTTGTTGATTCAGAATCTAGTGAAGAACTAGAAATGTTGGAAATGGTTCCCTTGCAAAAGGAACAAGAAAATATGGAAGGAGAAACGAGTAAACATTGTGGTGCCATCCAATGTCATGCATATATCGACAGTGGACGACTACAAAGGCACCAAAGACTCTATGATGATTATTTTGTTGAGAATCTTAAGTACTCTCCAACTCAATTTTGAAGAAGGTTCTGAATGCGCCAGCCACTTTTTCTTCAAATCCTAAATGCGATAGAAGATTATGACTCATACTTTGCCCAAAAAAGGGATCGAGCTGATCATCTTGGTTTATCACCTTTACAAAAGGTCACTGTTGTGATGAGAATGATTGCTTACGGAGTTGCAGCTGATGTTGTCGATGATTATGTGCGGATCGGTGAAACTACTTCAATTGAATAAATGAAAAGGTTTGTTCAAGCGGTTATCGACATTTTTGGTGAGAATTACTTGAGAAGGCCAAACAATGATGATATTTCTAGGTTATTAGCAGAAGGTGAGACTCAGAAGGTGAGACTTGTGGGTTTCCAAGAACGCTTGGTAGCATCGATTGCATGCATTGGAAATGGAAAAATTGTATGTTGCATGGAAAGGGATGTATGCTCATGGAGACCATCGCGAGCCTTAGTTGACTCTCGAAGTTGTGGCTTCAAAAGATCTATGGATATGGCATGCTTTCTTTGGATTTCCAGGATCACATAATGATATAAATGTAGGATGACAGAGGTAGATTCCTCTGCATAAAGAGAAGCATGGGCTCCACAAGAATACACGAGCACCTTGGACAAGCCCAACATGGCCTTTTTGTTGTTTCAAGCCTTGCAAGGTAATGGCCCAAGCTTAGACCACAAGCCTAACCCGTGCTTAAGTACCAAACAAGCCTAGGTCAAGGCATGTTTGGGCTTTACAGGGTAAGTCCACTAAGACTTATCTTTGGGCCCCATGCCTCTAAATGGATCAACATTGATCACCAAAATCTCCTTATTCAATGAAACAGTAGTAATTTAGGAGATTATGCTCACTCGGTAAATATCTCACACATCCCTATAGTCAAACGACTAATTGAATTGACATACATATCAACGGAACTCTGGATCCCCAATCAACATTCTGCATGTAGTCTCTCGCAGCGATAAACTAGCCATCAACGAGTCATATATATAGCAAATTACTGCCATCAGTAGGAGGTTCCTGTTCCTTCAACCAAGAAACCTTACTTTTTCCCATTGATTCTATTATCAAAACTGACTTAAGCATCAAAGACTCATTGGCTCACATTGCACTTATGTAGACTATGACTCACCTATGTCTTTACTTCTTGGTGGCACAGCAAAAACATCCTCTTGAAGGGTGAACAAAATAATCCGCCGCATATACAAATTCCCCAACATTACCCAACTAAAACATATACAATAAGCCTAACTCAAATATATACCCACCTAAATAATTTTGGACCTAAATCTAAGAAGTCATTTTTTTAGGAAAGTTGATATAGATCCAAATTTCTATTGTGGAATTGCGTTTAATCCTTGAATTTGGTGACTTTGATCCAAGTTCGTTTACTTTTGTGCCACATAAAATTACATTCCCTTTTTTTTTTTTTTCAAATATTTTATGATGTAATAGTCATTTAAGTCATATTGCCTATTGTGTAATATTATTTTATGTACATTTTTTTTATAGGTAACATACAATTTTATTTTGTCTACTTTTGTATCTAACTTATAGGTAGTCTTCCAATTTATGTTCCTAACTTATAGGTAACACGATTTATCACTAAGTATTTACTTTTTGGTTTTTTTTCTTTTTCTTTAATAATTATCATTGTTTACTTTTTGGTTTTTACTGTGACTGGCCCAAAAGAATAACTGGCTCAATGCTGGGCCTAGTAAGGATATTTGTAGGCAAAAAAAAAAAAAAAAC